>OX439391.1:7768463-8280773 GCA_949319315.1 Zelleria hepariella | reverse complement strand
CAGTTCTTCCTACAATGCCGACTTTCTCTTTCGGTTCGATAGTGAGCGTCAGGTCGCGCAACACAGCAGGCTCGTCAGGCGCGTAGTAAAGAAACACGTGGCGGAACTCCAGGCGGCCCTCTTCCGGCCAAGAAGGAGGGGGCTTCTTGCCCGGCTCGGACTGCAGAGGGGGCTCTGACTCGATCTTTGAGTATTCTTGTATTCTGTGGGAGAAGGCAGAGGTTTGAAAGTGGAACAGACTCATGTTTTTCCGAAGGTAGAGGTGTGTAAGTGGAACAGACTCATGATTTTCCGAAGAGGCAAGTCTTTTTTGACAAGAAAAAGTTTGCCTTAGTAGCTTGTTCCCCGGCTCGGATTGCAGAGGGGGCTCCGACTCGATATTTGAGTATTCTTGGAAAAATGGAGCTTGAGGTTTTAAAGTGGAAGACTCAATAGTCGTGTGTTTCCGTTGAGGCAAGATTGTTTGTACATGACTATGGCCAATAGAATGGCAAGAGTTTTACATGCATCTTCGAGAGCTTTAGAAAGTCTGTGTCCTCCCAAAAACCGATCTGTACGCAGCTTGATAAATGGTAAATTGATATCTTTCACGCTATCAGACTGATAATATTACACTGTAAAGAAAAACATAAAAAAGTGCGTAAACTTCTGCTTAGTTGGCTCTGCGCGTACTGACCTCATGCCAATCCTTTGTATAGTATAGGTGCTAGACAAGTCTACTCAACATATCCCAGGTACGAAGTGTCTAAGTGGTGACTTCACCCATTTTAGGACTTGAAATTAACAGATTTAATTTTATTTCACAGTATCGGGAATCTCATGCTGAGATGGCAGAAGGCACATGACTTTTAAAAAGTGAGTCCTTACCTTTCGACACTTGTCATCTGGTTCTCCAGCTCAGTGGACTGTCGCATGCCCCATTGGAACATGCCAGTAAGACCCATCGCTTGTGTAATGGCCAGACCTACGTTGCCGCCGTATTCGTCTGCAAAATGTGTCAACAAGATTTTACAGGTAGCGTCACGAGTTATGAGCGCTCGACGAAACTGGTGGGGATTTCTGCGCAAGTGTGTACAATCGCGCGCAAAATGTCTAATATCCACGCGGGATCTAAGACTGACGCTGAGCTGAACCATAGTCGAGTGAGATACAAAAAAAATCGGAGAAACTGACTAAACTTAACGATTGAAAGTATTCTTTGCGGATATTACGAATGGTTTTCTATACAATTATTCGGACATTACGATAAAACGGGTGCACAATCAATGAAAAATTATCTCAATATAATATGTATTGTTCTCAATAACTTTTTTTAATCTTTCTGAACTGTCTTTTTAAAACATTTTGTTTCGGCATTCTTTCTGCGAGGAAATAAAAAAACGATGTGTGCGACTGTACCCCGAGGCTAGAGCGACCGATCTACCAATCACGCGCCCGCGCTCGCCGGCGATCGCGCCTCTCCGTCGCCCCCCGCGTACCCCGCCAAACAGACCCAAAAAATGAGTTCTGCGCATTCAAGGTCAGCGCTCATAACTCGTGACTAGGATAGGTGAGTTTTGACTATAGACTATACGCGCTAACGTCACTTACGTTACACCCTATTGTATTCTACAAGGCGTTACAGAAAGGCTCTGTAGCGACCCCTATCGGTCGTACAGGAAACTGCTACATACAGCTAGGCAACAACTCTACTCGGTACTAATCCTGCATCGCGCGACATGGACTTCAACTTTATTGTATTGTATTGGGCGAGGGCGAGTGTTTTGAAATTAATCCTAAATGTTTTCTTTAATGGCACGGGTTATACGTTAGGGTGTTCCGAGAAATTGTTTTTTTTTTATTTTCCGAACGCCAGACACCTTAATTTTTTCATAATAAAATATAGATTATCAGAAAAATAATAAAAAAAATATTAACAAGTATCTTTAGGGCTCTGCAGAAAATTTTAATTTTGATAAAAAAATCCTTTAGGAGGCGATGATTGACGTTTATTTCTTAAGATTATTATAACTTGTGCAAATAAAAAACATAACAATTAGGGGCTTGTGGGTAGGTAATTTATTTAATTAAGTGCAGAATTATCAACGTTACTCATCGCCTCCTGAGGGCATTTTTTAATCTAAACTTTAAAGCTCGGTAGAGCCCTAAAGATACTTGTTAATATTTTTTTAATGATTTTTCCGATAATCTATATTTTATTACGAAACTTTTAAGGGGTCTTGCGTAAAAACACTTTGACGGGACACCCTATTATACGTACCTTTTCCCAAAACGAGGAAGCTGAGTGTGACGATAGCTATGTACCCGACGCAAACCAGGTCCAGCCAGAAGCCAAACGCACGTGAGCTGGCGATGAATAAGTACCTGAAAGAATACACAATGCAATTTCAACTTTTCACTTTATTTTTGACCATTGAAAAGTAAGATTGGGGAATATGCACATTAGGTTAATATTTACGGAGAGATCAAAGACTGAACTTGGTGGACGACCATCATCATCCTCAACAGCCCATCTTTAACCAATGCTGGAAATAGGATTTTCCTCCCTCGCACCACTTCATACGGTCATCCTCAACCGCATATATCAATGGACCCTTGCTGACTCCACTCACGACAACCATCAATTATTGAATGAATAAACAGAGATAATGTCCGTCGTAGAAAAGCGCTGATTTGGGAGTGAAATTTTATTTACTCCATGATCCGGAAATATGAATGAAATCACGAAGTAAAAAAAGAAAAACTCCTAAGCCAGTCCCTTTTTGTTGATTCATTTGTTTTGTTAACCTCCGACCCAAATAGAGGGGTGTTATAATTTTGACGGCTTTGAGAGTGTGTCTGTCTGTGTGTGGCATGAACCGATTAGGATGCGGTTTTTTATTTATTTGAAAGCAGGTTTTCTATTTTAGGGAGTGTTCTTAGACATGTATCGGTTCAGTCGTTTATGAGATATGCTAATTTGGAATTAAAACGTCGGGGTATTTTTAAATTTCGCATGTTGTAGTTACTACTAACCAAGCGGAGCTATGCAGGTCCTGATGGTTATCAAACTCCCTGATGAGAGCCTCCTGCGCCCCGAAGGCGCGAATGGTCGTGATGCCTTGCAGAGACGCGTTCAAGTGAGAAAACACCGGACTGCGAGCTGCAACGAGAGTTATCGGTAAGAGGTTGCCTGAAAATGTATTTACTAGCCGTCTCAGTCTAATGATCCCTCTGTCTCCGCCTTCAAAGCCAAGCTGAAAGAGCACTACCTTTCTATGTTATAATTATTATAAGTAGTATCTATCTACGTATTTATGTATGTATATTATAATATGTATATATGTAATGTTTATATATTTATCTTGAACATTACATTAACAAGAACATCTTGGGCTGCAAAGGAACTGGCCTGTGATCGAAGTGCATGGAGAATGCTGCACCGACAAGAGGATAACTCTTAAATATAATGATGAGTATTAGCGACAGATTACAATTGAGGCGCTTTTTACAAGAACAACCGTTGTTCCCAGAGAAAATTTGGCGCTTTTTGGCCAAAACGATTGTCCTACAAGCAAACCTTGTTGGTTTTTGTAAAATTGCCGAAACTTTCCGATGGAATAACTGTGGACATGGGAAGTTTTTGTGAAAACCGAAATTCGTAAAAATGTTACATTGGCTGTTCTTGTAAAAAGCGCTTCAATTCAATACCAAACTTGTAACGAGAGTGACTTCGTTTTTTACTAAATTTAGACTAAATTGGTTGTCTGCAGCGAGATGACTTACTCACACCCTCGAGCCGCTTGATATTGCGCGACGAGGCGAGGTAGAATATCCGCAGCCCGTAGAACACCAGCGCTATAGCCACGGTGGGCACTAGCAGCCAGTAGTTCACTGTGGCCACCACCGCCACGATACCGATGAGGCCGAGACCGATCTGTGGATGGAAAGGGCATTTTTAAAGTGAAAACTACTTTAGACACACTAAGCATTTTTTTTTTGAACCAAACTGAACAATTTGTACCTTACCTAGTAAAGTTTTTTTTTGTCTGTATTTAATATTTTATTTTATCTTTTATCTTAACTTTCAGGCTCAGCCCCTCTACCCTTGACGCATGTTTCCAATACGGCCGCAATATGGCGCAATTTACAGAATTTAATATTTTACTAAATAAGACGCATTTTGCGTATTTATTGAATAAAACAACCTTACGTTTGAATAAACATTACAAAGTATTTAAAATCAAAGCATTAAGAGAAACTATTTTTAAAACTTTTTCAATTTGATCGCAATAGCGTCAAGGGTAACCCCCCTGGTAGGTGACGCTGGATTGAGAAAACTCGGCACCACCAATGAAAGGTAACCTCAAAATAATAACGAAAGGACATTTTAGAGTCTCTGTATCATTTGCGTAGCGGTAAATATCATACAAGCAAAGTATTTTGGTAAGATCACTGAGCACCATGCTTATTGACATTATAACATAACAGTACAAGGTAGCACATGATTTATAGATAGGCAACAAAAAAATGGTATCGTAGCTGAGTGAGAGAAAAACACGGAGCGGAGGTTTTTGGATCACCCATGCTCCTCAACTAAGTTGAGGAAATTGAGTGAAGAAAATAGAAAAATCGTTCAGTCAATATCATTCAATTTGTATGGCGTTTCGACTCATCCGTTCTGTTAACGATTGTCATTTAAAACTTAGACAATTCCATTCTAAAGCCTGTAATCACGATCATAATCCCGATACCTTTGAAAGGGATCGCGATAGATTCAAAAGTTAGACAATTAAGCCCCCGGTCAGTCGAACATGGTTGGATAGATGTAGTTTTAAAATTACTTACCGAAGAAACTTTGCTGGCGCGACGCGGGATTCGCGAGGCAGTGTGACACCTTAACAATGTCGTAATTTCCCGTGTTATAATAATAAACTATGAACAAACCTGCAGAACATCGAGCAAAGCTGTCGGCAGCACCTCGTCGACCGCGCCCATGTCCTTAGAGAATCGATTCAGGATCCTGCCCGAAGGGTTCGTGTGAAAGAAGCGCATCGGCGCCCGCGTGATGCTTGCAAACATGTTGTTGTGGAGGCGCGTGGAGGCGCGCATCGCCATCGAGAAAAACATGAAGGAGCGGAGGAGCGACACCACGACCAGCGCTAGCACCATGCCTGAGGAACAAACAAGATGCGGTTTACATTCATAATAATAGTTATTTGTTATGCAAGAATGCAAAATTATTGTTTGCGGCGAGTGCTTGTATTGAATACCGAGCTAGCGAAGGTTTCTAAAATTGAACCACGAGCGTAGCGAGTGGTTCAAAAAAAGAAACCTGAGCGTAGCGAGGTATTCAGAAGCACGAAACGCAAATAATATTGCATTCGTGCGAAACACAAAACTTTTCATCTCACAGAAGCGAGGAAATGATTTTGTTAGCCAAGCGTGACAAACAATAGACATAGGTAGTTAGGTAACTACCATAGAGGTTAGTGAAATGAGTTTCCTACTTTTTTGCTTCTTCACAAAGGAGTATGTGGCATTGCCTAGCAACGGGTTGTTGATTACAAATCGTGTCTTCTTGAAGTGTCATAAAATCAACAACCCGTTGCTAGGCAATGCTACAAGTTGAAGGAGTTCCTTATTTTTTTTTTATTAGGGCGTCGAGTTCAAATTTCGAAGCGCACAAAAATACAAAGCGGTTTAAAAAAGGATCTTCTACGATCGCATGTTTAAAGTAACAGGGTACTTTCCGAGCATGGGAGATGAAAAAGTTTTTTTTTTTAACCTATTATTTATACTATTATCTTTTAATAAATTTTTATCGTTTTAATTTTATTATTTATAGTTTATTTTGTAAACTAAAAATACCTAAATAACAATGTTCAATTTATTTATATCAATAATTTAATTTAATACATCCAGCCAATCAACTATTCGATCGCACTATACTCTTATTGTTGTTATTATTGTTTCTTTTTAAATTCGAATTTAAAATTAAGCTTTATAAATCAATAGGTAGGTACCTATTTCAGAAATTGTTACCCAGTTATGGAAGAGCGGGGCTTCCTGGTATACAGGTATTTTTTACTTAAAAGGAAGTCCCAATCAAATTGTAATAAATAATGAATTTTGTAAACGAAATAAAATTTTTGAATTTTTGAATTCATAAAGAAGAGAAGGCGATGACGCCACGAGCGCAAATGTGTAAGTACCCCCAACATTTTAATTTCAAATTAGAATATCCAGATACAGGCACAACTAGCGCCGTCAATGAAAAAAAAACATATCTTCTTTATGGATGGGTTTTTTGCTAAAAACGAAGCATTAGGTTCTCAACAGCATAACAGCAGTTCGGGAGACAGTTCAAACTAGCGCGTGCATTCGGTTGATCATCACCCGCTTTAAGACCCCGTTTAGGGCGGTTTAGTATGAAAAAGGTCCCTTCGTAATAAGGGTTTAGATTTCAACCCGTATTAAGAATCTAATAAGAGTGCCTCTATTATCTAAAAATTCAACTCAACCTCCGAGCGTCAAGACCCTCGAAAAAAACCGTTATTGAAATGAACAATCGTTTTTTGACGTTTAAAATTTTTTTACGGTGGCTATTTTACATAATACAGGGGCAGGACTGAACATCAAGTCAGATGGGTTTATTGTTTACCTGTGTAAATACATATAAATGCACTTGTTTGTTTACCTGTGTAAATATAAATGCAGTCGTGACGGGTGAGCCCGTTGCTAAACTCCACGTTGTCTATCAGCGAAGTTGTGAAGTTGTTGTACTGTTCGGGAGCCATCTCGAACGGTCCGTCAGCCGTGCTATTCTCTAAGAGCGCGTGCATTCGGTTGATCGGGTTCGCCTCCTCCAAGTTCACCCTGTAGATAATAGAAACATATTGAAGGCAGATAAACTACACCTTGAACTTTTAGTCGTTTTATAGCCGAAGGTATTTTTTTGCACTGGTGTGGTTGTTCTGATCCAAATTCCAAAATTTAACTCCAAAGTGAGCGAAAACAAAACACTTCTCCATACAAGTGTCAATTTTCAATCGACACCAGTTGTATGGAGAAGTGAATTTTTTATTCGCGCACCTTGCGATGTAATTTTGGATTTGGCTCAGTATCACCAGTGTAACAAAAATTACACAACTAAAAGAAAATTTAAACCAGGGCTTTAAAACTACTAAAAGGTACCACTGGATGCTTTAGAAATCATAATTATACTGGGTGTTAAAAGACCGCCAACAAAGCGGGAAACCACGTATTGTCCTCATCATAAAGAACATTTTTGCTCAAGGAACTATGCCTGGGAAATCAACAGTTTCCGAGATAATGAGGTTCAAAGACAGACTTTTCAAAAATTTTTTTTTTGCAGAAATGTATTCAGTATCTTGTTTTTAACATACCTTCTCAAGAAGCCGTATCAAAATTATGAATATTTCTTACAAAAAACGACGTTAACATTGCAACCCGCAATGTATTCTAAACATCGGCACTTCAAGCTTAAGTAACATAAACTTATACCTACGCTTGCGCAATATTACTTCTGTGCGTTACACGTCCATTACGTGAAAAAATATTTTTCAAAATTATAACCTAAAAAACCAAAATCATTTCCCAGCAATAATTTATCGAAAAAGTACTTTGTTTTGGTGTCTAGTATGCGTGGCTTTTTGGTCTGTTGGCGGTCCTTTAACACCCTGTATTTAGATGAACACGGCAACCTCTGAAGTGGAAGAGGCTGGCTAGGCGCACTGAGCTGCTGATGCTGATGAAAATAAAATAAAACAGAACTCACCAACAACTAGTCCACCAATCAGAAGTAGATCCTAACAACTGCGCCAGAATAGCAAAAAATTAAAATTTGACATTCTAATAAAAAAAAAATGACTTCGACAAGTGCCATATAAGAGTTTTTTTGGCTACACAGAATGGTGCATTTGGCCTGTCTGGGTTTTCACCACATTTGTTCCTGATTTGTGCCATTAAACAGGGTATTTACGTGTGAATTAGGACGGTAGAAGATCGTATGGCCGACTTACCAGTAGCTGGTCCACCAATCAGAGGTGGATCCCAACAGCTGCGCCAGGAGAGCCACGAGCGCCATGAGAGTTACCAGGAATACGTTCCCGCTGGCCTTAAAGTAGGCACCGTAGACGCGACTCGAGACAGCGCCTGTTGACTTCATCTCGGCCTCCTCGCGCCCACTGGCAGGCGGTGCCATAGACGACAGGTTGTCCACTGAGCTTACCTGGAAAGAGAGGGGAGAACTTGACGATACTGTAAGACCACTACTGTGGTTTTCATAATCATGATTGGAATGTCCCCTAAAAGTTCCGAATTCGAAGTCCGAAGTCGAATTCGACTCCACCTTGTGGTTTACTAAAGCATATTACCGAGAGTATATGCTTAGCTGCCGCTTGCGGAAGCTGTCTTGCACATTATCATTATCTAATCGACGCCTATGTATCTTGCACATACATAGGCGCCAATATACATTGGATATCCTAAAGAGTGTATGCTCAGCTGCATTTTAGATTCTAGACCATATAGGCCCGGTTTCTGAGTTACGTATCGCTCTGTCACGATCGTTTGTGAGAAATCTGCAGAGACAGGACGATACTTACCCATTTGCTTAGCAAAATTTTCAACTCAGAAACCGGGCCATATTCTATAATTATATATTCTAGTTTTAAAGTATCTCACAGAGTGTATGCTCAGTTGCATTCTAGATTCTAGACTCTAGAGTTTATAATTATAAAGCGTAGTTTTAAAGTATGTTACAGAGCATATGCTCTGCTGCATCCTAGATTCTCAATAAAATTCTCAACCCTAGTTTCTAATTTTGTAAAGTGTATCTCACCGAGTGTATGCTCAGCTGCCGCTTGGGGAAGCTGTCCTGCACGGCGTCGTCGGTGTCCTGTTGCTCGGCGGTCTTCACGTGCTCGCCCTCGTCCTCGCCGCGCGCCAACAGCGACGCGAAGTCCAGCCCCGACGCCGAGAGCGACCCGAACTTTGGGCTCTATTGTGCTATTGGCGGCTATATTGCCCAAGAATTTTGCCGGCCTGCTTAGTAATATTGCACCATTGACATTGTTGATGGCTTTGATTCAAAACTCACATTGTTGCCTCGTACTGCAGCTTCAATTCTGCCGGCTGGCGTAACAAGATAGCCGCCCGCGTACTTGAGTAATCGTCCTGCCCTTCAGGATTAGATGCTAGTTTTAAAGTATCTCACAGAGTGTATGCTCAGCTGCATTCTCGATTCTAGACCTAGATTCAAGTTGTTCCAAAGTACAACTTACCGAGCGTACGCTCATCTGCATTATAGTTTCTAGTTTTAGATTCTAGTTTTAAAAGTATCTTACAGAGCGTTCTGCATTATAGTTTTTAGACCCTAGACTCTATCAAAATAAATTCAAGTTTATAAGTATCTTACCGAGTGTATGCTCAGCTGCCGCTTGCGGAAGCTCTCCTGCACGGCGTCATCGGTGTCCTGTTGCTCGGCGGTCTTCACGTGCTCGCCCTCGTCCTCGCCGCGCGCCAACAGCGACGCGAAGTCCAGCCCCGACGCCGAGAGCGACCCGAACTTTGGGCTCTATTGTGCTATTGGCGGCTATATTGCCCAAGAATTTTGCCGGCCTGCTTAGTAATATTGCGCCATTGACATTGTTGATGGCTTTGATTCAAAACTCACATTGTTGCCTCGTACTGCAGCTTCAATTCTGCCGGCTGGCGTAACAAGATAGCCGCCCGCGTACTTGAGTAATCGTCCTGCCCTTCAGGATTAGATGCTAGTTTTAAAGTATCTCACAGAGTGTATGCTCAGCTGCATTCTCGATTCTAGACCTAGATTCAAGTTGTTCTAAAGTACAACTTACCGAGCTTACGCTCATCTGCATTATAGTTTCTAGTTTTAGATTCTAGTTTTAAAAGTATCTTACAGAGTGTTCTGCATTATAGTTTTTAGACCCTAGACTCTATCAAAATAAATTCAAGTTTATAAGTATCTTACCGAGTGTATGCTCAGCTGCCGCTTGCGGAAGCTGTCCTGCACGGCGTCGTCGGTGTCCTGTTGCTCGGCGGTCTTCACGTGCTCGCCCTCGTCCTCGCCGCGCGCCAACAGCGACGCGAAGTCCAGCCCCGACGCCGAGAGCGTCCCGAAGTCGCCCGCCGCGGCTATCGTGCCGTTCTTTAGGATCACTATCTGGAATGACGAAACGTACCTATGTTAAGAATGTGCGTGTGAGGTTGAGGGTGTGTAGTGTGAGAGGGTGTGTGAATGTGAGTGAGAGGATTTGTGTGTGGTATGTGAGAGGGTGTGTATAAGTGATAGAGAGAGATATAGAGATGGTTAGGTTAGGTTAGTCTGTGAGGGTATGCGAGGGCGTGAATGTGAGTGAGAGGGTATGTCTAGGGTGAGCGGGTGTGTGCGAGAGGGAGGGTGTGTGTGTGAGCGAGAGAGAGAGAGAGATAGAATGAGTGAGGGTATGAATAAGGGTGACATGGTATGTGTCTGGTAAGTAAATTTGTGTGTGTGAAAGAGAGAGGCTAAGAGGGTAGGTGAGGGTGTGAATGTGAGTAAGTGGGTGAAAGTGTGAGTGTGTAAGAGAAATGTGTGTATCTTTACTGTGTACTATCACACTACGTTCGGCCCAGTCTGTTACCTGATCGACGTCCCTAAGGAACTGCAGCTGGTGCGTGACGAGGATACGCGTGGTGTTCCGCAGATAGCCGACCAGGCACGACTCGAACAGGTGTCGGCCGACGTGCGCGTCCACCGCCGACAGCGGGTCGTCTAGTAGGTAAATGTCGGCGCGCTTGTACACCGCGCGGGCTAGGGAGATACGCGCTCGCTGACCTGTGGAGTGAGTTGAAATTGTAACAGCAGTGTCTGACCTAACAAGCAGGAATTAGAGACGAAATTTTGACAATTTATCGGTGGCCTGTGATCTATATCTGTCGCGTATCATATTTCATACATTCCACTTTATTCCAGTAACTAATAAGTAAAATAGCTGTAAAATTTTCGCCACTGAACACCTTCACTGCTAATCAAAATGAATACTTTGCTCCGTGTACGTGACAAATATTTTTTTCTATTATGGCGATGCACGTAGCGAGTTCTCAGTGCTATGGCTTCCATCATACACTTAAAACGCGATTGCAGCTGCCGTATATTAAAACCTATCGAATTTTTTTCGGACATTCAGCGCCAGCAGCGCAAAGTATCTTCGGGTGTTTTGGGGACCAATCTTTACTTCGACAATCTTGATATCGACTAGTGCCATCTTGCTTTATTGCACAACGTAAAGCAAGACAACGCTACTCGATGGCGGGACAAAAACGTTTATTAGGGCTTACCTCCACTAAGGCTGACGCCTCGTTCGCCGACCACTGTCTTGTCGCCGTAGGGGAACAGCGAGAAGTCACGGTCGAGAGCGCATCGACGCACGACCATGTTGTATCGCGGCCGGTCCATTGGCTGGCCGAACAGGATGTTTTGACGTACACTGCCTGTTGTAAAATTTTCAAAATTAGAATCTTGGTTAGAAGCGATTTTCGCGCTCACAGCCTAGTTGGACTAGCCGTTCTTAATCGATTGGCAAAGTTAAGCAACATCGGGCGCGGTCAATCCATGGATGGGTGACCGCTAGTGGCAATAAAACTGAGCGCTCCCGTGCTTCGAAAGGCACCTTAAACCGTTAGTCCCAATATTTGTTGATTAATAACAATCGTTAAGCCATGTCAGAGGCCCTTTAAGCGGCCTAAAACCAGCCACCTTTTAGGCCGCCGACCAAGTCTGCGAAAGCTTTCGTGGGCGCTTGTCATTGGACTTGACTGGACAAATAATGGTCCAAATAAATTGGTGATATTGAAACCAGAACCAATAGACTAATTGATTATCTATATTGAAGTGGCCAACACTGCTGTTGCAAAACGACTATCGGCTTTCCTATGGTTACTTTTCTAGGCATAGATTCGTGGCATAGAAATAGAAATTGCAGTTTGTGTTTCATACGTACCAGCGAAGAGCCAAGGCTCCTGTGATGCATACGAGACTGTCCCGCCGATATGAACGGCCCCCGAGACCAATGGCAGCTCACGCAACAGCACGTGTAACAGCGACGACTTTCCGGCCCCCACTGGACCAATCACTGCTATTAACCTGAGGGAGAATGTTGCACTTTATTGCACGAACTAAAAAATACATAATATGAAAAGGCAAAAAAGAACAAAAAGGTAAATACAAAAAAAAATAACAATTATACAAAAATACATAAAAGGGTGGAATTTCTGAACTTTCTTCCTATCAGCCCTGAGTATGTTAAAAGTAATTTATATTGAGGAAAATCATGAGATTGTGACGAAAAGTATATACTTATAATATGACTGATGACTTTTCAACTGCGTAAAGTTTATGCAAACCAAGCCAGCTCACACAGATCACACAGAGCATGTTTTAAGGCCAAAGACGGAGGCTGGAGGCCGTAGACCGAGCACTTCACGTGATAGGGTTTGCATGTGTAGCGTACAGGGGCCGTAGCCATTTAAACAAAATAGAATTAGGTCACTATCACTCACTTTCCCGGTTTGATGGTAAGCGAGAGGTCTGTAAGCGTATTCTCGGAGTGGTCGACAAGCCACTTGGCGGTCGCGTGTCGCAGTCGCACGCCGCGCGCGTCCTCTTCCACCTGCGCCGCGAGCTCGCCCTCGTCTTCCTCGCCAGATTCCAGCGGCGCTATGTTCGCGTGTGTACCTGGAGGGTTAGCCTTTATGTTAAGGACAGCAAAGTGCTATTTCGTCTGTCGTATAGGTCCGCTGATCCATATCGCGAGTGATAGAGCGCAATGGAGAACTCTACTCTCCGCCACCTTCAATGATGGTCATGATCCTCAGCATTGAAGGAACGACTGAATGGATGGATGGATAGATCCGCTACGTTCAAATTGTATACCAATGAATGTTTTTGAAGTTTGTAGAGCAATTTGGACACAAGTTACATTAGCTGATTTCGTTTACTTACAGTCCTATATTCACCACAGCACAAAGTTCATTAACTTGGATTTTTTTTATGTGGTCTCAATAAGTGCTAAAGTCAACCCATTTTTTGCATGTACTTAGATTTAGATGGTGCGATCGAATAGGAAATAATTAGAATTACACAACAAAGGAACCAAAATCTTAGTTTTAAACACTTGCTTTTAAAGTCTCTCCTACTTTACCTACCATTTCCTTTGCCATTCCCTTCGGTGCCTTTACTCTTCAGCGGTTTTTCCTCAAGTGGTTCTTTCGCCATCTCTTCGGACGACTTCGTCACTTCGCTGATCTTCGAATCGTCCCTTGGTATCTCAGTGTCCGATGGAACTTGTAGTGATTCTTTACTAGCCTTCGTTTTGGTTGAAGTCTGGATGTCGGACAGACCGGGCACGGGTTTGCTCGTGTCTTCGTACAACATGAAGCTCTGAAGCCTTCTTATTGAGATGTTGGCTTCGGCCACTTGGGCTATTCCTGCAATTAAATAAAAATAATGTTACTGAGGCTTTTACATCCATTTATGACTTTTTTTGTTAGATTGCCATAGCCACGGTTAGTAAAAATAGAAGTTAAAAACTAAAAACCGACTACTAAAAGGCTTAAAACAAGACCTGACTCATAGATAATTAATCGTAGTCGGAGGCCATAGGTTTATCAAATGCGAATGTGGTGTCCTCCGACTACGATTAATTATCTATGAGTCTATTTTAAGGATAAGCAGGTCTTATTTTAAGTCTTTTAGTAGTCGGGTTTTATTTTTAACTTCTATTTTTTTTTTGAGCTTTTTAGTTAGTCATTTTGGATGATCACCTAAAATAGAACCAAGAAGGGCAAAAAAAACACATTTTGGTTTTTTTTGTTCTATTTGTTATGTTGACGCTACATGTGTTATACATTTTTGAAAAGGTCTTTTAAAGTCCTTTCACCACTTTAGGGCGCAGCACAGCCGCCATCTTGTTTTTTTTCAAAATTTAACTATCCTATGTTACCTGGGTGATTAAGACAAATCCAACGACACCTCATTTGTTGAAATCGGCCGAGTAGTTTAGGCTCTGCGAGGGAACAGATGAACACACAAACATACATACCCACATACATACATACATACTAGTGCTAAAATCATAACCCTCCTTTTTGCCTCGCCTAGTCGGGTAAAAACATGGACACACAACTTAAATATGACTTAGTTACAAGCTACATAATGGTAATACTTTAAACAATGTCGGAACGAAAAATAGCTAAAAATACTCGTAGGAACCGACCGCAGCTAAAAATGGGAACCGACTAAGTGCTTGCAGCGTCCATTGACCAATCGCACCATACATTGCCAGGAACCTATAAATCTGAAGGATAGCTAGAACAATGAGACTAGAATGCATGACTATTTCTAAAATGACTCACACCAAGGAGGATAAAAATCGTTGCTTTAGTTTTTTATCCTCGTTGCTCACACGTACTTATCTGAGGACAGACACAATTTGCATACCTTCAACGACGTGTCTGATGATCACCGCCTCAAATTGTTTCAGATAGTTTTATTTCAGTCAAGTTGATATGACGTGACCGAAAAATTACGACCATGCACGGAGCCAACTAAGACGCGTGTTTTTTCACGACGTTTTACTCTTAACGATGACGGTTCCGTCGTCGATGTGTTCACATAGGTACACAATAAGCCTTTATAAGTTTACTAGCTTTTGCCCGCGACTTCGTCCGCGCAGACTTTTTTGTTTTCTCGTGAGTTTTTCTAGTTTTTGTTTTAATTTTTGTTTTAATGGTTATTCTGCTATTCGGGGCAGAGAGAAATCCAACAAAACAAAAATCATAAAAATCGGTCCACCCATTCTCGAGTTATAAATGGTGTAACTAACACGACTTTGTTACAAACCTAGTGGGAAGAACACGGTCATAGTCTGCCTCAGGATATGGTAGACTGCTACATACTGTAGCTAACAACGCTACTCGCTCCAAATGATAGATTCGTAGGTCTATATAGCTAGTAGCTATAGCTAGTATACTAGCTAGTAGCTTTAAAGCTAGTTCCAAAATAAAACAATAGGCCTAGTGCTTTCGAGCGCGAGTGTACCCATGCGCAAACACACCCCCTCCACTCCTTCTAATGTTCTTTTTACAAGACGCGACCTGTATACGGAATTCAGATTACTAACTAACCTTGTGGGAAGAACACGGTCATGGTCTGCCTCAGTATATTGTAGAAGCTGGTGACCACGAACACTTTCTTGGCGCTGATGACGTTGTCTTGCAGCACGAAGGCCAGGATCGAGCAGAAGAGGCAGATCCTCGTGATGAACATTATGAATGACGTGAGCACGCCTCGGATGTACGACGTCGAGCGGATCTCTTTGATTTCGTGTCTGTAAGGAATCATTGTTTATGTTTAGGGTTGTCAGCAAGAAGCAAGAGTTATGGAACACCGTCAAAAGGAGAAAGGTTGCATATACAAGGTGTTACAAAAGATGCTAACTTTTTTTACAGGCTAATAGCACCCGGTGATAGGGAACACAACCAAAATATTGTTTTTTGCTCTACGGCGTTCCGTTGATTTTTAAATTAATAAAATGTGAACGCTGTGGCGGGAGAAAAGTATTTTTTTTTAAATTATTTTCATTGACTTTCACAGTGTTTTAACAACTCAAAGCTATACAAATGCACCTACACCCACTAACATATTTTTAAATTTGAGCTAATACCAAAAACAAAAAAGTTATGAAAATTTTTCTATTTTGAGGTTATAAAATAAAAATGTTTTTTTTCAACTTTTTTTAACAGAATTAACATCCTGTTGACCAGTAGGTTACACCCTGTAAAAAGAGTTAGGATGATTTGTAACACGTTGTATAGGACATGTGTTCAGTCAGACACGAGAAATACGTGCAACTTATAATGATGGGAAAATTCGCTGACAAGAGACACGTCGACCGAAGGAGGAAATCCTGGCTATGAAACCTACGGGAGTGGACTAGGATCGCGAGTGCTGCCCAGATTCTTGAAACCTAGTTTATAAAGATAATAATTATCAAGAGTAATGTCGAAATATGTTTCCACTGTAAAGGGGCGCGCCATGAAAAAGGTTGAAAAACACTGCTCTACAATATCATACATTTTCGTGGTAGGAGTCATACCGTATGACCTGATTCCATTGAACAGAGCATACCTAAAAACGTGTGTAATTCAAATAAACCACCAGTATTAACCACAAGAACGACCTATTTACACCACAAGCATAATCGCCGGTTTCAATTGAAAACCATAAAATAAACAATCTCAATTCAGAACACCTGCGATCAGTCTACTTCCGGTGGCTGTTAGTTACTCGTAAGTCGCATCGTAACCAGAGATGGGCGGTGGGTATATACCCAATCTACCCATTTGGGTATTTACCGGGTACATTGGGTATATACCCGGTAAATACCCGTATGCACCCATTTGCTGGGTATATACAATTTGTGACTAAAAATTAACAACAAAGTATGCCAATCAGTTCTACAACATGTTCCCTACACAAAGTACGTCTTAGTAATTTTTCGTTGAACGCATATTTACAAAGTTATGCATGTTTTTGTGATTTCTTTGTATGAAAACGAATATTCATAAGGAAATTTGTCTTATATTTTTATAGAATTAATAACCGGTATGTTTAAAAAGTACTTTGTCATACTTTGTGTGACTAATATAATAGTTTTTAATATGAATTTAACAATAATTATTATTGATTAGGAACCAAGTGTCAAAAATTTATATTTAGATTGAAACGGTAGACAATACACTGATGAAGTCAGGTCATTTCGGTATAATTAAAATGCGAAGACGGGTTAAGTGTTGCAAATAACAAAAATTTATAATCATAAAGTATGGGTTTATGTTTGTTCTTCCCGAACAATGAATAACTAAAACTTATTAAATTCGTTTACTTTATTTATTTTATTTTGCAAATGGCATTGTGCTCGTAATGCTATACGGTGAAATGTAAGCCGTCCAGCCACCTCATTACGTCCAACTCGGCCTCATCTACACCGCCGCCTTGGATGGCGAACAGCGGGTAGTCGTAGTTGATGTGGAACATCGTCTGAACCCGGCCGCACACGCAACTCGGGTCCGACCCACAGTTACATTTTATGTATTTAGCCCCGCACACTTTCCCCGTAAGACCCGGAATCTATTTATTTGAGTCCAGTGCTTTCTGGGAAGATGGAAACCTGGCACACGGATATCTGGCTCGGACTCGAGATGCTTGTTAGGCAGGTCAACAGATGTCCACCAATCCCGCCATTTCTCCATCAGCGTTCTGTCGTACTGCAAGAGTTCATGGGCCTGCATGGTATGGCAAGATGGTTGCAATTCTCTGATGCAACCCCGGTTCGGTCAAAATGCCACCAAAATTGAGGGTTGCTTTGACCAAGTGCTTGTATTAACTTCTAACATCGAAGCAGGATTCCAAAAGAAACTCAAAACAGTGGCGGTATTCGTGGATCTTAGCTCAGCATTTGAAAGTCTCTGGAACATGTCTGGAAACAAGGACAGTCAGGGACTACCCTACGAGCTCGTAATTTTTTTAAATGCAACGCACGTATCGTCTTTATGACGCCCTGCTTTCAAACGCCAAACTCTGAACAGTAGTGTTACGCAGGGCTTAGTCCTGGCGCCTACGCTTATCAACGTCTACGTCAGTGACGTACCAAAAGTCTCCGGGTAATCATTTATGTAGGCGACGACATTGCCATCACAGCACAAGCTTCGACACTGGACAAAGCGACAACACTGGTTCAGGAAGCCGTTGCAAAGTTTGAGCGCTATTTCATCGACTGGGGACTTAAACCTAACCCATGTAAAACTGTGAGCTGCTTCTTTTACCTCAACAATAGGCAAGCTAGTAAGTGAAGATGTTAAACGCAGTTTCTGCAATGTAGCACGACCCTAACCCAGGCTATCTTGGTGTAACTCTAGACAAAACTTCCACTTTTAAAGCCCCCTTCAAGAAAGTAAAGAAAATGGTATCAAACAGCTGCAACCTGATACGGAAGCTGGCAGCGATAACATCGGGTTGCAAAGCGGATACACTGCGCACATCAACACTAGCCCTTGTCCATAGTGCGGCCCGAGCCAGTGTAGGCCAGCCATCATACTGACCTGGTTGACGTTGAACTGAACAGCGCCATTAGGAACATATCCGGAACCGTCAGACCCACAAACACCAATTGGCTTCCCGTCATTTCCTACATATTCCCGTCACGTCTGTGAAGATAATTAATGATCAGAATGGAGTATGATAAGATCAACAATATGCCGCACCTGCCACTAGTACCTTATCTTCAGGCAACTCGCAGTGATCTTCGCCTAACATCAGAGAGATCTTTTGCCATGCCATGCAGGCCCACGAACTCTTGCAGGACGACAGAACGCTGATAGAGAAATGGCGGGATCAGTAGACATCTGTGGACCTACCTAACAAGCTTCTCGAGTCCGAGCCAGATATCTGTGTGCCAGGTTTCCATCTTCCCAGAAAGCACTGGACCCAAATAAATAGATTCCGGGTCTTACGGGGAAGGTGTGCGGAGCTAAATACACAAAATGTAACAGTGGGTCGGACCCGAGTTGCATGTGCGGGCGGGTTCAGACGATGTCCCACATCAACTACGACTACCCGCTGTTCGCCATCCAAGGCGGCGGTGTCGATGAGGCTGACTCGGACGTAATGAGGTGGCTGGACGACTTACATTTCACCGTATAGCATTTTGAGCACAATGCCATTTGCAAAATAAAATAAATAAAGTAAACGAATGTAATAAGTTTTAGTTATTCATTGTTCGGGAAGAACAAACATAAACCCATACTTAATGATTATAAATTTTTGTTATTTGCAACACTTAACCCGTCTTCGCATTTTAATTAGACCGAAATAACCTGACTTCATCAGTGTATTGTTTACCGTTTCAATGTAAATATAAATTTTTGACACTTGGTTCATAATCAATAATAATTATTGTTAAATTCATATTAAAAACCATTTTATTAGTCATACAAAGTATGAAAAAGTACGTTTTAAACATACCGGTTGTCAATTCTATAAAAATATAAGACAAAATGTCCTTGAATATTCGTTTTCATACAAAGAAATCACAAAAACATGCATAACTTTGTAAATATGCGTTCAACGAAAAATTACTAAGACGTACTTTGCGTAGGGAATATGGTTTAGAACTGATTGGCATACTTTGTTTTTCATTTTAATAATATTCATTATACTTGAAATCACAAATTGAATGTACCCAGCAAATGGGTGCATACGGGTATTTACCGGGTACATATCGGGTAAATACCCACAGGTGGGTATATACCCGGGTACGTGCCCATCTCTGATCGTAACACATTGTAGGTAACGCTAGTTTTGAAGTCCATCCTAAATGTTTTTTTAGGGCCTGCGCAGACAACGGACAATGGCGGACAAAATGTCCTTATTAGTACTGCAATAAGGTTGCACGTTGTCCGCGTAATACCTCGTCTCACTGGCGGTATACGCGGATAAAGTGCAACCTTATTACAGTACTAAGAAGAGCGCGCCGCGGACAATGTCCGCTATTGGACGTCGTTTGAGAGGGTGCAGCAGCATGATTTTCCCATACAAACGTAGTTCCGGTTTAATTTCTAAACTACAGGCTGGATTTTGCTGAAACTTGGTTTATACCAGTAGTTGACCAATACGGAGGTTTGCAAATAGTTTTTATAATATAAAAAAATGCCTGAAAGAAATTAGAGCGATGCGTTTTTCGCGCCGAAAAAGGGGTTACTTTCAGCTGTGATTTACTTACATTTTTACACTGCCTATTAGAGTCTAACTACCTTGGGAACATCAATAATGTGTTGTACTTGTCAGAAAATAAAAGTTTTTTTAAATACCTAATAAAATGTAGAAATGGCAGCGGAACTACGAAAAAATTTGGGAAAATAGATCTATTACATTACAACTACAACAACGTACTCGCGAAAGGACACGAACACACGTAGACTCATACAGGCGCATTGCCTCTCACTTTTCCCGCGCCCCGTCCCGCTCTGGGTGAAACAGCTATAGAAAACAGTGTTTCACGCGCTTGGCCATCGCCGAGTTCCCACGGTCCTATAGTTGATTCTTAATGACACGTGTTATAGGTACAGGTAGCGTCACGAGTTATGAGCGCTCGACGAAACTGGTGGGGATTTCTGCGCAAGTGTGTACAATCGCGCGCAAAATGTCTAATATCCACGCGGGATCTAAGACTGACGCTGAGCTGAACTATAGTTGAGTGAGATACTATAAAAATCGGAGAAACTGACTAAACTTAACGATTGAAAGTATTCTTTGCGGATTTTGCACTCGTTATATTTTAAATGGTTTTCTATACAATTATTCGGACATTACGATAAAACGGGTGTACAATCAATGAAAAATAATCTCAATCTAATATGTATTGTTCTCAATAACTTTTTTGAATCTTTCTGAACTGTCTTTTTAAAACATTTTGTTTCGGCATTCTTTCTGCGAGGAAATAAAAAAACGATGTGTGCGACTGTACCCCGAGGCTAGAGCGACTGATCTACCAATCACGCGCCCGCGCTCGCCGGCGATCGCGCCTCTCCGTCGCCCCCCGCGTACCCCGCCAAACAGACCCAAAAAATGAGTTCTGCGCATTCAAGGTCAGCGCTCATAACTCGTGACGCGACCTGTAGGTGACTTACTTCCTAGCCTTGGCGACGAGGTCGGCGAAGGGTTTCTCCCACGTGTACATCTTGATGACCTGGATCCCGGAGAGGATCTCGTTCATGAGCCGCACGCGCTCGTCCGTTCGCAGCGCGGTCTTTAGTCGGAGGACCGAAGTGCGCTTGCCCAAGTATGCTGTGAAATAAAATACACCGTGCAATTTTAGTGGTTTTTGTACTCGTGATTCTGAGCCAAATTCCAAAATTTTACTTCAAAACGAGCGAAAAAAAAAACACTTCCCAATACATCGCCAATCGACACCATTTGTATGGAGAAGTGAATTTTTTTTTCGCGCGTTTTGGAATGAATTGTAATTTGGCTCAGAATCACCAGTGCAACAAAATACCTTCGGCTTTAAAACCACTAAAATTGCACGACTATACAAATTAAGACGCAATACGTCTCACAACTAGCGCCGCCAATGGAAAAAAAAACATATCTTTTTTTTGATGCTTTTTTTTAGCAAAAAACGCTCCTGCGATTTCTCAACACGAGGCTTAACTATTTTTAGGACCTAAGGTTTGGATTCCAGGATTGCATTCTTAAGTTCTAAGATCTGGAATCCAAACTTTAGGTCCTAAAAATAGTTAAGCCTCGCGTTGAGAAATAGCAGGAGCGTTTATTGCTAAAAATGCATCCAAAAAAAAAAAAGATTTTTTTTCATTGGCGGCGCTAGTTGTATGGGCATAACAAAAAATCTATCAAATACTAAAAGGAGCCTATTGCGACCTTCAAACAGCTTTTTCTCAAAATAATATCGATTAGCCCCTTCTTCACCTGTACCCTTCAGTTGTTAGGACCAAGCCGCCTTTCCCTCGTTTTTCCCATACAACACCGAAACTATAGAGACACAACTGCTATGTGACGAAGCGTCGTCACAAATGAACTACACGACGCATGAGGGGCATGCTGCTGCGCGGGCGCCGCGGCAGGCGACCGCAAACGGAGTGCGGGCTGAGACGCGGCGCGGCAAGGCGCCAGCGGGACGGGGCCTGAAGAGCGGAGACACGCCGGCAGCAAGAATATAAAAGGCAGAACGCATGCCAGTCGAGCGGGCTCCCGCTACCAGTCAGACGTACCGCAGAAGGTCCGGTTGTGGTATTAAGGGGTTGGTTCGCAGTGGGAGTCCCCGGTAGGGTTTTAGGCAGGCGGAGGGGGTCCCGTCCTGTAGAGGGAAATAATTAGGGAACAGCGCGGGTGAGAGAAGGCTGGGTTTGTCCTCGGAAGCAGGTATGGCGGGGACCCCGTCGTTGGCCACATCCAGGACATTCCCGGCTAGACATCACGATTGACCTAGAGATAGGTATGATGGGGAACCCGTCGTTGACCCGTCTAGGTCTTTCGTGGTGTCTACTCGAGCCCCCGCTATGGATAGGTCAGCGTGCTGATAGTAGCCTCGTCTAGGCTAACAGGGAAACGTAGGGGCTGGTACGTCGGGGAACCCGATGGTCGTCACCCCTAGTTTTGTGAGAATCGTCCTCTTTATCCAAGATCAAAAGGGTAGTCGCCCCTAGTGTTAAAAAGCTGCGCGTAATCTAGTAGGGGATAGTGTGCTAAAACAAATCAGTGAAAACAAGGACATTCAGTGCAAAGGACATTTTAATGAGTGGTAAATAAGTGAAAGACTTTCGTAGAACAAAGACCTAGATGTAATACATTGTGTGGATTAATAATAAATAAACGGTGATGGTGTTTCTTCGGGTAAATGGCGTTATAATTGTGAGTACTCCCCATAGGCATCCTTAATAAGTAAATCAGACAATAATCTAATCAAGAGCGCTAGTCCCAGTGGGATAGCCACAGGACTGCGCATAAACCTGGCCCCTCAGGCCGAGCACCTCAAGCGGCTAGCGTTATAGCTATACAGACTTGAGGCTTGTATGTTCGACGTGTTACAAGATGGGCCTGGCATGTCAGATGGTTTTTCTTTGGGGGCAACACAGAAATCTCAAAATAAATAAGATAGATAAATACAGCACCAAAGCTCGAGTTGGTACTTGAACACAGGACCTCTGGCATTCCGTTTGCGAGTAATATCTCTCATACGTCACAGTCCATCCACTTTTCCCTTTAAGGCGCTGGACATAGTGAATTAGTGCACCAAATCGATTCCTGTTTCAAACACACCAAAAAAATCGAAAATGTTCACATATCAAACTTATCTTCAAAACGTTTACGAATCTCAACACAAAACTGACTGTGTTAGATAGGTCTCACCTAATTCTAGGGTTTGATATGTGAAAATTTTCGATTTGTTTAGTGTATTTGATACAGGACTCGATTTTGTGCATTTTTCTTGGCGCGCGGGCTATGCACCACGCTATGACGTCACCAACTGTGTAACTAAATCTAAGCCGTTGTAGTCTACAACAAAGAAAGTGTGACTGTTGTGACGTCACAGCACGCACCTTGCAGCGGGATGAATGCCAACATGAAGGCCACGCCGACGACCGCGGCTCAGCTGATCTCCAGCCACATGAATAGGTGATGATAACCACTGAAGCCAGTGGGCTCAGAAACGAATGGAGGAATATCACGGTTACCTCCAGGCGATGCACATCGTTTGATGGAACAAGAAAGGAAGGGCGAACTTAGCAGAGCATTGGTTGGCGTGCATACTACATAATCAATGGGCAGTTTCTTCCTGGGACGGTCAGGACATACTAGGATACGATACACCATGGTAGCTCTTATAGTGCGCCGAGTAAGGGCTTCAATCGAATAAAAAAGGGTATCCTACCGTATCGCTGAGTGGACATGCTCACGAAGTCCTGTAGACCTAACATGTCAGCCATAGACTCTGCTTTGTCTACGCTTGTCGTAGACATAACAAAGAGTAGACAAAAGTCAAGTCTACGGAAGCCATCTTAGCACAGCTGGGCCCTTAGCCTGTAACGCAATTGCGGGTCAATGGCGTCCCGGCCGAAGGACAAAACCGGGCTCTCCTCGTTTTTCTTCTACAACCAGAGAACTAATCCTCTAGAATTAGAATCAAAATATTCTTTGCTGTACTACAAAAACATTAAAAGGACAGACAGCGTTAGCAAATCGTAATTGAAGTCGTCACCTGACAGCCCATTTTGGCACCATTGTGTTACAGGCTAAGGGCCCTGGTTATACAAGGATGGCGTCGACAGTAGTGACGTCAGGCACCCACCTTGAAGAGGGATGAATGCCAACATGAAGGCCACGCCGACGACCGCGGCCCAGCTGATCTCCAGCCACATTAAGTACGTGATGACCACTGTAGCCAGCGGGCCCAGCCACAGGTAGTGGAGAAAGATCACGGCCACCGGGAAGCTGTTCACGTTCGATACTCGATGGAGAGGAAGTTCTGGGCTTGTCTAAGCTCTGTCTACACTTGCAAAAGATATCTCTAGGACAAGAGTAGACAAAAGCAGGGTCTGCGACTGAATTTGCTGCTTGAGAAACGGGATCTATAATCCAATCATCAGTTCTTGAGTAAAATTCGACAGTTATTTCACATGTTTTATCTGTGGAATGCAGATAATTTAAAGCAGCTGTCAAACCTTTTTTCTACGCTTGTCGCCATTGTCCAGTCGTATGAACAATGTCAAACTTACTCAATAACTAATGGTTACAGTACGAGTATAACTGCCGATTTCTCAATTGAGAAATTCGCTAAGCAAGCACTTAAGGATCGTTTTGTCTCTGCGGATTTCTCACAAAAGAATGTGACAGAGCGATACTTAAGTATTTACTTAGTGAAATTCTCAATTCAGAAACCGGGCCTTTATCAGATTACAAAGATGGCGTCCCCAATTGTGACGTCAGACACCCACCTTGCAGCGGGATGAATGCCAACACGAAGGCCACGCCGACGACCGCGGCCCAGCTGATCTCCAGCCACATTAAGTACGTGATGACCACTGTAGCCAGCGGGCCCAGCCACAGGTAGTGGAGGAATATCACGGCCACCGGGAAGCTGTTCACGTTCGATACTCGATGGAGAGGAAGTTCTGGGCTTGTCTAAGCTCTTGTCTACATAACAACGACAAAAGCAGGGTCTACGACTGAATTTGCTGCTTGAGAAACGGTATCTATACTCCAATCATCAGTTCTTGAGTAAAATTCGACAGTTATTTCACATGTGTTATCTGTGGAATGCAGATAATTTAAAGCAGCTGTCAAACCTTTTTTCTACGCTTGTCGCCGAGATATTGTATGAACAATGTCAAAATTACTCACTAACTAGTGGTTACAGTACGAGTATAACTGCCGATTTCTCAATTGAGAAATTCGCTAAGCAAGCACTTAAGGATCGTTTTGTCTCTGCGGATTTCTCACAAAAGAATGTGACAGAGAGATACTTAAGTATTTACTTAGTGAAATTCTCAATTCAGAAACCGGGCCTTTATCAGATTACAAAGATGGCGTCCCCAGTGGTGACGTCAGACACCCACCTTGCAGCGGGATGAATGCCAACATGAAGGCCACGCCGACGACCGCGGCCCAGCTGATCTCCAGCCACATTAAGTACGTGATGACCACTGTAGCCAGCGGGCCCAGCCACAGGTAGTGGAGGAATATCACGGCCACGTCGAAGCGGTTCACATCGTTCGAAAGGAGATTCACCACTTGGCCCACCGTCGTCTCGCCGAGCGCCGTCTTTGAGAGCCGGAGCGACTGCAAGGGAAATTGGGGACATGTTTGTTTAGCTGATTGGCTGAATCGTATGAGGTATGAGGTAGTGGCCACCTCTGGTGTTAGAGGTTTTAGAATAAGAATACATTCATTTCGAAACAAAATTAAGTTTTACAAAAAAATAAAGTTCTCTGCTTCCCCCATACCACTGGGATTAGTAAGTAAGTAACTCTTTGTTGCACAAAACTAAAATTGGATTAGCTGTGTCGGTGGGGGTAGACGGGCCAAGATTTAAGTGGAAACGCGGGTAGCCGTTGCTCCATACAAAAAGTATAAAACGGGAGACCTGTTTCCATAGGGACATGGAAAAGGAAAACATAGGGACATGGCAGAGATACTTATAGATTGAATGGCATAAACATATTTTTTTTTCTAAAATAATTATCCAGGGAGGAAACAGGTCTCCCTTTTTGTACGGAGCAGCGGCTACCCGCGTTTCCTCTTAACCAAAGGCTTCTGACAAGGCTTAACTATTGTTATTAACTCCTTTGCTGTCCAGAAAATAGATACAATAACTAAACAATGGATATGAGTAATATGTGACTCATTGGATAGTTAAATTCTTAATAATAAAAATCCATTTCCCGTTGGTTTCCCCACAAATTAACTATTTCCCTTACTAGGCACGAAAGCGCTCACTATGATATTGTCAGTAGCAGTCACCCATCCATCCCATTCCAGGCTAGAATGGCTAATCCAATAAGGCTACAAGCGGTTAGCTGATAAAAATGAAGAACTGAAAAAAAAAACTGGCTGCCGTCGCTAAAGTGCTACCTCCAAGAAAAACAAGTTTAGATTTAAAAACGGGTTTTTAAAAGCTTTTTCAGATACGTAAAACTAAATAAATGACGAACCAATTAAAATTTACGCCTAAGATCTTTCAACATTGACCTTTGTGAAGATGTCACCCAGAGCGCATTTGCATAATAACATAATACACAACAAACGATGATTAATTCGACAGTATTTTTGTAGGTCATCTCCGTTTGAGTACAACGAACTTTGCGCCTGAGTCATCATCTCGTTTTCATTTGTTTATTAAAAACTAAGGCTATTGCATTTATGTAAGTAATGAGATGATTTATACAGCTTCCAGTAGCATTTACTTAGGCCCGGTGTCTGAGTTGAGAATTTTGCTAAGTAAATGGGTAAGTATCGTCCTGTCTCTGCAGATTTTTCACAAAAGAGCGTGACAGAGCGATACGTAAGTATGTGCTTAGTAAAATTCTCAACTCAGAAACCGGGCCTTACTCACACTAGATGGTTGAAGTGACAAGTTCTCGGACGTTACATGCCTGTGATATAATATGTTAAGATGGACACACAACACGTATTGAATTGACATTGTATATCACCCGAGGACTAAGCTGCGCGGATGGCTGGACAAGCCATCCTCCATCCATGCAGCTTCCGAGTTTGTTTATTATCGTCATAATATTTTGCAACAAACGTCGTTGCAAATTATTTCAAATATTTTTTACTCACGCAGACTTTGTAAAAAGAACACGCATAGGTGGAAAAAAATTGGTAGGTCAAGGCTGACTAACAAATTCTTGGGCCATATTTATCTTCGATTCCGGTGTGAATACTGAATGGGCTAAGTGAGAGATTGACTCTGGCTCTAGGTAGATGTAAAGTGGACTGCAATGGCTCAGTTGATAACTTTATTAGCCCATTTATTCAGAACGCAGTAATTTCGCTTTTCCATAACCACGAATTCTCAATGAGATATTCCGAAACAGACGAGTATGCACTATGTTTTGTAATCTTCGTGGCCTTGCATAATCAGTCCACTAAAAACCGTGCGTACAATGAGAGTATTCTATTTTATTTAAAGTAAAACTGTTAGGTATCGCAAAAGATCCCCGCCCGAAGAATATGCGTGAAGCACTCAAGGACTGTTTACATTGGGCGAGTTTGCATCATTACATGAATCTTCTCTGGCCGTCAATATTCGCTCTCCAATAGTATCTAATAGTATTTTTTTATTTCATCTTCCGAGGTTCAAAATTGTGTTAGGTGAAGTAATGTCGGCAAATTATTTTACGTTAAAAATCGTACTTTATTTGAGATATTTTATATCAATCAGCTGGGTTTGTCAGGAGGTGGTCTGGGTTTCTAACTTAAACAAAATACTTGTCATGTAACTAGACGTCGTCGCTCGTATCAGCGGTGATGTGAAAACCCACAGTAAAGTTTTGTACCTTTGAGGCATAAGCAAACAGCACACAGATCAATGGCCATGAGAGCGATAGAGACAGTAAATAATACATATCGTAGTCGTAACATAGGCACCTGTATGGATTTATAGGTCCAAGCATAGGCATGGTCGTAAATACATTAAGTGGTTAGACTAGACGTCGCTCGTATCAGCAGTGATGTGAAAACTCAAAGTAAACTTTTGCACCTAAGAAATATAAGCACACAGCACACAGATCAGTGGCCATTAGAGCAATAGAGACAGTAATTAATAATACATATCGTAGGGAACGATGTTACGGCTATGACTGTGGATTTCTCATTATTACATTCAGTTTTAGTTTTGATGTTAGTATGAAGGTAGTATTTTTTAGACGACTGCGGAAAGCGTAAAAGAAGAGTAGGTACAGACGGCCACAGTCTCAGATACCCCTTTTTGTTCGATTGGCGCCCTTATGCCGCGCGCGATAAGAGCTGCCATGGGGTATCTGAGATTGTGGCCGACCGTACTTTAGTGCACTACCGAACCAGGGTCACTATTATAGACCAAAAATATGACGTTGTCGTTGGAGGATATGATGAAAGTTGTAAGGAGTTGCAACTTTCATCATATCCTCCTCTTGAAAGTTGTAAGTTAAAAGGCGTGAAGAGCTGAAACTGCCTTACAGACTTGATTTGAGGCCCTACGTTTATCTCGGTGTGGCCTGCCATAGAAAATATTTTGTCCGAAATGTCACTTTGTATTTTTAATATTTTTGTTTATTAGTCTAGTCATAAATAAGATCGTAGGGATTTTTTTATCCGTCTGTACAAAACAGCTGTATTTGTTAGTGTCCGAGATGTCACCTCAAAAACATTAAAATAATACAGTGACATTTCAGACAAAGTGTCCGAAAACATTTTGTCCGAGATGTCGCCTACTCGGCAGGGCTCTTACGCCCACAAGCTCAAAACCTCACCTTCCTATAAATGAGCGAGCAGCACGCGACTCTGAACTTCATCCCCATGTGCAAAATGGCCATCATATAAGGGTGCACCACGAAGACATTCAACGCCGAGCAAAGGACTACGGCTCCGGCGTACCAGTATGCGTCCTCTTGTGTTATTGAGGTCTGCGTGGGCGAGTAGTAGTCCACTAGTCGACCCAGGTATACTGGCTGCGCTAATCTGTGGAATGAATAAGTGGTTTATTTATGGTTAATGTTTGGATAGCTCTACGCACGATAGGAGTTTGGTCGGATTGGACCGTAAAAACGCGCGGCACAAACAAGAGATCTCAGAGTGTCGCTGACCGAACAAATATTAACGAACTTACAGTTATTTGATCAAACTAAGCTCAAAACAATGTTTATCACAGAAAAAAATACACTGTTGAATTAATACCTACTATCTACATTGTAAATTTTTATGTAGGTAAATGATGCAGAGGTTGATAGACTAAACTCTCAATGCCAAGCAAGAATAAAATAAAGACGTTATTCCTAAAAATGGCGAGACTTATCAATACGATCAATAATTAGGTACTTATTTAATGCCAATTGAGTACAATCTCGTATTGACTCGAAAAATTAACTATTGCAGATTGACACAGTTTTATCATACTGCGACCGCAACTCGTTTGATTGACTTTAATTATTGCAGGCAAATTGTAGGTCTTAATAGGCCTGTAGGAATGTAGAGGAATACATGAACTACTCCATAGTTTAGGAAATAAAAATTTCATGCTGAAATAATGGGTACTTAGATGAACTTGAAGTGCGACATCTCGCTTTCATTGCATGCTATTTGAGCGAGAAGACGCGAGATTTGTTTTATTACGTTATATATTTTCTTTACTGATACTGGTTTCTAGGTTCTATTACTATAAACTACTAGCACTAAATTGGCGTATTAAGTAATTACTTCATCACGGTGCCACTCTCCCGCGAGCGTTGGTTTTGCAAGTGCATGATCTTTTTATCCATCTCTAAATGATTTTTCTGGTCGAAGAAGCCAATGAAATAGCCGAGCATTCGAGGCATCTGGATCCTGGATTGAAGGAAGGAATATGGTTGAGGTCTCCTCCAAAACTGGACTCAATTTGTTAAATAGGGCAATTTTTAAATAGTTTTTTTTACTACAACAAAAGTTGTTGGAAATCACATTTAGAAGTTGAAGTGTTTCAGGAAATAAACTGTATAATAATGAATAATGATTCATTAACTAAATCCTTTCTGGTTCATATTGCAGGATACATAAACAACAAGATTCTCCTTACAAGTTACGGTTAAAGGTAAAGGTCAATCCGATACATCTACATTTGTGATAAAAGGCTATGTAGGAAGTAATAGCAAAATTATTACTGTGTAATTTTTGGTAAGTAAATATTACCTGTATATTTTTAGTACATAAGTACGATACAAAATTAACCCAAGGCTAAATGGCTGAGACTGTTATGATAAATATGTAAACACAGTTCAATAACCGTTTACTAACCAAATGATACGGTCTTATCTATATCTTATCTGTTTAGTCTGTTTATTGAACCAAAACAAATACTTAAATGATTACAGATTCGTTGTCAGCAGATCTCTATTGACAAGCTGCGCAAACAGTTCATTCCTTTATTAGAACAAGACAAGCCCACCGTGTAAATGTAGGTGGCGTTCATAAACAACCAAGACTTTGCCCGCGACTTCGTCCGCGCAGACTTCTATTTTACAGTAGCCTATTTTTTCCCCGTTGAACAATATTCCACGAACGAGGTCGCGGGAAAAATCTAGTATTTTATCATTTATATATTTATCATTTATATATTCTGGGATATACGCTGTCTGTATCCCAAATTTCATCCAAATCCGTCAAGTCGTTCCAGCGTGAAAGAGTAGGTAACATCCAAACCTCCATCCGTAGAAACATTCGCTTGTGATGTTCCTCTATAGACAGGTACCTATCTACTGTTGGTACTCAAGTTGCATATTGCACCTTGTACTGGGCGAGTGTAGAAATAAATTGTAAACATTTACCCTGACACTGAGACTTTACTGAGGTGGAGCGTCGGCGTAGTCCGCTGACCGCTCAGTAACCTAGTAGTAACAGTAATCACCAGTACTTTACTCTTACCTACCCTACATACATATACTCCGTGCAATTTTAGTGGTTTTAAAGCCGAAGGTATTTTGTTGCACTGGTAATTGGGAAGGCAAAGTTTTTTGTTCGAAAGTCCGTTATTGGCTTAATCTTATCTTTAGACAATATTGAGAAACTAATTTCAATATTTTTTATTTTGGTTCAGTAGTTTGGATTTTACAACGTTTCAAAGATACGGTTTTATGACCTTCACGCGACGGTCCGCATACTGTTGGCGCTGTTTGGCGGTCATAGGAACAAAACATTTTAGCGCATAAAAACAAAACTACTGAAGCAAAATAAAAAATATTGAAATTAGTTTCTCAATATTGTCTAAAGATAAGATTAAGCCAATAACGGACTTTCGAACAAAAAACTTTGCCTTCCCAATTACAAAATTTCATTCCAAAACGCGCGAAAAAAAAATCACTTCTCCATACAAATGGTGTTGATTGGCGATAGCCTTTTGCATTGGGAAGTGTCTTTTTTTTTCGTTCGTTTTGAAGTAAAATTTTGGAATTTTCTCAGAATCACGAGTGCAACTAAATAACTTCGGCTTTAAAACCACTAAAATTCCACGGTGTAGAATGGGTGAAAGTTGTTTCTAGTCCTGTAGGCTTAGCACGCGGGCCATTTTGCCTACTCTCAACTGTCACCTTAGCCACTTTTCACTGTCACCTCAGTAGAGTTAAGTGGCTAAGGTGACAGTTGAGAGTAGGCAAAATGGCCCGCGGGCTAAGCCTTCTGGAATCAATCATAACATAATACATAGTACCTTACCTACCTGAAGTCATAGAATAAAATATTTATTTGCAATCCTTTACCGTTACCTTCCCTACACAAGATATGACAAAGTCGCTTTCCGCGTCTGTCCGTCTGTTTATCCGCTAAAGGATTTTGATGAGGTTTTTACCGTCGGTTAAATATTTTTCACGGAAGGTTATATAAGTACTGTTTTCGACCCGTGAGAAGCCGGGGCGGGTCGCTAGTTAGTAAGTATAAAAAACGTGGTCGTTGAAAATTACTTGGCTGCAAAGCTTTATAATAAGAAAAACAAAGCTATAAACTAAACGACCTACCACAACCCGTTTTGACCCAAAATGCATTCGTACAAAATTAGTTTTAGACTGGGACCAGAATAAGATAACTCGACTAAACGATGCCGCTAGGTAGGTGTGTAACCTTCACGTTTTTGCTGCCACACATTGGCAAGATGGGTACGGCAGTCTCTCTTTTCACATTCTTATTCGACAAAAACATAGAGGTAGGTACATTGATTTTTTTACTTAGTTACTTTGTTTTTTGATCTCACTTATTGGTTTCTTGGGATAATACATTTTCCTTGATTTTGTATTTTATCGTTTTATACGTAATACGAGTAGGTATGTCTTTTTAGTTTAATCATGTAGTAACTATTATCTAATGTGTGGTTTGGTTGTGAATTTCAACAATCTACATCAGTGGCGATGTCTGTGCTTGCATCTTTTGGATAGATAGATAGAGCAACAGGGTTTTAGTTTAGTTACTTAGTAACTAATATCTAGTCTGTTATTTAGTAGTGAATTTCAACAATCCACATCAGTCATACATCGTATTTCGTATACATACAATTTACGACAGGCAAAAATGTGACTGACACGGCTCTCTCTTCTCTTCCTCTTCAGCCTGTCGCCACCTAATGCTGAGTGTAGGACTCTTCCATTGCAATCCATTCCTTTCGGCTTTCTGGGTCTCCATTCCAGAACCTTTTTATCCCATCTGTGGTCTGTCTACATACGGCTACGGCATTCAACTACAAAAACAAACGAAGACGAGTGAGACGAGAATGCGTGAGAAGAACTCACTCAAGCCTCATGTCTAGCACTTGATAGATACTTGATAGATAGTTAGATAGAGCAACATGGTTTTAGTTTAAGTACAATAACTTTTATCAAATCTGTGGTTTAGTAGGTAGTGAATTTCAACAATCCACATCAGTCATCCCATCCATAATGTGACTGATACGGCTTTAAGGCGCTGGGCATAGTGAATTAGCCCGCACGCAAAGAAAAATGCACAAAATCGATTCCTGTATCAAATACACTAAAAAAGTCGAAAATATTCACATATCAAACCCTAGATTTAGTTGAGATCTATTTAGCACAGCCATATTTTGCTTGAAAAAAAGTGCGCCGCCTATTTTTTTTCAAGCAAAATATCTTCAAAACCTTTATGAAAGTCAACACGAAACTGGCTGTTTTAGATAGGTCTCACCTAATTATAGGGTTTGATATGTGAACATTTTCAATTTGTTTAGTGTATTTGACACAGTAATCGATTTTGTGCATTTTTCTTTGCGATTTTACTATGCCCAGCGCCTTAACCAATTGGTATTACTTCGGCTCATAGACGCCCTGAGGGTACTTACCGGAAAAAAAAATTACGCCAATCAACGATAATGCGTGAGAAGAAAAGCCTAATGTCTAGTTACTTGGATTAGATAGTTAGATAGACCAACATGGTACACAGGTCAGCACGTCCGAGTGTACACTTTTGTTGTAAAGTCGCCCGTAACGTAACCGAGTAGTGTGCTAGCGTGTAAGGGTCTAAGTGCTGTCTTGTGTACAATGGAACAGAGAACAGAGGGCAGTGAAGTACTAAAGATCTTTAATTCTGTTTGGTATCGCGCGGCATCAGCCAACATACGGTCACGGTCATTGTATGTAACTGGACAATGCCGGGGTAATGACAGATAACAGAAACAGACACAATGTCAGGTAAACTGAGGCCACCAGGCGAGATTTACGCAACTACAGTGAGGTTACTTTGGAACCAGTCACACAGCATAATCGCATGGTGAGGACATGCCAAAACTGCATATTAGAGAGAACGACGTTTCTGACTCGCTTAGTTTGCATGGTAAACACAAAACTATGAACACTTGGCAAATAAAAGTCATTTAAATCCGTTAAAAATTGTGTCATTTAGTTCCGTAAAAGCTCTGAGCCGAGCGAGAAATATATATTTTTTGGTTAAATTTCTTACTATCAAGGATCAGAACTTTCGCGGACTGCGCCGCCAGCGCATCACATTGAAAAGCTTTTCCGTCCCGTCCCGGATTTCTCTTGACTTCACTACGTAAAGCAAGATTACGAGGGATCAAAACGAGAAGCTATTACATCAAATCGCGATGACCGCAGAAATTCCGACCCATGCTGCTTATTATTAGACTCGGTATTCATCGATCTACCGTTTCGTATTAAGTTGACATAGGCCCCAGTTACGATTACGAGTAAGAAGGTAAACGTATACTATTTTTAGCCTGCGGCTTACGCGCTTAATCGGGTAAGGGCGAGGCCCCATTGGTGCGTTGCGCTGCGTTGCGTTGCGTCGTCGCATCGGATCGACGCATTGTATGCCACATCTGCTTTGCGACGACGCACGACGTCGCGACGCAAGAGGGTATACACGCCGCCGCCGCGCCGTCGCATCTGCGTCTCAGTTCAGCGGCTGAACTTCAGCCTTCGCAATGGACAGGTACAAACGTGCCCGTCGTCGCACCGACAACGCAGCGCTTCGTCTTTTGTCCGTCAATCCGTTGAAACGTCGCGCGCGACGACGACGGTGTAATGGGGCATGTAATAAAAATATTATACACTACATTGTAAAGCGTTCTCTGTCTATGTATTTTATCATTCATGCCAACATTTCTTTGCTTTTTACGATCTACTAGGTCAGGGTTGACAAGACCATAGAGCACTACTTAATAAGGTGATCCAGTGTTCCAAGACTTTCCTCGTTTTATTCTATGGGTTGCGAGTGATCTTTTTTAACCGACTTCGAAAAAGGATGAGGTACAATTCATCGTATTTTTTAGGTGTGTTACCTCAGAACTTTTTTCTAGGTGAACCGATTTTGATGATTATTTTTTTGTTTGAAAGTGTATACTTCCCATATGGTACCATAAAACAATGGTGAAATTCAGTGTACCAGAGAAGACGTTTTTTATTTTATTTTGTATTATATTATTTATAAGTTAACTCGTCTCTATAGGCGCACGATATTAACGTAATCGATCGACGGCATAAATAGACGGTAATTTATGGCAATTTGGTGCGGAAAACCTCCCCGGTCGTATCCCCAAATAAACGGCAGGCAGAGCCAAGATCCTGCCTGGTGCCTTAGCCTGTAACACAATGGCGTCTCAATGGCGTCCTAGGTAGAAGGACAAAACCGGGATTTTTCGTTGTTCTCCTACAACCAGCGAACTGATCCTCTAGTATTAGACTCATAATATTATTTGCTGTACTACAATAACATTAAAAGGACCGACATGTCAATAAATCGTAATTAAAACCGTCAACCAGAAGCCCATTTTGGCACCATTGTGTTACAGGCTAAGGGCCCTGATCTCTTGACACATCCATACTCAAGTATCGTATACTAAGTATCGTTCTGTCACGTTCTTTTGTGAGAAATCTGCAGAGACAGAACGATTAGCGAATTTCTCAATTCAGAAATCGGCAGTTAGTGCGCTGAGAACGAGTCAAGATGCTACTCGTAGCGTGTACACACGACAGCACGACGACCCTTTACAAGCTAGCACTGTACTCGGTTACGTTACGGGCGACTTTACAACAAAAGGGTACACTCTGACCATAGACTGATAGTTGTCACTTTTAGACTCGGAAAAAACCATTACGTTTTGATACAACGGCCCTCTTTTATTTTTAACAAGTCACACTTGCAGTAAAGTTGTACTCGGTTGCACAGTAACCTACATACAAGGTAACACTTGAGCAAATATTTAAGACTATAGCGAGTATTCGTGAGTCACAAAAAAACTAGTCTCGGCGTGCGAACTTCGTTGCCTGGGATAAAATAAGAGAAGAATAAATATTGGTCACGAAAAATTATCACGGTTTCAAGGCCTCAAAGTTGTTAGTTGGCTCCAAACGTATTGGCATCGACTTTCCGCTAGACCGACTACGCCTTCTACATTTTATTTAGAAACTTAACAAATAGTGGCTTTTTAGGGTTCCGTACCCAAAGGGTACCCAACGGGACCCTATAACCCACTAAGACTCCCCTGTCCGTCCATCTGTCTGTCGACAATTGAAATTGAGGAGTTCCGTTCTCTATCTCCGAAGTTCTTCATCAGATCTTCACTTTTTTGTTACATGGGAATTTGGGAAATTATCCTTTCAAACAAAAAAATAATGATCAAAATCGGTTCACGTGGAAAAAAGTTCTGAGGTAACAAACATTAAAAAAAATACGGGTCGATTTGAGTACCACCTCCTTTTTTGAAGTCTGTAATAAAACCTGCATTTTTGGTAAGTATAACTTTATTCTTATTAAACAAACCTAAAGGTGTGATACCCTGAAATCTATCGAGCGCTATCGAGAGCCCCGATACTGCTCGATATTCGTGATAGGCGGCGCACAGGGGGCTAATTTTCGGGAATCTCGCATTCGACACATCTCGAAGGATAAATCTCATGTCATTTCGATCTCGACTGCCCCCGGGCACTCGAGTCATGTCGAGCGAAAAGGCAATTCTCTCGCATATGACTTCGTGAGAATAGGAGATGTGACATTTGCCGCAAAATGAGATTTTTCCTCATGTGTCGAATGCAAGATTCCCGAGAATTACCCCCCAGAATTGATAAGAAAAGGTTAGGTACGTACGTGGTTCTATTTGATTCTATTAGTTATCTTAAAGCAATATTATGAAAACGGCACGTGCCCGTGTCTTTAAAGCAATCGTTTATGATATGATAACACGCAATTAACAGTAAAGTAACTGTCTTGATTGATATACTTAGGTATTGAGTAACTGTCTTGATTGAAATACTTAGGTATTGAGTTGAAAGATCATTCAGTAAAGTTTATGTACAGTGCGGTTTACAATATCACTTTTACAATATTTTTTTTTTATTGTTGTCATCTTTCCACTGAAAGATTTATTGATTAAAGGTTGAGATAACTTAGATGACTAAAATAGAAAATACTATTATATTTTCTTTGAAATATTTAGTCCCATTTGGTGCATCTCTACATAGGCCTTACCCAAAATTTTACATTGTTTGTAGTCGGTTTGTCAAGTATTTTGCAAGTCTCTACTCTAACTTAGCAGCTCTTTTACATCCTATCTACAGGGTCAAAAGCTCAGCAAACCAAAATAGACCTCATTATAAGGTACAAACAGAAGTAATTTCACTTGACATAATTTCACACTCATAAATTTTCATTCTTGCTGACTCCGAAGGATCTTTCCCTCTGCAAACAAACAAAAGACGCGCTTTCCCTGTCCCTGCGCTAACTCCCTCTAATCCTCCACCTGACGGCGTTTCTGCGGATCTCCGCGAGCCACCTTGGAACACTACTTGGAAAATAAATAAATCTAAATCTAAATCTTCCCGCGCAGTCCCCTAGTACGCCTGGTGCCTGTCTTGACCACGTATAATGGTGCGAAGTCTTGCATCCATGAGCCATCTACTAATGCATGTCAGTGTTAATTTCACACAAGCAAGCGCGATTTTGCTAGACAAAGCGGTGGCTAAAGAGCGTGTAATCACTGCGGCCGCAGAACAAACTGTACAAATTGCCCTTTACACCGGAATCGCCAGACCGGCGCGGCATAGTAGGCAGAGCTGACACAACTCAATTTTATGCATCTGATGATAATTATGAGTCATTGATGCGACAATAAACAAGCCGGTTACAGAAGTTATGAAATGGACTCTGCCATTCGGAAATGAGACATATTTGTATTATGGATTCTCTCTGCGCGTTGCTATAAAAAAACCTAGACCTTCGCATCTACGTAAAGAGACAATTTATACAGCGTCCAGTCACTCATAGTGAATTAGTGAAGTCCACTCGGGCGCTGCAGGGCCTGGGACATTGTTGAGATGGACTAGGCTTGCCCAGCACCTATATACTTTTCTCTCAGTTTAGTTGGCCTAGCCCACAGGAAACACAATGTCAATTTGCGCTGCGAAACTGCCAACTAGGAGGCGGGTTTCCTCCCGCGGCAATCTATGCCAGTATTTCTCTCTTACCACGCACGCACGCAACTGTATTGATTGGAATTGGGTCAATAAAAAAGGCTATTTCATTGGTACGGTTAACTTGATGAGCCAATTTTCCATAATAACTCTAAATTGCGAAACCAACCGATATAGCTCGTCACGCATTTGGGTTATCGATGGGAGCAAAGTCAGATGTTTATCTTATCCACCATGTATAATATAAATAGGTGCATACATATTTTTCATAAAAAATACTTTCTCAGGTAATTGCACAGTGTTGTGCATAATAGTGAATAGCCCGCGCGCAAAGAAAAATGCACAAAATCGATTCCTGTATCAATTACACTAAACAAATCGAAAATTTTCACATATCAAACCCTAGAATTAGGTAAAACCTATCTAACAAAGCCAGTTTCATGTTGACATTCATAAATGTTTTGAATATATTTTCGCTGAAAAAAAATAGGCGGCGCACTTTTCTGAAAAAAAATAGGCGGCGCACTTTTTTCAGCAATCTGTTATGGATATCAACATGAAACTGGCTGTGGATAGGTCTCACCTAATTCTAGGGTTTGATATGTGAATATTTTCCATTTGTTTAGTGTATTTGATACAGGAATCAGATTTATGCATTTTTTTCGCGCGCGAGCTAATTGACTAAACACCGCGCCTTAAATTCGTTTCACAAAAATAAATACGCAACTATCGAATCGTGTATAGCAGGATATAGAAGTTTATAGCTAGCCAGTAGCATTTTGGTAATGTATACTTTAATTCTTACGTGTCATTTACCTTGTTTCTTCGCAAGCGTCTTTAGTAAGTGAAAACCGCAATAATTTTCTCATGGTTTTCACTTCATTTTCATCGATAATAATATGTACATCCATCAGTGTAACTGTAAGTATATGAAACTTTTAGAAATCAATAGAAAACAATGTCGTTTACCGTCATTTTCTAGGCAGCTAACAAGAGCAGCCCTCGTCGAACGAGGATCTTATCAGGCTTGATAGAGCATGATACGAGTATCTACAATGCGCTCTATCGATCTGTTAAATTGCCTAATGCAGCACAGATAGCAGAGTTACACGGTATCGAATATTGGGTTCAAATCTAAGTAACATCGAAGGAAAATATCAAGGCATTTCGTGCGATAGTTGCCGGGAATTGGCCCTAGGAATCATCAGACTCTACGCGCCTAGCCTAGCCTCTGAGTCAGTCCAGATCGTCAAATTAATAGAGGTACCTATAGGTACAATTTCGTGACAAAACGTTTTCGTAATTTGCAGAGGAAAACAGGACTGACTCAGAGGCTTCTGAGTCAGTCCTGTTTTCCTCTGCGATGCGCTATCAACCTAGTTTCATTAAATCCTGAATATTATTATATGTCTACGTAATGCAAATAAACACTAGCAGCATAATTATTATTTAATGCGATACATTAGCTTTTCACCTTCGCTTTGTTAAGAGCGAAAGGGCATTTACACCTCCCTATCATCGAAAACATAATTGTTATGAAACATTTCTGGGCATCGCCCTAAGTTAGTTATAGACAGTTGTTTTTGTTTCAAAAAATGCATAATAGTTGTACCTACTTACACTGATTACAGAAAGACAAAACAACTACATTGGTGGACAGAAAATTCTAACCGAGGAATGCAAAATAATAAGTATAACTTGGCTCTCTATCTTAGCTAGTTTTCGTGTACTGAGCCAAGCTAGATTCTAACTTTGGAGTTCCAAATCATTATTTATTACACATCCTATCCCAGGATATTCCGGTTTTCTATCAATAGACATCTTTATCCAGCCACTACCATGCTGCAGCAAGTCGTTTAGTTTCAGATCGTCAAATTAATAGTACCTATAGGTACAATTTCGTGACAAAACGTTTTCGTAATAATTTTGAACCGTTGATTTTTCCGGTGTAGGTAGGCTTTTTACCATCTCGCTCTTAGTTAACACAACTGTGACGCGTCGTATTTGCATGTACAATTACGTTCAATTGTGCAATCATTGTGTGAACCAATCATTCCACCACAGCGACAACCAGTTGACGCGAGATCAACTCAAGGATGCGAACTATGGACATCGGGGTTTGGCCTCTGGCCTAACTACCGTAATTAACGTCATTAATAACTTCTGTCAAAATGTTGAGGGAAACTTATTTCAGGAATATTATACCGTACCTACTCCATTATCCTTATTAGATGAGATGGGTAAGGCTAGTAATTTGTGTTCTGTGGTAAGGCTACACAAGACTTTGCGGGCGGTTACGCTTGCTTGCATAGTATTCAGTGTAATTAAACTGTTGGCGATGCAAAACTATGAGCAACTACGCTAATTCGGTTGTACTGTACAGAACCTAGTTTTGGACTGACTGGATTAAAAAGAGCACAGAAACACAACGGTGTTTCAAACATAAGCTGCATGATAATCAGTCTTTCTTGACTAAGTATGTCAAAATAAGCAATATGGCCTTGCCTTTCAGACTAGAGACGAAGCTTATCGTGCGCAGAGTTTAGGCCCAGTGTACTTATACTTTGTCATGTCATGTCTGTTTGTGGTGGAGTTGCCAGGAAACCATCGTACGTATGTACCTACCCACATCGTAGTCAGTTTTGTGATTTGTAGAATATAAAAATGTTAGAACGAGTGGAAATGTGCAGGCAGGTCACTAAAATAATCAACCTAGGGAGATCCTAGACCAAAACTGCGCAAGCGCCGCAGGAGGTTTCTCACGACAAACTTCTTGAGATTAATAGCTTTGATGCTTGCGGTTTTAATTTCATTATTATAGGGTAACAAAATAGCGCAACGTCATATTTGTCGATGAATTCTGTAAAAACCATTACCACAAAAACAGCCGCGATTTATCAGTTTCGAAGAAAATTATGGTTAAAACAGTAGCACTTACCGTATCCCGCATTCCATCAGCATGAGTACAAAGCCGTAGAGCATGCATCGAGCCGCGTACGCACGCAGTATCACGCGCAAGAGACTTGGGGTTCTCTTGGTGCCGGCACGCGCCACCTCCTCGTCCCATAGACGTGCGAACTTATCTCCTAGGGGACCTGTTTGGAGAGTGTACAGTGTGAGATTATCATCATCATGAACCTAACACCCACTGCTGTGTAAAGGCCTCTTCATGCTCACGCCACTTCTCACGATCCCGTGCCAGCAACCACTGCTTTCCGACTACTTTCGCTGTCGTGGTCTGCCAACCGATCTCTTCCCCTCTCGAGGTCGCCATTCGGCAATGGACTTCGTCCATCTACATTTGCCTCACAAGCGTGAGGTCTTTTAATTAACCTTTGTCTCGTCGGCGGATAAGGGTATATTGATGGATGAAGATGGCGAGAGACCGTGAGAGTCGGTAATAGGGTCTTTGGAAAAAGTTTTTGCATTGTGACGCCTTCAGCATTCAATAATTTCAGCCATGAGGCGTCTTTGTATTGAATAGAGAGAAGACATGCGTTGTTATGTCATTTCATTGGGGATGGAATTTTTCTTCTAGAGACAAACATTTAAATTATAAATTGCCTTACTGACCATTCACTAGTAATCATTATTCCATCCATTACTCATCAAGAAAGCCCAATAACTCGGTAAGAGTCTAGCTAGGCAACAAGGTCAAGTTTAAATATAAAATAAAAATCTAGGACAGACATGCCAGACCATCTCATTGATGCTTACTTGATTGGCAATCCGTCTGCGAAAAATTCTGATCAACATGACTCATTTTATGTACCTAATCTGTGTTTGCAGGATGTTACATAACACATTAGTGAACTATAGCTGAGAATCATCAGAAATACTCTAATCTTAACTGATTTCAAACAATTAATTGAGACAGATCTGTCTCTGGCACAAGCCAAAATTATGTAGTTAGATAAAATGTCTCTTTACAACTTACCTACTTACACTTGGAAAGTCATTGGTAACTACAAAATGTATGTAGGAAACCATCTTGACACAGCCTAGTAAATAAAGTATGAAAGTATTTAATACCATGCTGCAAAGGAACTGGCCTGTGATCGAAGTGCATGGAGAATGCTGCACCGACAAGAGGATAACTCTTAAATATAATGATGAATATATTTAAAGTTTTTATTACTGACTAGCAAGTTGACTCGGTGAACTTCATAAAGGAATCCCTAGTTTTAGAGTGACTAATGCACGGTGATTGATTTTAACCCATTGAACGCTATCTACGTAAATACATATATGTAGCAAAAACAATTAAAGAACAATAGCGCACGTGATAATCGGCATTCAATGAGTTAATATAAAAGAAATGAAGAAGAAGATTGGGTAGGTTGGGTAACCTTATGTGCATGAATTTTTTATCTTACCAGAGGCATGTTCTTCAAGAGGTGCATAGAGATCTTTCTCCTCCATCTCGTGTTTGAGACCACTCCAAAACATGGGCAGTGTCCATCTGGAAACAAATACCAATCTTAGTAGGGTTAGGCCCGATTTCTGAATTAAGAAATTCGCCAAACAAGACCTTAAATATTTTTACACTTAAACTTTTGTAAGCACTGCACATTTTGTATTTCGTAAATGGTTAAACTTACTTGTATTATGTCGGTGTAGCCGACTTAAGGTCTCCGAATGAGAACCGAAACTAATCGGCTACACCAACATAGTACAAGTAAGTTTAACCGTTTACGAAATACAAAAAGACCTTAAGTATCGCTCCGTCTCTGCAGATTTCTCACAAAAGAATTGACAGAATGATACTTAAGTACAGTAAAATTCTCAATTCAGAATTCAGAAACCGTGAGGACTTGAGCAGTTGGAGAATAAAAAATTACTACCAAAATTTTATCTCCAGATCATGCTTGGAGTAATAAATAACCCCGCTTCTCTAAGAAGTCCAGCAGTCCAGATATGTTATGTAGTACTTCAGGGAGCTACCCCGTTTAACCGAGGTTAGTAGACTGGTTTTTTACCACCTCCTTGCACTCAATTAGGGCCTGAGCTGCTATTTCTTCTGTTGCACTCGAGTAGGACATCAGCTGCTATTTGTTCTGTCTCCATGCAAGCTCTACACAGAGGTCTGTTGGTGACACTTACTTATGGTGATGATGGTATGGTAGGTGTACTTACGCAAATGTGATGGCTGATAGTGGATTAGCCTTAGCCCTGGGATGTGATGGTCGGCCATTTTTCTTTGTAGCCTCCATGTTTCGGTCAGCCTGTGAGAAGAATTAATTTTGCGTAACTTGTATGGTGGTATTCAGCATGCTACATAATATATCTACTTCTTGGGTTTTATATTTTTATTACAATTATTACAAGATTTACAGGACGATAAAATAAATGAAAATTTTGTTTAGAATATAATATTACAACAATAGAGGCCAGTCTAAAAACAGTCTTAGAACAATATTGAGAATATACGGACCCGTTAGTGTTAATCTAATTGAGGAATCTTTCAGTTGGTGGGTCAAGTTGGGGGCGGGGTACAGATAATTTTCGTAGTAGGTAGGTAGGTAGCTATCGAAATTTTGATTTTTAAGGATATTTCGTAAGCAAATAAAGCACTAAGTAATGAAAAAAACACTTTCAAAATAAATATAATGGTTTTGTTTATACTTACTAATGCTACAATTATGTCTTTCGCTCCAACATAAAACCACGAAAATTACTTAATCACTAGCTATTCAATTAATTTCGCATTGTTACTCAAACTACCCACAAAGTCCGAAAGATGAGACTAAATAATTTAAATGAAGGTTTAGCACTAAAACTTAGACGCAAGGCTCAAAATATTTATTCAGTACATCGTCCATTAATTACACCGCACGAATTAACTTAAATAATACACAGCAAGAATAAGAATTATTATAAAATAAAATATTTCTAGGATCTACACACACGCGCGCGACCTCAACGAACCGGGAGAAAAATTTACGAAGATCACAGAGTAAAGATCGAACAAAAACCTAATGACTGACAGAGACAGCGCTGACAACACAGAACAATGTAATTGTTCTGTGATTTCCACACACTTTCGTTCGGAATCTTGATTCCTTTCAGCTCACGTAGCATGAGGCGGTGTTAGAGAGGTGAGAGTGTTAGGTTAGGACTCTGTTCATCCCGCTCTACTCCAAACAAAAGATTGAGATACATATAGTTTTACACCCATACATACATTTTTCAGTGGCACATGTTACGTCAGTTATTGTCTGTTACAATTTTGTTTTGTGGAATACATTGAAAATATGGTGAAAACATACAAAAGCAACGTACGGAAATTACTATTTCGGATGCTCCACTGCAAAGTTAGCTTTGCACGACTCTACGCGAGCTGAAAAAATCCGTCTATGTGACCGGCCTTTAAACTTGAAAGTATAGTTTCTGAACGCAATAACAGGTGTTTTTGACAATACTTAAATACGCCTGTCAAGTGTCAAACAAAACAAACAAACGTCAAAAACCTTGTTTTGGTGGCGGGCGGCCAAGCTAAAACTGAATTAAAAATCAACAATGAATTCGGTAGCCAACTGTAACTATACTTAGTAAGCTTGCATCTGTGCAAAATGCTAATCACGTACCTAAAGAGACACAAAACAATGGCGTTGGCAAGCATATTTTTCTTTTATTTGGGATGTGGTATAACTTTGAGCTTCTTGCGCGTTGAGTGTGTGGACGCTGGGGCTTCCCTGAAGAACCACGAAGATTCCAGTGTTTTCGATAAGGTAGAATACGCAGTTCTTATACTGTCCGGCCCAGACAACGAGGAGAAACGAGATGCAATCAGAGCTACTTGGGCCAACTTTGGAAGCAACTTAGCTGTGGAAAACGGAGAGAGACTTTACAAATGGAACCACACCTGGCTCGGGAAACGATTTACACAAGATTTCGTAAAGCATTTCTTTGTTGTGGGCACACAAGGATTGGATGCCGTCAAAGTTTTAAACTTGGAGAATGAAAATAACAGAAACAATGATCTCCTTCTGCTAGAGAACTTCCATGATAGTTATAAGAACTTAGCCACTAAGGTGATCCACTCTATGAAGTGGCTCAAAGATAATTTGAAGAATATGAAGTATTTAATAAAATGTGACGATGATTCCTTCGTCAGAGTAGACCTAATCATAAGAGATATTGAAGCTTTTGCTCCTTCCATGGATGCTCCTGAAATTAGTCAATTTCTTAGTCATAAGGTGAGCCCTTGCCCTTTATGGATAAGCTTATTAAGTTGCCAACACAATTTTTGGTTAAATATCTAATCTATGATTTTTTTTTTAGGATAATTTGCCTTCATACAATGGCCTATATTGGGGCTACTTTGACGGTCGAGCAAAAGTGTATCTGGGTGGTAAATGGCAGGAACAAGATTGGTTTCTATGCGACAACTACCTGCCCTATGCTTTAGGTGGTGGCTATGTCATATCGCAGAACATTGTAGACTATATTGGTAGAAATTATGATATCTTAAGGTGAGATGTTTCCAGTACTAATTATTTTGATAAAAAACATTCAATTAGGATATAATTTCCCCTCAACTGCAAGCAAGTTATATAATACACATGTAATATAACAATACTAGCCATACACCTTATATCTTCTCATGCCAATGAAATCAGAATTTTGTACTAACTTAAATTCATACTTGGCTTTCCAAAAAAAATATTTATTTAAAAATATTACTTTCCAGTCTATACAACTCTGAAGATGTTTCACTGGGTGTGTGGACGGCGGCACTTGCTGGTATCAACAGGGTTCACGACGTCCGTTTCGACACCGAGTGGAAGTCCCGAGGCTGCATCCCAAACATGTTGGTGCGCCACAAACAGACTCCCAAAGACATGTTCGAGATGTACAGAATACTAGTTCATTCACACGGAGAAAGACTGTGCAAAGTGGACAGTCTTGAAATGAAGTCCTATGTTTACAATTGGAATGTATTGCCAAGTCAGTGTTGTAGAAGATAGCTACTTACCAACATAGTAAGACCGCCCAAACCCTGCATAACTGACCCCCTATAGCAAGTAACCAGTAGCGGACAAACAAAATATAGTCACTTTTCTATTTTTGTACACCATTTGGGGTATATCCCGTTTAGTTTTAATATGCTATTTATTTTAGTATCCCAGCAAAACTATTATTTGTTTTAGTATCCTACCAGAGTGGCCTAGTGGGTAGAATAATGGACTCTGAAACAATTCGAGACACCCAGGGTCAATTCCTGGTGCGGGCATGTACCTATGACTATTTTTATCTTCAAAGTTACGTGCATTTGTGAACCTGTAGTAGCAATACCACTCGCAAATTTGAAGGAAAACATAGTGAGGAAACCTGCAGTTTAGTTGGCTCTACACAATATATTGACCTCATCTTTCCTGTGGGCTTAGCCAACTAAGCTGTCAGGATGGTATTAGGTGCTGGGCAAGCCTACTCCATCTAATTCTAAACAATCCCAGGTACTGCAGCTTTCGAGTGGTCTCTTCATCCATCTAGTGCAGTGGTTCTTAACCTTTTTTGGACCACGGACCACTTTGATAATTTTTTTCTTAGTGCGGACCACCAGATCCAAGGTACATCGTGTTTCACATGAAATTGTTTCACCTGACCTAAAGTATAATGTATTACTATGTAAGTAAGTTGAATACAGGAAATTTATATGAGTCAGTTTTGGAAGAATGGAACATACACGCGAAAATTAACCAATTTGACTAAAATTATTATGGAGATTTAATTGGTAGGCGATAGCAATGCGCGCGCAGCGCGCCCGAAAATTCACCGATTTTACTCTTTTTAAGCCGCAAGATGGCCAGATAATCTTCCGTCAATATCATCAAGATTTCATTTGTTTTTAAAAGCGCGCGCAGCGCGCCCGAAAATTTTACGATTTAACTCTTAAAAATCAAGTTTTGCTTAGCACGTGTAATAGGTGCGTGAAAAATGCGCGCGAAGCGCACCCGAAAATTCACAGTTTTTTCCCTTTTTAATTATATGATGAAGATTTATTTAGCTATTATTTGAACAAACGCACTCAGCGCGGCTGAAAATTTACTTAGAGGTATTTAAGTCTTACATTTCATAATAGAGAATTCCTTTGTTTTTAATAGAAGACACGCGCGTAGCGCATTTGAATATTCACCGATTTTAACCTTAAGGCTGGAAGATAGTAGTGTGGCGGAAAATTCAAAATTTTCACAGTTTTTTACATTTTGTAGCTAAACTGAGCTTGTTCAGCGATTTTTCGTTCGCGAGAATAAAACCGTATTCTTTTTATTATTGTAAACAACAGAACAACAATAATTCAGCCGATTATGTGTTCTGGTCTACGACAAGTTTTTTGGGCAGTACCACTGCTTCGTAGACCAGAACACATAATCGGCTGAATTATTGTTGTTCTGTTGTTAAGAAAAGAATGAAAAGAATATTGTTTTATTGCCGCGAACGAAAAATTGCTGAACAAAAATAGCTCAGTTTAGCTACAAAATGTAAAAAACTGCGAAAATTTTGAATTTCACGCCACGTTGCTATCGTCCACCCTTAATATAGTCTACGTGCGGTTTGACATGGGCTAACGACATTATACTATGAGTGAGCACTGATTACGATTTTTAAGGGTTTTGATACTAATACAATTAATATTTTTTTGCGTATTGAACTGAAGACCGCAACTTTACATCGGAGCCTGCCGCAGGTTACGTATAGGCTATTTATTGTATTATCCTGTCAAAATCTGGCGCATTCGGTAATTCCTTGGCGCGATCTGCAGTCACGCGGATCTTTGGAGGTTAAACATATTTTTCAATAGAGAGTAAGAGCGCGCGCCAGCGCGCACGAAAATTTCAGCTATTTTATTCGTTGGGAACTTATTTAAACATGACTTTCAAAATCAAAATTAAAATTTATTGACAACTATCGGTATGTGCGCTGGACTGCAGGACCCTCCCGCGGACCACTAGAAAAGCCCTCGCGGACCACCAGTGGTCCGCGGACCATAGGTTAAGAACCACTGATCTAGTGTGAGTGAAGGTGCCACTAAACGCTGTATAAATCATCTCATTAAGTAGATGTAAAGTCCTTAGTAGTACCCAAATCATACCACCCAGAGGGCTGCCCCATGGCTAAACCAATAAAAAAAAATGCAAGTAACAATGTAAGAATTTCAATGACATTTATTTTCGATTGAACACAACATAAAATTATTACATTTCAATAGCTTAACTTACTATCACATTCATTTAAACATAGGATTGCTGTTTTCCCGTTACCTAAGGACTCTTTACATCCATGTATGTTTGATTGTTCGAGTACGTTGTTCTCGCCAACTCTTCACGGAAATAATCAATTGTTCTCTGTAGACCGTCTTGTAGAGTAACCTGTAATGACAATTTTATTAAATATAGGATTGTTTTATCGCCATTTATTTAGATTTTTATACAATTTATAACTCAACCGAACTTGTCCAAGTTGTTTCAGTAACTAAAGTATATATTGTACAATCAATAACACGCTATGTTTACCTTTGGCGACTATGCTTAGCTGTGTCTTGGCGACCGTGATGTCGGGCCGCTGTGCACTCTGCTCAGTTACGTTACGGGCGAGTTTACAACAAGTAAAGGAGTAGCTTACCTTTGGCGACCATCCGAGCTGTGTCTTGGCGACGGTGATGTCGGGCCGCTGCACTCTGCTCAGTTACGTTACGGGCGAGTTTACAACAAATATAGGAGTAGCTTACCTTTGGCGACCATCCGAGCTGTGTCTTGGCGACGGTGATGTCGGGCCGCTGCACTCTGCTCAGTTACGTTACGGGCGAGTTTACAACAAATAAAGGAGTAGCTTACCTTTGGCGACCATCCGAGCTGTGTCTTGGCGACGGTGATGTCGGGCCGCTGCACTCTGCTCAGTTACGTTACGGGCGAGTTTACAACAAATAAAGGAGTAGCTTACCTTTGGCGACCATCCGAGCTGTGTCTTGGCGACGGTGATGTCGGGCCGCTGCACTCTGCTCAGTTACGTTACGGGCGAGTTTACAACAAATAAAGGAGTAGCTTACCTTTGGCGACCATCCGAGCTGTGTCTTGGCGACGGTGATGTCGGGCCGCTGCACTCTGCTCAGTTACGTTACGGGCGAGTTTACAACAAATAAATGAGTAGCTTACCTTTGGCGACCATCCGAGCTGTGTCTTGGCGACGGTGATGTCGGGCCGCTGCACTCTTCTCAGTTACGTTACGGGCGAGTTTACAACAAATAAAGGAGTAGCTTACCTTTGGCGACCATCCGAGCCGTGTCTTGGCGACGGTGATGTCGGGCCGCTGCACTCTGCTCAGTTACGTTACGGGCGTGTTTACAACAAATAAAGGAGTAGCTTACCTTTGGCGACCATCCGAGCTGTGTCTTGGCGACGGTGATGTCGGGCCGCTGCACTCTGCTCAGTTACGTTACGGGCGAGTTTACAACAAATAAATGAGTAGCTTACCTTTGGCGACCATCCGAGCTGTGTCTTGGCGACGGTGATGTCGGGCCGCTGCACTCTTCTCAGTTACGTTACGGGCGAGTTTACAACAAATAAAGGAGTAGCTTACCTTTGGCGACCATCCGAGCTGTGTCTTGGCGACGGTGATGTCGGGCCGCTGCACTCTGCTCAGTTACGTTACGGGAGAGATAACAACAAATAAAGGAGTAGCTTACCTTTGGCGACCATCCGAGCTGTGTCTTGGCGACGGTGATGTCGGGCCGCTGCATTCTGCTCAGTTACGTTACGGGCGAGTTTACAACAAATAAAGGAGTAGCTTACCTTTGGCGACCATCCGAGCTGTGTCTTGGCGACGGTGATGTCGGGCCGCTGCACTCTGCTCAGTTACGTTACGGGCGAGTTTACAACAAATAAAGGAGTAGCTTACCTTTGGCGACCATCCGAGCTGTGTCTTGGCGACGGTGATGTCGGGCCGCCGCCGCTGCGGGTCGTCCTCGACGGCGGCGCTCGTCGTTAGCGTGCTGCGGCAGCCAGGGACTAGGTTCTTTATTATCATCGCGAATTCTGAAGCAACACACGATTAACCAATTGGTATTACTTCGGCCATAGACGCCCTGAGGGTACTGGAATTTTTTTTCGCCAATCAAGCGGTTAATATATATTAAAGTGAGTTGTTCTCGTCGAGTCGCGTCTCGTGACGTCGACTACAGATGGACTCACATTGAGGTAATAGGTAGTCATCCACAGTTCACCCCCCATAATATTTTGGTAGGAAGAACCGCAGCCTAGAAGACTGGCAATTTCATAGACTTCCAAATACATTTAATCATTCTGAACCAGTTCTGAACCAATATTGGAATGGCGCCAGACTGAAATACCTGGCCTTTGCCCAGCAGTGTGACAACATAGAGGCAAAATAAAATATGAAATTGTTATTAGGGGGTGCCTGGGGGGTGAATACACGTATTTCGTGATTTCTTCAATTATTACAACAAAGGCCTTACTGCCGATTTCTGAATTGAGAAATTCGCTAAGCAAATGGGTAACTCTCTGCAGATTTCTCACAAAAGAGCGTGACAGAACGATAGTTAAGTATTTGCTTAGCAAAATGCTCAACTCAGAAACCGGGCCTTTGTGTTGTACATCTTGTTTAAATATATTAGGGTCAATACCATAAAAAAAAAAACCTACATGCTACATGTAATTGTACAGGGTCTTAATAATATTAGATAAGTAAGCAAACTTTCAACGATATGTTACCTTCTATACTGTGCTCTACAGGATTCCCTAGGTTGACTGGCAAGGTGTAGCTGGACGCCATTAGAGACAGGAGTCCGTCCACCAAGTCCGACACATAGCAGAAGGAACGAGTTTGTTTACCATTACCGTACAGCTGCAAATGAGAAAGATGTGAGGCTTAGAAAACTATGGCTTAGTTTTAACATGATATTTCTGCACCATGATTAAATTCTTTGAATGAGAACCGACACTAGACGACATAAATAAAAGTAAGTGAAACCGTTTACTAAATACGAAATGTGCAGAGCTTACGAAAGTTTCAGTGCTTGGTTAATTCAATAACCCCTTATGCAGAGTTGAAATTGTTTTTTTTTTTAAATTTACAACCTCTTTATTATCATCCTTTATTAACCTTGTGAGAAAGCGAACTTCCATGACAATTTGCTAATTCGGCTCGTCGTATATAGGTACTTACAGTGATTGTGAAGTTCTGTATGGCTTGCATGACGAAATTGGACACCACTCGCCCATCGGACACCAGCATCCGTGGCCCATAAGTGTTAAATATCCTTGCTACTCTCACTGAAACCTTCTCTTGCTTGGCGTATGAATAGGCCAGAGTTTCAGCCACCCTTTTGCCTTCGTCGTAACATGCTCTTGGTCCTGAAAAAACGGAAAATAATTTATTTAAAGTTGGAAATTAAGAAAGTCCAGATATCCAACAAGAAAATATTATATTATTATTATTTCCTTTGTAAATGATTTTCCTGTACAATAAAGAGTTTTCTATTCTATTCTATATTGGTTTAATTGAATTATTTATTTAAGGAAAATTGTCAAGGCAATTCGTCTTCAGCTTTTGGCTGTCCACTGCTGGACATCTGCATCTTAATTTTTTTTTCTATCTCAACCATATTTTTTTTGGCTCCCAGGCCATCCACCAAACATTCACTTCACTCATCCACTATTGGTAAAGAGCGTCTTTAGAGGATCTGCTATTTGCCATAATCTTAGAGGTAACGTATCAATAACAAAAATCATAAATAGACAACGTACACACCTATTGGATTCACATTTCCCCAATAAGATTCTGGCTGTGGATGGACAGTGGGATCCCCGTAAACTTCTGACGTACTTGCTATCAATATCTTTGCTCCAACTCTTCTGGCGAGACCTGGAAAACCACCAAATTGCTTGTTACATTTTAATAAAATTTCAGAAAATGGCAAGAGCAAATTTTAATCTGTTTTATTTCAGAATATTGTACTATTTAAATCTAGAGACAGGCAAAAAAAGGGCGCGTCTTCATTATCTTTAGGTGGTGCCTCTGCTTAACCTGTTAAGGATATGCGCCTGAAGGTATGCAAATTTTTATGAAAGAGATAAACCCAGACAAAAGCAAAAAGATGTGCATGCATCATAAATCAACAATATTTTTAATCATTGCAAAAAAAAAAGTACTGTAATATGTATAATATGTATTAATATGTATGAAGCGGTGGTGGTCTAGTGGGTAGAACAGTGGACTCTGAAGCGAAAGGTCCTCGGTTCGATTCCCGGTGCTGGCATGTATCTATGACTTTGTTTAATTTCAAAGTTACGTACATTTGTGAATTTGTAGTAGCAATACCACTCGCTGACGGTGAAGGAAAACATCGTGAGGAAACCTGAGCGTATGAGGCAACCCTCAACGCAAAAATCGCCAACCCGCATTGAGCACGCGTGGTGATTAAGCTCGAACTCTCTCGCTGAGAGAAGGCCTTTGCCCAGCTAGTGGGACATGTACAATTGTACAGGCTACATCTTACTTTTAATATGTATTCTAATGAAATTTCCAGGACATTATTAGATATATTAGAAAGAAGCTTACCTAACATGTTGATGGTGCCCAGTGTGTTTGTCTTTATAGTTTTTACAGGATTTTCCATATAGTGTGGTGGGCTGGCCGGGCTAGCTAAGTGGTAGATTTCATCTGCCTGAAATGCAAAGAAATATAAACTGAACATTATTGATCCCCATTTAGTAATTTCAAAGGGGAAAAGCAGCAGTGGCCAAATTATCTCAGCAGGTTATAATTTATAAAAATATCACTATAACACATGTCATTATATTGTAAAAACATTTGGGATGAACTTCAAAACTAGTATGGTCTCGCTTTAATTGTATTAATTAGAGCAAGAGGGCGAGTGTAGAAAGAAGTAGCTATTTCATCTATAAAAAGAAGTATCTTACCTCCACATAAAGAGGATTTACAATGTCGTGGTGTATCAGCTCAAAGTTACGATGTCCGAACCAATGCTCGACATTGCGCTTCCGGCCCGTGAAGAAGTTGTCAACAACAATGACCTCGTGGCCCTGCGTCATGAGCACATCCACTAGATGTGACCCAACAAACCCGGCTCCTCCTGTAACCTGGAAATGAGAATAAATGTTTTTGAACAGCTGTATAACTTTAGTATATCAAAAGATTTATTATAAGATAAAAACATCGCTCCTGAGAACTTGAGCCCACAACCGCACACAAACATGCCGGCTTGAGTGCGCTTTGGTTGGTACATCAGCTGTTAGTTTTATTATTATTTATTAATACACTGGCAGCATAAAACTGATGCATGTATATCACTTAAGCGCTTTTAAAATTTTTATGAGTTGATTTTAAGAGTTCACGGGCATTGATTACTGCCTCAGGTAGTTTATTCCACCCAAGAAGTGTGTAGTAGCGATGCGCGATTATGAATGATACTAATGAAATCATTCGACTCGGGCAATCATTCGACTCGGTCGAATGATACGTTTATATTAGTAGCTAAAACTAACAGTCTAACCTACCACTACTATTAGTTGTCGAGTCGGTCGTTCGTTTCCGTCTCGACTCGGGTCAACTCGGGAATCATTCAATGCCGATGAATGATTTGGCCAACTCGGGCATTTCCGCCGCGAATCGGAACGATTCGGTTTTTATTAGCTAATTTCATTCGCTCATTTCTGTCAAGTTGTCAGTACTGTCATCCGTGGATAGGTTTAGGTTGGCAACTTCCGTAAAAAGTACCGATTTGGTTTTTAGCTAAGTATTAGATTAGGTAAGTTTAATTACTACTTTAATTGGCTTAATTTATTTATCGTTATTTTACAATTATTTTTTTATATGTGCAATACCTCAAAAAGAAAGAACCTAATTTCCCATTATATTTGTTATGTTGTCAGTATGGTTTACATGTCGTAGCCGCTTAGGTTGGCAGCCCGTAAATTAGCGACACTTCTATGCAGCCAGTACAAAAAGTGTTTTGACATTAAAACATACCTAGACCAAATTAAACAATTACAAATAAGAATTATTAAGCAAATAGTTGATAAAAACACTAAATTAAAATGTAATAAGAACTATGATAAATTATTTGACGTTTGCAAAATTCTTCCCGTCCAGAGTAAAATTAAGTACCAAATTGCACTAGAAACATACTACAGCCAGAACTTTAAGGTCCCAATCAGTCACAATCATTATACAAGATCAGTTAAAAAACGTAAACTAACCAAACCAACAGCTAACAATTACTATGGAGAACGAACGAGAGCTTTTATGACTCCCAGGATCTGTAACCAATATCCTCTCTTGCTTGCTGAAGAAAAGCTATGTAAAAATTCTATTAAACATAAACTCAAGCACCTCATGTTACAGTCTGTATCTCTGACAGGGGGTGATTGAGTTTATGAACCTAACCTCACATAACGCAATAATAATTGATAAATTGTGTCTTTTATGTAATTAATATTTTTTTATATAAAGTACCTACTGAATTAAATATATAGATTAATAATAATAATGTAATAAAATCAGAGCGCATCGCCAACAAACTGCTTTGCAGTTTGGCGAGATTGTTTCTTATAAATATAATTAATTAATTAAGAATTTAAATAAATTAAAAAAAAAAAAAAAAAAAAATTAGCGACTACTAATTAGTGGTTTCATTCGATTATCAGGATTAGTGTATCGCTAATTTTGAAGTCGATTATGAACATTAGTGTTTTAAGATCATTCGACTTTCCAAATCATTCATAATCGCGCATCGCTAGTGTGTAGTGAATGCGGCAAGTTAGTGATGCTGGAAATGGGCTGGTCAAGTCTGCTGTGTGAGCTGGGCCAAAATTGCTTCCAATTAGGTTCCATGCAATGAAGAATGACAACACAGCAGACTAAGGCGTTGATGGGTGGAAAAACCTTTTGGTCTAGGTGGTTGAGGACAAAGATGTGAAAAATTCAAGCTGAATTAAAAAAAAACTAATGGCAAGTAGCAGGAAACAGATATCAGGTCATAAAATGTTGTGCAGTGTAGGCACTGGGAGCAGGGCAATTTGCAGTTGTAGGCTCAATTAAATTTAATTGCAGTGGTAATGTGTTTGAGTTTACAATTGAAGTAGTTGGAAGCTTTTTTAGATAAGAATATTTCTCAAATAATTATCACGTACCAGGATGCGCCTCCTGTCCTTGTACCCAAGGTATTTGACCTCTGGATACTTCTGCGGCACTCTTCCTTCTAGTATGGCTATCTTCTTCTGTAGCTGCTCGATGTTCGCCTTAGCTTCTGCCAACTCCTTCATGATGCTTCCGTCAAAAGAACTCTGTTTTGTCTCCATTGCACGCTTTACTTTATCTTCTTCTAAATTGTATGAGAAGTCATTCCTCTTTGGCACTTGATTAAATTCTCTATATGATATGTCGTCTTGGTTGTCTTTAGCTAATCTTTGGTGCACCTCGGGGGCTGATCTATCAGCCAGTTTATCTTTTGTGAGGATAAAAATTATAAATAGGACTGAAAGAAAAGAGCGACGAATAGTTTGAAATTTCTATAAACTGGTTATTGTTGATTCGTGGCAGCGGTATTACTAAATATTTGCCGATCAACATGCTCTAATTTACAGAACGAAAATTGTGTAACTTACCAAGAAACCAAAAACACACAATACTCAATGTCTTTATCAGTTTTATAGATAGTCTTATCATGTCTGAAATTGATACTATTCAGTTTTCGTTCCACATTGCTAATTTTATAGCATTTTATTCCACTTTTGTGTCGGCTCGGTGTTGTTTTTCCAAAGAAATGTGAATTTGTTTTGTCAATTTTGACAAGTGATCTGTGGTGGAAATAAATTAGACGTCCGTCACAGAATAAAATTACCGCCCCGCGTCTTCGGCGCCTGCCTGTGTCAAATACCAACAATCTTTTATCTGATCTGTGGTGTGATAGGCTCTTCAGTCTGTGGTCCAAGGGCGCAAAACAAAATGGCGCAAAATTTGAATTTTGAAATACATATCCTTTTCCTTAGCATAGTTTCAAATAAAAAAGTTTTTACCTTGGTTCGTTATAATCTTCGTTTCTAAAATGATGACAGCAACATCTTATCGGGTCCACACACAGACTTATAAAAATGGGTCCACACCGGACGATCTAGCGCGCTCCGATCGCGTCATCGCGCACGGCAAGAGCGAAATGTATGGATCGTCAGGTGTGGAATAGCTATTTCAGTAAGGTAAAACAACAACTTTATTTCACTTCAATCTCTTGCTTGAGTCTAGACGCACACTCCTCGTAGCTGGTGTAACACATCAGGCTGGTCTGTAAATAGTCCATCGATGCCCGTGGCAAGGTATGCTTGAAGCTCGCCGTTGAGGTCACCGCGCGCATTTAGGGCGGGATCTGTTGTACTGCGGAACTCTGCCGGGAGGTATTGGTTCTCAGCACGGAACGTGTAAGGATGAACTTTCAGGCCGACGGCGTGAGCGTCCGTCACGAAGCTGGTAGCAGCCCCGAGCTTGTTCTCCGCGTCGCGAGGAATGATCAAACTCTTATCCGGACCCACTGCGTAAGCGTAAGTGGCGACCTCTCTCAGACCCTCTGGAGTTGCCATGTCCCCATAAGTCAGACTTGACCCCATCTGAATCTGGTCGAATGGTCGAAGTGACTTGTCACCCTCGTACAGTTGGAGCAAACTAAGTCGCGTTAAGTTTTTCAATTCCTTCAGGTTGTTTATCTCGAAAGATTGAATGAAAACGGGCGATTCTGGGCTAGCGTAGCCCTTGTTATGCAGCGTATCGACCACTACTTGCTCCATCGGCAGTCCCAGGTTCTTAAAGTACGTGGAGTGTTTAATCTCCGGGTAAACACCAATAACCCTCCGCTGGCTAATTTGCATACTTTGCACCAAGTCTATAATCTCTTCGAAGGTGGGTATTATGAAGGCTTTATCCATGCGAGCGTTGCCGGGCCGGATGGCGGGGATGCGTTCTTTGACTCTTAGCGTTTTCAGTTCAGCTAGTGTGAAGTCTTCGGTGAACCAGCCATCGAGGCTTTCGCCGTCGACGAGTTTGGTAGTGCGCCTGTGGGCGAAGTTTGGATGTTCGGAGACGTCGGTGGTTTCGCTCAGCTCATTGTCGTGTCGGGCGACGAGGTGTCCGTCGCTGCTCATGACGAGGTCTGGCTCGACGTAGTCTGCGCCCATAGTGATGGCGAGCGCATAGGAGCCCAATGTGTGCTCGGGCACATATCCGCTGGCGCCCCGGTGCGCCACAATGAGCGGGGTGCAAATATTCGGAGATACATTATTCCTGATTTTCAATTGTACCACTGCGGGAATCGATATCGATAGCCCTATTGAACCGCACACGAGTAAAGTCCATAATGTTGAACTCACAACCATCTTAGGAGACGTCTTATATTGTGCCACCTGAAAGCGAATGCATATTTTTACATCAGTAAACTTGTTTTATCCTCTTTCCTTTTAGTATACAAGGTGTTATTAAGAGCGCATAGCAGTACAGGCAAATCTGTAGAAAAATCTGTTGCTGTCTCGCGTGCGCAAATACTGAGCGAAAGGGACAACCTGAAGAAAATCTACAAAATCGAGGTTTCGTATTCCCCGCTTTCCTCTCTCAAATAGGGTCCGCTGTCCGATAAAAAAAAATCCCCACTAATATCACAAGAAACTACTTCATGTTTGTCTTGTTTTTTAATTAAAAGTGGTTAAATAGGCTGACGATGTATCAGACGTCTTTTGCCGCCGTTTTTAAATAAGCATTTTTTTTTATTTTCCGTAGGTCCTAGCTCCTGTTAAAAATAATATTACGAAAAAATCTAAATAGTCCGACATATGTTGAGATGTCCCAGCATACCAAAAATGTTGCGAATACGTTTGTATGGAGAAAACAATACTGTGATATCCTCTTAAATTAACGCAAAACTTCTTACCTAAGAACTCTACCCTAATCTGTGCTCTACCCAAGTCAAATGATACATTTTTAGGGAAGCAAAAATATTCTCCAATAAATGACGTAGAAATAGGTTTGTGGAGTTCAATTAAGAAAAAAAAAACAATAATAGGTTGAGGGTGAAGGGTGTGTTGTGCGATAATTAAATAACACCATGTAGGTTATTGTTGTTACGTTTATTAGGTATCTAGCTCTACGAGGATATTCTAGTCACAAACCAAGTGTACATCTTTTGTATTTTTTTTAGTCTCTTGTTTTTGATTTAAATTTGTAAAATCCCAAAGAACCAAAGCATTGACCGTATCTAACCCATTGGATATAGCTATTATTCTCTTAAAAATCTTGACATTGAACGTTGCACTGCACAAAGTAAATTTTCTTTTGTTTAGGTAAGACCTAAGTATGTTTTTGTTACGGTTCAATTCATGTAACTAATTGTAACAAAACATGCGGTAGTAAATATGTATAAGCAGTTAGTAAACGTAGGTACTCACCTCAGCCTCAGCTGACAGCAAATATCTAAAGTATTGTCACAAAAGACACCACGACGAACACGCTTGACTTGACGAAGTACAGTCACGAACAGATTGTCTTGCGCATCTCGACCTTATTTTTACCTACTTTTACCGCGGTGGTGGCCTAGTGGGTAGAACAATGGACTCTGAAGCGAGGGACCCAGGTTCGATTCCCGGTGCCGGCATGTACACTCCTGTGTACGAAAGCACGTAGAAGCTTACACTTTCGTTTTAAAGTCGCCCGTAACGTAATTTAATAGAGTGCACACGTGCAAGTGTCTACCTGCCGGTTTCTGAATTGAGAAATTCGCTAAGCAAATGGGTAAGTATCGTCCTGTCTCTGCAGATTTCTCACAAAAGAGCGTGACAGAACGATAGTTAAGTATTTGCTTAACAAAATTCTCAATTCAGAAACCGGGCCTATGTCTGTCGTGTGAAGGTTCCTATGATTAATTTGTGAATTTCTAGTTGCAATACCACTCGCTGACGGTAAAGGAAAACATCGTGAAGAAACCGGAGCGTACCTATAACCCGAAAATCGCCAGTCCGCATAGAGCACGTCTCTCTCTGAGAGGGGCCCAGCTAGTGGGACGGCTAGATAGGTACACACGACAGCACGTCAGACTGTACACTTTTGTTGTAAAGTCGCCCGTAACGTAACCGAGTAGAGTGCTAGCGTGTAAGGGTCAACGTGCTGTCGTGTGTACATCTTTACTCGCAAAGTTGTGGAAAAACTTGTAAACGGTCATCATTATATACCTACCTACCAGGAACGTCAATACCACACACTACTTACAAGTCTGACAACATAGGTAGGTACCTATTTTTTTCTGTGTCCCACTTAGTCCACCCCCTCACTGGAATACTAATCACTAACTTATAGGTCTCACTAACTTATAGTTATTTAGAACAGAGCAACGTGCATCACCACGATGAAACTTTCATTGTAGGACCTACTAGTGTGAATAAAGTTGCATCTTTGCTTTGCCTACGTAGTCATAATAAATATCAATTTTCTTCATGACTATACCATTCTGAGATAATACCTTACGAAACGAAGTGCGACTGATATGACGACACGACACATGTCGATATCTACACATGTCAATAACTTTACTACACATGTAGGTACCTATACAAAGTGAGAGGAGATTGAGACGGATGTCTTTCATACAATGACAAAGAATAGTTATTTTGTTAGCACGAATGCAAAATTAGTGTTGTAGGTACTTATTCAGACGCACGAAGATGCAAATAATATTGCATTCGTGTGAAACACACAACTTTTCATCTCACAGAGGAAATGATTACGTTAGATTTATGTAGATGCAAGAAAAGCAATAGACAACTACTTAGGTACAGGCAAAACAGACGAGTTAAATAAATGTTAATCAAATCAAATTAATAGAAAAATGTGCAGTGCTCACGAAAGTTTGAAATGAAACCATTTCTACTCCACATTTTGTAGCGCCAAAAATCCTATTGAATATAAGGGCTGAAATTGTGTCCTTGTTCAGTTTTTTTTTTTAACTTTTAATGTGGAATTAAAAGTGTCTAGTGTTGTATCATTTAGAAATCTTGACAAAATGCCCCAATTTTTTAGAGAACTTGCCAAGTGTAGTGTCATATAATAAAAAAAAATATAATAATTGTGTAGGTATCAAAGATAGCGAAAATATTTTTCCAAACTAAGACTCAATCAAACTAATTTTTAAACGGTTTTGTTTGTTTTATTCTTGGGTCAAATTTAGTAATTCAAATTTCACCCTCTTCCTGTCAACCGATTAATCTGAAATTTTGTATACACGTTGGATTTTGGTGACAATACAATTATGTTTATTCATTATCATTATAAATTCAAGATGGCCGCCGCTACAAAATGGCGGATAATTTATGTTTTATTAATCCCATCAATATGGGTATCAAATGAAAGGGCTCAACAAGCAGAATACAATATACTATAAAAAATTGAAATCCAAGATGGCGGCCGCTACAAAATGGCGGATAACGTAGGTTTTATCAATCCCATCAATATGGGTATCAAATGAAAGGGCTCAACAAGCAGAATACAATATACTATAAAAAAATTAAATACAAGATGGCGGCCGCTACAAAATGGCGGATAACGTAGGTTTTATCGATCCCATCAATATGGGTATCAAATGAAAGTGCTCAACCAGTATAATACAATGTACTATATGAATTAAACAGAATGCGAAATAAAAACTAAAAACTAGAAAATAAAAATAGGTAAAAAAACTTTTTAAGTTAAACGGTTTTATGCTAAACATACATTGCAATGTTTAAGATAAATGTACTAAAAACCAAAAAATAATAAAATAGATACAGTCGTGGGAATTATAAACATATGCATAGACTAGACTAAAATAAAACCGTGGGGCACGTCAACTGCCTAATTATAGTGTAACATTAATTACAAAACAAACATTTTAATCAACGATTGTAGACAATTGACGTGCCCCACGGTTTTATTTTAGTCTAGTCTATGCATATGTTTATAATTCCCACGACTGTATCTATTTTATATTATTTTTTGGTTTTTGGTACATTTATCTTAAACATTGCAATGTATGTTTAGCATAAAACCGTTTAACTTAAAAAGTTTTTTTACCTATTTTTTTTTAGTCAACTGAAGCTGTTAATTGCTTGATTTATCAATACGATTTGATAGCATAGTTATTATATTTCGAAGCTCATAAAATGCATATAGTTTAATTATGCGTTTACATATTTTCCGAGCCTGTGATATGAAAAGATATATTTCGCAAATGGTACCTATTTGCGAAATATAGTAAAAACATCTGTCATAAACATCTCAGACTTAAATCAAACTTAAATTAATAAAACTAAATTATACAGGGCAATCTTAAAATAGCTTTATTTATTCCTGAAACACGTGATTTCCAACAACTTTCGCGGCGCGCTTTCGTGCCCCCCACTCTCTACCGCCTCTCCAGCCTCTCCCTGACTCCGATGGGGAAAATATTTTTTTTTTGGTTTCCCGCTTTGTTGGCGGTCTTTTAACACCCTGTATTTTTTTGTATGGAAAAAAATTTGTTGGAAATCACATTTATTTAGAAGTTGTCGTGTTTTAGTAATACTAAAGTTGTTTGTTTTAGTAATACTACTACTAATAATAAAAAATTGCCCTATTGATAAGTAGATAGGTAAGTAATTTGACGCAAAACCGTGCCGCTCATAAAAATAATCTAGGTACAAACGATGCTATTTTTAACAGGGTTTCCGGAGTCGAGCGGGCACGTCTGGTTGGTCCGCAAATACGCCATCAATGCCAGCATCCAGGAACGCTTGGAGCTCAGCAACGAAGTCTCCTCGAGCGTACATCGCAGAGTCCGAACTCCTGAACTCCGCTGGAAGGAACACATTCTCTGCTCTGAAAGTGTAAGGATTCACCTTCAATCCAACTTCGTGAGCGTCGGAAACAAAACTAGTGGCAGAGCCTAGTCGGTAGTTCTCATCGCGTGGGATGATATAGCTCTTGTCTGGGCCAACTACTGACGCATACTTTGCAACTTCTTTCAAGCCTTCCCTTGTTGCCATGTATCCATAGGTCAGATTGGAGCCCAAAACTTGCTGGTCATAAGGTTGTAACTCCTTTGAATCATAAAGCTGCAGCAGACGAAGTCGTGTGATGTTTTTTAAATGTTGCAGGTTTGATACTTCTATAGACTGGATAATAACTGGAGCGTCCGGCCCAGCGTAACCATTTAGGTGAAGCGTGTCTACTAACTGTTGCTCTATTGGTAATCCAAGGCGCTGGAAGTGAGTAGAATGCTTGATTTCAGGGCAGATTCCTATGACGCGCTCTTGGTTGGATTGCATACTTCTTACTAAATTAATGATCTCTTGGAGAGTTGTTATGGTGAAGGTTTGGTTCATTCTTGCATTGCCAGGTCTGATGTTAGGTATACGCTCAGTGACGCGTAGAGTCTTCAGTTCTTCTAAAGTGAAGTCTTCAGTGAACCAGCCACTTATTGGGGCCCCATCGAGGTTTTGTGTTTTGTACCGCGATGCAAACTCTTGGTGTTGCCCTACGTCTGTGGTAGACGAGAGCTCGTTATCGTGCAGTGAGACCAGTTGTTTGTCACGAGTCATGACGAGGTCTGGCTCTACGTAGTCAGCTCCCATGGTGATGGCCAAGGCGTAGCTTCCCATAGTGTGCTCAGGGACGTAACCACTAGCTCCACGATGACCTATCACCACTAAATCTCGACACTTCTGAGCGCACGCTAGCGGCGAGTGTAAGAAGGCGATAGTAAGAAGGTAGAATGTTAACCAGAACATTTTATTTTATTTCAGTTTAAACACACCTAAAACAACCGTTTACGAATTTGATGTTTTTATGACTGCCGATGCCGTGCCGTGAAGCCGTAACTACTTACAGGTAACTACTTACATATTAGCTAGTTTAACGTTACCTAAATTGAAGAAGTTGCTTCATGAACTAGTTACATAGTAAGTGATGGTCTACGGCAACTATACACACTTATTTATAGGTACTTAGGTACCTTGATTAGTGATGTACGCTTGGAAACATTGCCACTCCCGGCAACGTTTCCACTGGAAACATTGCTGGAAAGTTTCCGAAAGTTTCCCAATGTTCCCATAAATTCCCAGTAGTTTTTTTTGTTTATAATTCATGCTTATTCTTGAAATATCGCGTTCGTTAATCACGTGACAATGCATAAGCGTCTTTCCTTACAGTGTTGCCATATAGAAACTGCATAAAATCGGTATTTTCTTTTAAAATTCCATGAAATCCGTACTTATTGCCAATAAAAGTGAATTATTCATATGATTTACATATATTAGTGAAGTCAATCCTCAATTAAACTCAGAGTTATTGTGTTTTTTTGTCTTCAACCATTGGCTACCGATGTTATGCTCCTTGACAATGAATTGGTCAACAGTGGGCTGAATTGTTTGACTGATCGCGGGTTTCTATAATATTCCAAATTATTAATACTAGTAGTTCGCCCCGAACTGTAAACTCGGGATGTATAGGTACATTTCCCCAGGTAAGCCATGAAACTTGGTAGATGAATGAATTAGACGACGGGGTACTCTAAGAAAAGTGCTCGACGAGATCTATTCGATAAAAGTATCACAACTTTAACTGTCCATATCTCCTAAACGGCTAATGCTAGACCCATGTTCATGGCACTCTAAGAAAAGGGCTTGACGAGATCTACCCAATAAAAGTATCAAAACTTTAACTGTCCATATCTCCTAAACGGCTAATGCTAGACCCATGTTCATGGTACTCTAAGAAAAGGGCTCGACAAGATCTACCCGATAAAAGTATCAAAACTTTAACGGCCCATATCTCCTAAACGGCTAATGCTAGACCCATGTTCATGGTACTCTAAGAAAAGGGCTTGACAAGATCTACCCAATAAAAGTATCAAAACTTTAACTGCCCATATCCCCTAAACGGCTAATGCTAGACCCATGTTCATGTTACTCTAATAAAACGGCGCGACGAGATGTACCCGATGAAAGTAGGTAGATCTCGTCGAGCCCTTTTCTTAGAGTACCATGAACATGGGTCTAGCATTAGCCGTTTAGGAGATATGGACAGTTACAGTTTTGATACTTTTATCGGGTAGATCTCATTGAGCGAGCATCATGATCACTTTCAATGATTTGATTAGCCTAATAAAGGAATCTCTAAGATTAATGAATAAGCTCTGCTAAACTGTTAGTGAGAAGAGATTAAACCATGTTTAAACTCCGACTGTGCGGGAAGAGTTTAAACTGTGTTATCAATGAGCGTTCTGTAATACCACAGTGAAACCCTCATTTCTTATAAACGACATAAAATGGCTGAACACACATGTCACCTGTATAATTTTCGATTTATGAGGAAATATAAAAATTAAAAAATTTTTTTTTCTTCTAAGTTCATGTTATGCATGTATGCTACGGAACCACCGCTGCGTGAATCCGACTCGACCTTGGCAGGTTATGGTAGTGTGTGGTTGGTTAGGATTTAAAGTTTTAGATGTTTAAATCCAGAATTTCGTACTTTATGACATATCATAAAGGGAAACTGTAACCTTTTTAGTTGTTTAAAACGTTGCGGGCGACTGTACCATTATCTTTATCATAAAATTCATCACAGAACTATACAAGATCATCGATATTTGCATAAATAATGGTAAAGTTTACCAACAAATATCCCGAGAAAGATTGCTTGGAAACTTTGCCGGAAATAAACTGGAAACATTGCCAGGAACATTGCCGGGAACATTCCCAATGGGAAACATTGCCGGAAATAAACTGGAAACATTGCCGGAAACATTCCCAATGGGCTGGCAGTTTTCAAAGTTATGGGGTTTTTATTGATGATTCATTACCTGGTGTATAGAGAATCCAAAATCATGTACAATTCAGCAAACAAATATTGGAATATCTCAAGATTTGAGCAAAGTTCCCAGTAAATTCCCAGTTGGGGAACATTGCTGGCAATGTTGCCGGCAATGTTTCCAGCGATTGGCAATGTTCCCGGGAACGGTACATCAATAACCTTGATACCGGCTAGGTTGGTAAAAAACCCGTATAGCCCATCTAATTTATTTAAATAAACAAAATCATTAAGATTAGATACAAAAAAATATGGTAAAATCGACTATAAAACGGGGACCAAAAGATAAAGCTAGACCTACCTGCTATTACATTCTCCTTTTTTCTGCTACTGGTAGGTACAGAGGTACTAATTAGGTACTTAATATTATTTTAAATACGATACTAGAGCAAACAACTACTACAAAGAACGTATTCAAAACGACCAAGTCACTGGAACCACTAGGAATATTCACGCACACGCCCCGTAATGCCGCTAGCACATCGGGTTGGTCTACGAATAGCCCATCGATGCCCTCAGCTAGAAATGCTTGAATTTCACCTTTGAGGTTTCCATACGCGTGATCCTCAAGGTCAGCACTGCGAAATTCTGCAGGCAAGTAAGTATTTTCAGCACGGAACGTAAAAGGGTGCACCTTAAGGCCGGCTGCATGTGCGTCGGCCACAAAGGTGGTGGGGATTCCAAGCCGATTTTGAGGGTCACGAGGTATGACGTAGTTCTTGTTTGGACCCACGGCGAAGGCATACGTCGCGACCTCTCGGAGCCCCGCAGCTGTAGCCATAGCACCGTATGTGAGATTCGTCTCAAGCAGAAATTGATCAAAAGGTGTATTCTCCTGGTTACTTCCGAAAAGTTGTAGGAGACGAAGATCCGTGATGTTTTTCATTTCTTTGAGATTTGACACTTCAAAAGACTGGATGTAGACAGGGGCGTCTGGCCCCTCGTATCCGTTCTGGTGAAGTAAATCTACCAAAGGCCGCTCCATTCCTAGACCAATCTGTTGAAAGTGGGTTGGATGTTTGATCTCCGGATAGACGCCTATGACGCGATGCTCACTGGCCTCCATGCTCTTAGCTAAGTCTATGATCTCTTGTAGGGTTGGCACTTGAAATGAGTCATCCATTCTTGTATTGCCCGGCCTTATATTTGGCAGCAGTTCTCTCACACGTAGTATCTTTATTTCTTCCAGAGTGAAATCTTCAGAGAACCATCCTGTCAATGTCGACCTATCTACTGTTTGCGTCCTGTATCGTGTTGCGAATTCAGGGTGATCGGCGACGTCTGTCGAGAGTCCTAATTGGTTCTCGTGTCTTGCGATGAGGTAGCCGTCTCTTGTCATTACGAGGTCTGGTTCTATGTAGTCAGCGCCCATTGTGATGGCTAGTGCATAGGCTCCCAGGGTATGTTCTGGCACGTAGCCGCTCGCTCCACGGTGAGCGATGACGAGTGGATTGCATTCGGCCAGTCTTTCGTACTTGTTTGATGTGTTGCCAGTTGCTAAAGTGGTCAATATAGAGCCGACGATTGACAGGGTTTTCAGCATGTTTGCTGGGTACCTAGGTACTTATCTGAAAAAAATAAAGGATTTCATTGAGAAATGTCGGTACACTCTTGAATCGTTAAACTAATTAGGTAAACATTTAAGAATAATTCTTACATGTAATTTTACGATGACACCTTTGTCAACGGTCTGAGATCAATGCAGCTTATAAACAAAGTGGAGTACCTAAGTACATGCTAAACATTTCAGAAAGATAAGACAACAAATATTATGTTGAATGTGCTATAAAACGTTATGGTCCCTTACTTAAGATAATTACAATCATTATGGTTCCGTGCCACACGAATGAAAACTCTATAACATCTGAGATGAGTGAAAACTTTACTACTGGGAAAATTCTACTCAGCAAGAGTAGAATTTTCCCAGTTAGAGTTGAAGTCTGTTCACATGGCGCCATATTTTTGACGTCCTCTACATAATAGGTATTTGTGCTTTGGTTTCTACTTAATTCAAGAGAGCGAAAAAAAGCACAATGCACCAATGTCCGTACGGATACACACTCATGAGCTACGGGGCTGGGTCAGTGTAGAATATGGATTCAAGCTTGACTAATATGGATTCAAGCTTGTCATGTAGGTTTGTTATTCCAATGTTATGCATGATGTTGTCAGCCTTCATAAATTACTGTCTTTTATATCTTTGGGGGTGTGTGGAACTCGTGTTCAAGAAGCTGATAAGAGTACCTATGAATACAATTGAATAATCAGCTCAAAAAAGCGTGCCCCGTAGGTACAGTCGGCCTCACGCCGGGATACTCCTTTTTATTATTATACTTCATTGCACACGAAACACATTACAGGACACATCAGATAAGAAAAGATATGTACAAAGACGAGCTTATCTCTGTAAGAGATTTCTTCCAGCAAACCTTGAGGGATAGGAATTTAGATCGATAAAACAGGTAAACATACGTGCACAAAATTAAATATTAATGCATAAACTATAAAATAACCTAATTATGCCTACTAATTGTAATGAACTACTTAGACTAAATACCTACTACCAATACAAGCTATACCTATATACATATAAATATATAAATGAATATAGTGGAGTTATGTTATGCTCTACTCTACCGTTTACTCTACCCGTGAACAGCAGCCATAAGGGCGCCAATGAAACAAAAAAAAACTGCATAACATAACTCCACTTATGGCTGCCGTACACGGGTAGAGAAAACGGTAGAGTAGAGCGGTAGAGTACTATAGCACTAACTGAGACATATAAAAGCAAAGGCAGCAACATCCATACCAATAGGTAGGGATGTTGCTACTCTACCCGTGTACTACAGCAGCCATTATGGCGCGCGCCGTAAGAGCTACTATGGGGTATCCTAGATTGTGGCCGGCCGTACACGTTAAATTCACGTAAGTCCAATTTTTTTACTGCCACCAGAATTACTTCTACTACAGCAGAAATTCAAAGTGTTTAGGGTATCTACTACACTAACATTGAGTAAATTACAAAGCGGTTCTAGAAATTTCACTAACTAGATATAGGTATCCAACAGTGGGCAGAGATGGGCTGATGATGATGATAAATGATCATGATGAAAACTTTATAGCCTCGTAGCTTGTAGGTAAGTAAGTATAATCTGGTGCCTAGGTACGTACGAAAAACGCTCTTCATGTAAATGAGCCTTAGATAAAAAGACGTTATGATCAGTTGGTGCTAGCATGGTAGACATACACGGTAGGTAGGGTCGTGATCACATTATCGGCGAATAAAGGCGTTTATTAAAAACAAACGCATCCCTCGGGGCAAACCCCTGCATTGTTGACATAGGAATTTAAAAGCTGCTAGGGCTGTCACTTTTTGAGGAGAAAAAAATATTTTTAATGGGTTTTTAATTTTTATTTGATTTCAACATAAGCCTCTGTATTCTTTAAAAAAATAAGCACCTCGAATAAACCTCCCATCATTATATTTTTGTCAAGATATTTTCCAGTAAATAAACCGGAAGTGGATTTTATATTCCAGTGCGGATGTTTTTACATAATGAGCCCTTGGAAAGGCTCTACAATGTGGTATTAGCATGAAAGAGAGAAAGCAATATAACTAGCCTGAAAATTAATGTCCAACTGAGCAACATTTGATAAGGGTGAGGTTAAAATAAGATCTATACAAAAAAAAAACGAATACGCCAACTATTTACCTATTATCAGTATCATTGCCTGAGCACGCTTTTAGAAAATAAATTTTGGTACCTAAGTACCTAGAAGATAACGCCTTTACCACTTTGGTAGGCACTTACAGATAATCATTTATTTCAACTTTTACAGACACATAAAAATAAGATGGCTAGTCATGAAATTTGGTGAACTTCAACATCAAGCCAAAACTCTCCTTCCGAGAGAAGGCCTTTGTCCAGCTAGTACACTTGTATTGTATGTACACACGACAGCACGTCAGACTGTACACTTTTTTTGTAAAGTCGCCCGTAACGTAACCGAGTAGAATGCTAGCGTGTAAAGGTCGATGTGCTGTCGTTACAGGCTACATCTTAGGTACTTTTTTTTAACATCACGCATAACGTAGACATTTACAATATGTATCACGCGTAGAAAAGTAAGCAGCCCTAATACTGCAGCAGGTTTAGGGGTGTCGGACAGAGTATCCCTGCAGCATAATTAGTTTGTTTTTTCCTCCGTGTCTGCCCTTACGGTAGACATGCGTACCTACCAACGCAGAAGGACTACTTCCTACGTATCCATGGTGCTTGATATTTAGGTACAAAATTACAACGGCTTCTTGTCTCGTGTCGAAAGTGTCAAACTTCGCGCTCCCAAAACGCGCAGACTTGATCCACCAGGAGATCGTGCCAGCTGCAACGGCTCAGTCAGTCAGTTTACAATGGCTGAAACAAACACTTTTGTATTGAAATTCTATCTTTTGATGGCAATTCAATGAGTCCCTTACTGGATAAGCCCGCAAGAGGCATCTTCATAACTTTTGTGTAGAGTCCAGCTTGGTTCGGGAAACAGTATATTTTTTATTTGTAGAGTCCAGTAGTTGCATCTAATGCATATGTCACACCAAGCAAGTTTTGTGCCGGCGGAAATTAACAAAGACTATTCGTGTCGTGAATAATCGTGATAGTGTTGACATTTTATGTTTATGTATTTATAACTTTTTTATAATTATAACTTTTTCACAACATTTTATAATTATGATATTTATAAGTTTTTATAGAATTTGCAACCACTTTTATGTTCCTTTTTTTTTTCGATAACCGTGAAGGAAAAAAACATCTTAAGAAAACCCGCGGTTTAGTTGGCTCTAGACGTATTGAACTTGTCTTTCATCTGGGCTAGGCTGACTAAGCTGCCAGGATGGTATCATAGGTGCTGGGCAAGCCTACTCTATCTAAAAACAATGTTGCGCACTGCAGCGTTCGAGTGGTCTCTTCATCCATCTAGTGTGTGTGAGGGTACCGATGGACGCTGTATAAATCATCTCATTACGTAGATGCAAAGGCCTACATTTTAAAGATCTCTGGTGGCTTTTGTCTCTGTATTGATTTTTTTCCATAACGCTCTACATTTTTAATACACGTACCGTACGTACAATTTTACCAGCCTGCAAAGTTGTTTCTTCAATCGGCTTTCATTTTTTTTCTACGTATTTGCTCCTTCTGTACGCGCAACCTAAAGGGTGGCTCAGTCTGGCTCTGGGTATATGGAATCTCTAATCCTAGGAGATCGAATTAATAAAGTTTGTCGTTAATCATTATCGTAAGCTGCGAATACGGAATAAGACAGTGATTGCAGCAGGGGTGGGCTAAGCTGACTTTATGAATCCATTATTAGGTACGAACCTCAGATTAGGTACGCCCTTTGGTGTAATTTAAAATATTTGCCTCACTAACGGTGAAATGGGCATTGATCATTGAGGCATCGATTGTCGTAAATTGAAAACCTTTTCGAGGAATAGGAATACTGATTACTATTAGGGGTTTAAATAAGTAAAATTAAAACGGATTATTAATATTTATCGCCAAAAATGTTTACCTCTATCATAGCCTCTAATGCGGTAGTTCCATTGCCTACAAATGTTTAAAAAAATACATTCGTCAACAACAACTGTCAAAAGTGTCAAATAACTGAGAAAATAACCTTCTTGTTGACTTGACACTGACATTTGTCGAACGTCAACATATTTTTATTTTTTAAAAGCATGAATGAATGCAATGAACTTAGTACATAATGCCAGTGGTGACGTCATACACAAAACTTTTAGAAATTTTAAATAACTAGTGGTTCGCCCCGAACTTTGAACTCGCGACCCCAGCAAAAGATATGTAACTTTGCTTATGCCATTCACCCAGGCGCGCGCGCGCTTTGCATATAAACTGTACAACCCAATATCTCGTCAAACCCTCAACCGATTTGGCTCATGTTTGAACTTAAAAATTAGTTTAATTTCATTTACCCGCCTACCAAATTTCATAACGATCCGACCAAATTTACTCAAGTTATCGTCGAACGAACATTCATACATACAAACATACAAACATACATACAAACATACATACATACATACATACAAACGCCGGATTGTTCCAGTAGACTCGGAGAACTTCGCTCGCTCGTTCAATTAATAAGAAAATATTTAAGTACTTACATAAAAAATTAAGAATATATTAATAGTTATTTGTTATGCAAGGATGCAAAATTATTGTTTGCGGCGAGTGCTTGTATTGAAAACCGAGCTAGCGAAGGTTTCTAAAATTGAGCCATGAGCGTAGCGAGTGGTTCAAAAAAAGAAACCTGAGCGTAGCGAGGTATTCAGAAGCACGAGACGCAAATAATATTGCATTCGTGCGAAACACAAAACTTTTCATCTCACAGAAGCGAGGAAATTATTTTGTTAGCCAAGCGGGAAAAACTCTATAGACAACTACTTACAGGCGAAACAGGTGAGTCAAATAAGTTCCTTTTAAAAGCATATTTTACTGTAGTTACGGCTGCTGCACTAAAATTTTGAGCTTCGTTGGTATTAACCTTTAAGTACCGTGGTGACGTCTCACAGACGTCGGAGTACCTTTGCGCGATCATATTTCGGCCGGCGCGGCCGCTACATTTTTGCCCCCCGTAGTACCTTCCCCAAACCACTTTCGCAGCCGACCAGCCCCTCTACCCTTGACGCTATTGCGATCCAATTGAAAAAGTTTAAAAATTAATTTCTCTTTGAATTCGCATAGTAATGCTTTGATTTTAAATACTTTGTAATGTTTATTCAAAGGTAAGGCTGTTTTATTCAATAAAAACACAAAATTCGTCTTAATTTGTAAAATATTAAATTTTGTAAATTGCGCCATATTGCGGCCGCATTGGAAAAGCGCGTCAAGGGTAGAGGGGCAGTGAGGCGCAAGAGCACGTGAGGTGCACACAATTCCCGCTACGCTGTTGCTGACGTCTCACAGACGCCAGGTCGGTAATAATGAAATTTTTGCTATTCGTCTGAGTGACGCTTGCACGTTGTTTATGTATTTTTTACTTAATATCTCGTAGACGTTACCACTGTGTTTACGATAAAGCTTGTTTCAGATGTCCGAATCTTAGGAATCAACTGCAAAAAACTGAAGGTTCAACATGATAGGGACTAAAAACCTGTTGCTTCTGAACATTTAGAGGACATTTTTCATACTGCGATCGAAGAAGAAGACTCAGATTCACATTTTAGACAGTTTGAAGACAGCATTGCAGACCCAAATTTCGCCTTGGAAGTTGGCAAATATACGCATTCGGAGCAGTCGGAGTTAGAAACTGAAGATATTCCTTTCATCAAAAACATTGCCGAAGTGACTTTGGACCTAGGTATGAAAGTCGACGCTAATATTTCACATCAGCAAGATGCACTGGACAATGAAGAATCGCGTAATGTAGATTCTCAGCCAAGCAGCCTTCTGATGTACCACAATCGTCATTACTATGGTCGTAACCGCTATAAGTGGTCTTCTAGAGAGCCGATTGCCCGTACTATCAGAACCCAACTTCACAACAAAGTCCATATATCCCAAGGAGCCGGGCCCTCAACATTTTGTAGTCTGATTGAGCTTTTCTTCTTAGTATAATGTTTAGGATCCCAATTGCAGGCTGATTGAAATAGAAAAAATGCCAAGAGTATAAATTTTTGCCCTAGTAATACAATATTTTTTTGTCACCAAAGCGGCCACTTTGACCCTTGTCATTTTTGCAAAACTATGTCTTAAGTTGTTAATTATTAATAAAACTGTTACATTAGAGGGTCGTGAATATGAAAAAAGATGATTAGAAGAGTTACTACGTTTAAATATTTTTTTATTATAATTTTAAAAAACCTCCGATAAAAATATCAAATTTTTCCTCTCTCAGCTTTAAGTTTGATTACGTAATAAACAAATATTATGTTAAATTTTCTTCATTTGTTTCATTCAAAAACATCATAACACATAACTCTCACAATAAAAAAATTTAAGGGAATAAGTATTTCTTTACAGACGATCATTTAAATATCACGTCTGTCAGACGCCACCACGGCGCTAATGCGACGTATTCACCACCACTGTACTTAAAGGTTAAAACCATTCGTTTTATTAATAATTTCCTGAAGTTTTCTTATCCAGAAACAAAAATAATGTAAATAAAAGAATGTTTTTTTTTCCGGGTGCATTCAGAACTTTTACCATATAAATTAAAAATTTATAGGAGATAAAAAATGAAATTTGTAATATCGTTTGAAAAAATGTATTTAACAAACCAAAACATAATTATTTATTTGATAAAACAGAAGCGAAAATTTTTTTTTATTTACTGGTATTAATAATAAATATAGTGTACAGTATATTGAAAAAACCTGAAAGAAGAAAACGCGTTTCTGAATGTTCTATTCCGTGACTTTACCTTTTTAAAAGATCCTTATGCCCCATTTACAATCACAGTTTTATATAGAGAATGGGCACGAACAATCACTTTCGCTGAAGTACGCGTGTAAATGAACTATGAATGAGGATCTTTTTTCCGTCGGGATCTGGCATCTACTTAAACGGCCAGTGTTTTTTTCTTTTTCAACACCATAGGGCGCGGGAAAGACTTTCCCGGCGCCGCGTTCAAATTTCGAAGCGCACTAAAATGCAGATAGTTTAAATCCGGCCTTTATACGATAGTAAGTTACTAGTAACAGCAAACTTTCCGAGCGTGGGAGATGAAAAATTAGTTTCTTATATTTGTCTATATTTTCGATTTATAGAATAAAAAATAGGATTTGACGATGCCCATTAAGCCCGAACTAGCTTTCTTTTGCCAGCTAGTGACAGATACATTTATAAAACAAGCTAGATCTTACATGTATGCCCCTATAAAATAATTAGGCCTTGATATATTCCACAGTCTGCTGGCATCTCCACTCACACGAGAGACCACTTAGTTGTTGTATTTACTTTGTAGAGCAAGACAACACTTTTCAAAAGCATTTTTTTTAAATTATTTTCTGTCAGTACAAGATCTCTCTCTCTAATATGATAGGTCCTTTATCATATCAATTCACTTTACAAACAATGTTAAATAACATTACGCTTATTTAATAAGGTGGCGATACTAGCGAGCGAATCTATCCCTCGAGGATAGTATCGTAAAACCAATCCACCAAGGGCCTATTCATTTGGGCCTTGGGAGAGTTTTCCGTGAGTACTTCTGTGGGGAGTTAATTTTATTTGTTACTCCTTTCTGACAAAATATTTGATGTTTTTGTACAGATTTGTCTCTTTATTTGACGACAGCCTCCACGCGTTCTACATAATAAAAGGGCTCATACTGCACTATTCGGTACCAGTTCGGTGATTGTACAGTCGGCCACAGTCTCAGATACCCCTTTTTGTTCGATTGGCGCCCTTATGCCGCGTGCGGTAAGAGCTGCCATGGGGTATCTGAGATTGTGGCCGACCGTACCTATAAGTTCTGCGTGTTCCCTTTTCAAATTAATCGGATATACTTTCGGTACTTTCGGTATTATATTTTCATTACTTTTTTTTTTATTGTGTGGGACAGACTCTACATCTTTTTTGCAGCAAAAAATAAAGGCCAGGAGAAGTCAACTCAAATGAAATGTATATTGTAACAGAAGTGATGTGGCTAAGTGGATAATAACCGGGTTGCGAGCTCGGGTGGGGCCGCCCCGCCTACGGACATCGACTGGCATTTATTTCACCCAAAAACATACAAAAATTTATCAGAAAAAACAATATGATGGATGCAATAGAGGTTGGACGAAATATTTAAAATGCTAGAGCAGAACTTCAATAAAATTAAGAGGTAAGCAGAGGCGTTAAAAGTATCTACCTACCTATACTTATAAAGTTAGCAGATAGGTCATTCTTGTAGATCCCGTGTTGAAAAGTTTAGAAGATGTCGTCCTTGTCACTTAGTTCAAACGGTCACATTTTGCGATTTGACGGTCTTATAATAATATCTTGTGACAGTAGGCGTGTTCAGAATAATTCTGAGAAAGCAGGATTCTGCACGACATTTTTCGTAACGGTGCAAATAAGTTTCGATACAAGGCGTCACTAGACACTGAACGTTGAATACCACGTTAGAGAAGATACCATTTATGGTTTATGAAACAAAGGTAAGTACAGTCTAATCAAAGTTATTAAACGATAGCCTAACTATCGGTCAGCACGGTTTCGTAAGCCCTAAGGTTGAAATGTCATGGCCTTATTAAATTTAATAGATAATATCGCTCATCAAGTCTTGACGTACGCTACGGACATTGCGGTGTCAAAATATTGTGTTCGATCTTCGGCGCTCCGCGGAACAATCGTTCAATCGGACCGATCAACAACGAACAACAATAACTACCACCATAATGGAGGAGGACGCAGAAACTTCACTTCGGGTTACTTTTAATTTTAGGACGCTAGCCACAAGCTACTCAGATACCTTAGTGCAGCTAACAGGATCTTCTAGAGGCGTCCTCAGCAGTTGGAACCTAACAGCGATCGTAGGTATGAAGCATAGATTTCATCTAAAGGCTGATGCTGGTTTTGCTACCTCTTTTCCACATAGGTACACCTGTACGCGTGCTCAGATTTATTATACCTAGCTGTCCAATGAAGATACTTGGTACAACATCAAGATATGTTGTCAATCTGTGGAGATAGCGCAGTGAGGTTTGACCTTACCTACCTGTCAGCTCAAAGAGCTCTCCAGGAAAGGCAATACCTAACTTGTCCAACGATGGTGTGAGGTTTGATGTAATCGTTTGGCAAAACTCTTCTCACTCTCCATTTGAAGATGACCTCGCGCGGATCTGGCTGATTATGGCTCGGTTTCTGAGTTGAGAATTTTACTAAGCACATACTTAAGTTTCGCTCTGTCACGCTCTTTTGTGAGAAATCTGCCGAGACAGGACGATACTTACTACAGCCTTCTTACCTCATTTGCTTAGCAAAATTCTCAACTCAGAAACCGGGCCTATGACTTATAAGTACACCATAGTGACGCGACAGGCCTCTAACTAACCTTCTGCATCCTTATTTTGCGCTATTATTGACGAAACATACCTACTTAAATAGAAAAAGACAACGCAACTCCGCGGCCGGAGAGAGCGTATCGAAGAGGGCAATGGATCAAATTAAAATTACATTTAATTCTAATGGCATTATAAGCGTGAACTATTAATTTGTCCGGCATTGTTGGGCGGCCGCGGCAGCAACGCTCTCGCACTCTCATTGTGGAGTGGTCACTTCAAAACAAATGTAGAGATTTATGGTTTTGCTAGCTTTATGGTGAATATGCTCAGGTGATTTCACATTATTAGATTGCCAACTTATCTGAAGGTTTTAAAATTTAAACTTTCGTGAGCACTGCACATTTTTTTTTCTATTAAATCACGGTTTTATCTGAAAGTGTGGAGTAAAAGCTTAAAACGATGCGTAGGTACCTATATACCTAGTGACAACTGGAAATGAAAGTTAGGCACTCAGAAGTGATGATAACCCTCTATTTGGGCTTCGCCAGAGGCAGGTAAAAATAGTCCAGGAACTCCACACAATATAAACTTACCTGAAACCTTTTTTCTGCAAAAATAAATGACCATAAAATTCTGGTTCCACCAAAATATTTCATTATCCGTGACATTCGATTATTGATCATCCCCGAGCTCGCAAAACAATAATCACATTATCATTCTCCCATACTTAATAAGAAATGTATAGCCCTAAAATGCATAAAGAACCCGCTTTGTGTATTTTTTTCAAAATAAAGAATTTTTAAGAAATATCATCGTGAAGCTGCGTCGGAGTCGATATCGAACAATGTAAACTTATGAGAGAACGTATTATTTATTGAAAACGAGAAAAAAGATGAATAAGGTACGACTTGACATATTGGGAAAGGTTCATATAAAATTATTTGCTATCACGCCATGTTCAACTTGACAAAGATGAAATTTTTAAGGCAAGTGATTTAGTGCTCTCCCTCTTGAGTCTCATGCATAATAATTGCGTGCTTGAAGTTGAAATGAACAAAATACTGTATTTTTAAGACATGAGTCTTACTCCTATGATATGGTCTACATCTTCCTAAATAAATGTAATATTTTGGTAATACTTAGATTGTCTCTCCCTAGGCTTTTCGATAGACGTTGTCTCTAGAACGTGTGCCGAGGCTGCCTTCTTCTTTGGGTGCCATTTTCTATCGGAGGTCAGTAACACCCAAACAAAAATGCTGAAGTTGGTAAATTATAACTCGAATTAATAACAGTTTTGAGTCCCTCCCGTCGTGTTTCAGCTCATGTGCGTTTGTAGTTTGTAGAGTAGTTTTGCAGTTATTTTTGTAGCAGTTGCGTTTCGTAGCAGTTTAGTTTTTAAGGAGACACTTAAGTCGTTAAATGACCGTGATCTTTTGGCCGAGTTGAAAATAAGCTCTACATAGAGCTCAAGTAAATGTGTGCTAGGTTGACCTACCTAGCACACATTTACTTTGAGCTCTATGTAGAGCAATTTAGTCAGGCAAGACGAACGAGAGCTGCTGGGTGCCCAATATTTATTCCATCTAAAACCAGGAGCAAAATAAGTGGTTGTAGGATAATATTAAGACACGGCTATGTGTAGCGAGTTCCTTGCATTCCGGAATAAATCTCACTCGACCCACTAGACCAGCACATGTAATTAAATATTAAGTAGGTGCCGTATTTATTATGGCCTACCATGTCTACCATCAACCATTAATAGGTACCATCATCTCATTTTAATAAACACATGGAGGACCCATCTCAAGCGTGCTATTAATAATGCTTCGGGAGAATATTTCGAATTCCTAAATGTCATCCAGCTTATTAACCGCCTTAATTTTTTTGGCTCGTCTTGTTTGTTTTGGGGCGAGTTTTGTTTTTGGCGCGGTCATCCGGGACCCGACCTTTGCTTTTTTGTCTACCTTCGTGCAATCTCCGCGGATGAAATATTGTTTCGGGTTAATTAGTAAACCTTGGCGATAAACGCTCCTATGAGACCGTCATGGAGGGACATTATAATTCCAGGGAGGCTGATGGTAGTCAGTGAAATTGTTCCTAAATGGGAATTTGGGTCAGTGATTTGATTCTTCACCTTTCGTGTGGAAAGCGTCGACGTCCTTGTTTTGATTTGATTAATTTTCGAACCGCGATAAAGTTTAGTTTACAACTTTATAGGATGAATATAGGATGATATGACTATTTACGTATTGCGAGACCTAATTACTTACAGAATTCCAATAAATTATCATAAAGAGACCAATAATTTATGTTTCGAACCCAACCAATTTATCATTGAGCATCAAACGTCAAACACCATCTGCAAAAAGATACGACTAAATGAATAAATTTAGATTCCAATGGCCGTGATCGATAGACGCGTAGATCGGATCTATAGATCATATCGATCTCGAAAATGAAATGCGTGAGTAAGACAAAATATAATTAATGATCGTCTTCTAAATTCGAATCGGTCTGATGCAGACATGTTGGCGTCTCGCGATAAACAAAAGGCAGAAAACTTTTATTATATTTTTGTTATATTTCTTTGAATACCTGCCTAGTGACTTTTGAATGCAATTAATCATTTGAGGTTGTATTGTTGCATCTGTCGCGTCGGCGGCTCAGGCTCTGTAATATGTTATCTATTGTGGGCATTGTTGTCGATAGACCTCTGCGAGTTTTGGGAACTGCATCAAACTTAGATTTGCGCCACCTGTGCCCAGTGTAACGGTTTAGTAGTTTTTTTACCAGAACCAATATGAATTCATATAGTCCACCAGTGTTCTAATTCTGTAAAAAAAAACCACTGTTGCTAGTCCTCAAAACCGGTTTATTTGCGGGAAAACTGCTCTTATCAAAATAAACAATCTTTTTTTCGGCAAATAGCACGTATTATTTAACGAAAAAAAAAAAAAAAGATTTTAATTAATATTTTCGCCCAAATCAAAAGGAATAAACACACAGATTGTACTATTGTTACCTATTTTGAAATACTCCGTGCAATTTTAGTGGTTTTAAAGCCGAAGGTATTTAGTTGCACTCGTAATTCGGAAGGCAAAGTTTTTTGTTCGAAAGTCCGTTATTGGCTTAATCTTATCTTTAGACAATATTGAGAAACTAATTTAAATATTTTTTATTTTGGTCCAGTAGTTTTGTTTTTATGCACTAAAATGTTTTGTTCCTATGACCGCCAACAGTATGCAGACCGTTGCGTGAAGGTCATAAAACCGTATCTTTGAAACGTTGTAAAATCCAAAGTACTGAACCAAAATAAAAAATATTGAAATTAGTTTCTCAATATTGTCTAAAGATAAGATTAAGCCAATAACGGACCTTCGAACAAAAAACTTTGCGTACCGAATTCTGAGCCAAAATCCAAAATTTTACTTCAAAACGAGCGAAAAAAAAAACACTTCCCAATACAAATGGCTATCGCCATCGACAATCGGGGGAGGGGGGGGGGGGGGGGGGGGGGTTGTCATCATTATGCAAGCAATCATATACAAGGTGTTACAAAAGATGCTAACTTTTTTTACAGGGTCATGGTACCTGATGATAGGGATCACAACCAAAATATTTTTTCTAATAGCTCTATGACGTTCCGTTGATTTTTTAATAATTAAAATGTAAGCGCTGTGACGGGAGAAAAGTATTTTTTTAATACTGTTTCCATAGACTTTCACTATGTTTTAACAGCCTGAACCTATTAAAATACAGCTAAGCAAACAACCATATTTTTTAATTGGATCTAAATCCAAAAACAAAAAAGTTTTGAATTTTTTTTTATTTTGAGGTTATAAAAAAAGGTTGTGTTTTTCAACTTTTTTTTGCAGATTTGTCATTATGTTGACCAGCAGGTTAGTATCTTTTGTAACACGTTGTATTATTTCATTGTAATGCAACAATATTTGACTACATTAAATTATGATTTCCAAGAAGTCGTTCACATTTTTCTAATCCGAACCATTTTCAAACACAACCCGAATAAAAAAAGAAACAAACGTTTGTGCAACCGGTTTTTTCACCTGACAACACCCAACGTTTGTTAAAAAACATTCAAAATTAAATTATAGGTTATAATTTTAATATGATAGGTGTGTAATATATTTTCACGTGTATTGCCTTTTCGGAGATCCTATCTTTTAGTGATAGAAGAAGAATATTTTATTTGTTTTTTTCATGGCCGTCAAAGGTTTATTTATCTAGAGAATTAACATTTGAAATCTGGGGCCCTTTTCTCATATTTGATGTTATTAATAGTACAAATAAATAAACATAGGCACTATAAAAAATTGCCTATAGAGATGGGAAAATAGGAGATGCCTAGAAAATCCTACCTTACCCTACCTGTTACGGTTTTCGGTCAAGGAATGTAGAGTTGGGAGCAAACTCGCTAACGTAGAGTGAATGTGCAAAGAAGTTGACTAAGAAGATGACGTGATGCCATCACGCACACTAACTTCCTGATTTTTATAAATGGAAGTAAACTCGCGGGACATTAATTCGCACCACCCAATAATTTGAAAAGGTTAATCGATCTTTGCGATGGAGCTTTATGTTGGAGCGCCTATTTACCGATCGAAAAAATGCGAAGGCGGACATTAAAAGGTGGAACATTAGGGATAGACAAGCCATAAAGATCGAATCTACAAAAGCGGTTCGCTGAGATTGCAATGTTTTAACGGGCATAGCCAACAGACGACTCCATTTTTAATGTTTTTTCCTGGGTGTCGAAAAAACGCGGCCACGACAAAGGCGGGCATATCTGAGATTGTCCTTTCAGATAAAATAACTATAAATAACACATTGTTTTTATATGCATTTTCGCTCTTGTATCGGCATGGTTATAAACGCGACCAATGATAGGGCTCCTTTGTGTTTACAGGAATGTGATCGATCACGCACAATAGGTACACGATGTTCTTAATTTCGTTTTATCGAATAGAACATTGACTTAGTCACCCTGCCTGGGCAACCCAAATGCACCCGCACTAAAACAATTTAATTAGTAAGTAAATTGTTTTTTTTTATTACCAGACAAAAGGGGGTAAGCAACCGCCGCCGTACGCCGCTTTATTAAGTTTGTGGTTCCCTAGACACGACGATTATTAGTTTAGTATCACAACATGAAGGGTGTTTTCTTCAATCTTGAATGAGAAATTACTTGTAGATAGAGCGTCGACTGAGCGTCGATTATCCGAACGTGACCGACGTCCGATAGCAAACCAACACCAAATGAAAAAAAAACACACATTTTGCAATCACATTGTTGGAATTGTCTTTTGATAGTTTTTTGATTTACAGAATTGACAGTCCTAGTCCTGGGCCCTTAGCCTGTAACGCAATGGCGGGTCAATGGCGTCCCGGCAGAAGGACAAAACCGGGCTCTCCTCGTTTTTCTCCTACAACCAGAGAACTAATCCTCTAGAATTAGAATCAAAATATTCTTTGCTGTACTACAAAAACATTAAAAGGACAGACAGCGTTAGCAAATCGTAATTTAAGTCGTCATCTGACAGCCCATTTTGGCACCATCGTGTTACAGGCTAAGGGCCCTGGTAGCTATTGATAAGGTTCGAATTTCAAATCATACAGATCATCTCCCTAGTCTAAACAAAAAGGGCGTCTTATTGCGCATGGCGACTAGCGCCGCCAATGTAAAAAAAGAATAATTTCTTTTTAGATGCGTTTTTTGCTAAAAAGTTTATTCCATTGGCGGCGCTAGTTGTGCCTAGGTTTGGGCCTCAAAAGCTGTTTTGCGCGACAATACAGTAGAGTTTGAACAATCTCTCCATTCCAATAAAATTTACTTAAAACACGGGTCAAAACACGGGTCAGTAAAAACACACACAATAAAAAAAGGTACTACATACTCTATTTGTGATCTTAACACAACAATTGAGAGTATTTCCCGAAAACCCGGCTTCGATTTCAAGAAAGTGCCGCGAACAGACGTCTTTGCCTCGAGACGGAGTCGCTTGGGCGGGCGGGCGGCGGGCGCGTGGCGGTTGCTAGGCAACGCGCCGCGGGTGGGCGTGGCAATCGATAACCTCCTTACCCCTCACGTAAAGCCCTTTTACTTTCACCCTGAAGGGAGCTAGTAACCCTGAATGGACTGACCTCGGCGGCGCTCACTTTCAGCGGTAACTCCGAACTTGGGAGCAAACGTTGTTGGTTTGTAAGAAAAATCAAGAATTTCTTAGTGAAGAAGAGATATTATCATCAGGTTGATTCAACGGCGGGCTACTTAAATTATTCATGCACTACTTAAATTATTCACAAAAACAAGAAAAACATGGGAGATATGATAATACTCACAGCGCAGATTAGGAAAATATTATGTTTCCTGCTGGATAAACCATGTCAACTTATTAGGAAGTGGTGTGGTGAATAAGTTACCAAGATGGCCAAGCGCGTGTAACACTGTTTTCTATAGATGTTTCACCGAGAGCGAGACGGGGCGCGGGAAAAGTGAGAGGCAACGCGGCTGTATGAGTCTACCTGTGTGCGTGTCCTTTCGCGAGTATGTAGTTGTAGTTGTAATGTAATTGATCTATTTTCCCAAATGTTTTCGTAGTTCAGCTGCCATTTCTACATTTTATTAGCTATTTCAAAAATCTTTTTTCTCTGACAAGTACAATACATTATTGATGTTCCCAAGGTAGTTAGACTCCAATAGATAATGTAATAATGTAAGTAAATAACAGCTGAAAGTAACCCCTTTTTCGGTGCGACACATCGCTCCAATTTCTTTCAGCCAATTTTTTTATTATAAAAACTATTTGCGAACCTCCGTATTGGTCATCTACTGATATAAACAAAGTTTCAGCAAAATCCAACCTGTAGTTTAGAAATTAAACCTGATTACGTTTGTATGGGAAAATGGTGCTCTAGCCCCCTTTTAAAATATTCAATTTTCTGCAAAAAATCTCCATTTTTTGTTTCGTATCACAACCCGCCCTTGCACGAGTTTGACGTAACGGTGACGTACCTATTGTAAGGTTAGTGCCCTGTCTCACGCAGGGAGGCAGGTTCGTTCCCAGTGCTAGTTTCTGGGAAGTATGAAAACGTTCGTAAAGTGAAACTTGCGATGTCCGTACGTCAATACTACAGTATTCGTGCGCCTACTCTGTTTGCGCACAAAGCGCCCTCATTCCGAGTGTACTATAGGCATCCCTAGAATAAATTGGTTTCCGGAAAGTATAATTGAACGAGCGAGCGAAGCGAGCGAAGTTCTCGGAGTCTACTGGAACAATCCGGCGTTTGTATGTTTGTATGTATGTATGAATGTTCGTTCGACGATAACTTGAGTTTTGGTCGAATCGTTATGAAATTTGGTAGGCGAGTAAATTAAATTATAAAAAAAATTAAGTTCGAACATGAGCCAAATCGGTCGAGGGGTTGCGGAGATACGGGGTTGTTAAGTTTATATGGGGTCGCGAGTTCACAGTTCGGGGCGAACCACTAGTTAAACCTTATTCGTAAAGTGAATCTCGCGATACGGATCCCGGGCTCCATCAAGTGTCCGTCCGTCGATTCTACAGTATTCGAGCGCCTACTCTATTTGCGTGCATAAAGTGCCCTGTCTCGCCCAGGGAGGCACGTTCGTTCCCAGCGCTGGTTTCTGGGAAATAGGTACCTATACCTACTTCCGGAATGTACGAAATCATTCGTAAAGTGAAACTTGCGATTGGGGATCCCGCGGCTCCATCAGGTGTCCGTCCGTCGATACTAGAGTATTCGAGCGCCTACTCTATTTGCGTGCACAAAGCGCCCTGTCTCGCACAGGGGAGCAGGTTCGTTCCCTGTTGAGGGGGCCGAATTACAACCTGTCATCTGCAGTCGCGCTTTGGCAACAAACGCTGCGCACCATCAACATGTTTTTAGTAATTTCACAGGGTTTGTTAATTTGTTATAATTTTTATAGCCCTCGTTCTGCTTTTGGCGTAGCCGATCAATATTTCACTGTACGATCAAAATAAATAAGAAGTTTATTTTGATCGTACAGTGCCAATTCACTAACATAAACTTCCCTATAAAGGTGCTACGATTTCCATCTATAGTCTATTCATAGGAAAATTTAACATAATTATATGTAGTTATGTGAAAACCACATCCGCCAGCAATCATTTTAATTTTTATTTGAGGTAATTTAAATGATGTGTAAATTATATACTTACCTATTTTCCTAAAAAAAGAAATCCAAAAAACTTTTACCCATTCGCCAGCAATCATTAAAAATTTTATTTGAGGTAGGTATCCATAGGTCTAGTAAGTAGATAATAACGCGCGCCTCGGAGGATTGGCGATTTCAGTTTGGGGTCTACTGCCACCCAGTTCATTTTAATGCCACCCAGTTCATTTTTCATAAACCGAACTTCGATTTTCGCCAATGGCAATCGGCTTCGTCTTAGCCGGTAGACCCCCTGATCCGCGGCTTTCCTGCCGGTGTTTTCCTTCACGGCGATTGCTTTTAGAGGACCTCTACAATGCAGGCAGGATACCTAAACAAAAGTGTGAGTCCCTCGCCATGACAGTTCATCCATCCCCCGAAATTATATGGACCGTAAAACCACGATTTCGTTCTCTAAACACATTTTATAACTACGTTTATGATTGTGTCATTAATTTTACGTAATAATTTATATTACGTTGTGATGGTAGAGACTTTGATTTTTTCTAAACTGCTATTATAAATGCAGCAGCTTTCAAATGTTTAAAATTCTCCGGAGCAGTACACGCCATCAATTTATTGTTCGTATAGTTCAATAGTATGGCATGGCATGTTTTTTGAAACTCCGTCATCTTAATCCATAACTCGTGTTTTCTACTTTTCTCAATTTACTTAATTCGGCAAATCTTAAAAAAAATACATTTTCTCATTTTCTTAAATTTTTCAAATTTGTTGATGGGTATCAATCAACAGACTCCAAGAGGAGAACTAGGAAAAAAATCCCCATTATTAAAAAAACTTATTGGTTTCAATGGTTTCATGGTTTCAATAATATTTCTGGCATGGTTTCAAATATTGATGATGATGATTTCCGGCAAAAGAACGTTTCTAAATAGGTTTACTGTTACAGGACAAGACGGTTTTTTTCTTTTTTTTCTCCTAGAACCTTGAACCTATCGAGACACCACTGCGTTCGTTACAAACTTGAGGTACATTTAGAAAGGGCCACCTCCACACTTAGGTACCCACGGAGTCTGGGCCACGGGCCGGTCCTTCGCGGGCGCGTCCCGCACTAAATTTAAATATTTTAATCCTTAATTTAAATTTTTGACATTTTTATTTTATGTTAGTATTCGTGTATTTTGATTTTTTACGTTATTTGTCATATTGGGGGGACACGGGACAGAGTAGCTATATTAGTTATAAGTGTTATAACTGTAAGGTTGGTGGCGCCTTCGCGCCTTGTTAGAGCCGTACAAATTTTTCCTCTTATCAGCTCCTATCGGAAGTAAATTGTTCGCCTGTTTTTTACCATTACCAATAGATATTTTGGACCTGTATTCGGTATGCCGGTATGCAATATGGTTGGGGTCATACTAGAGGTCTAGTATGACCCCAACCTATTGCGCTCGATACAATATTTTCTCCCGCTCTTTTGATCTACTTGGAACGGTCTTAAGAGGACCCTTCAGGACCGTGGGAACTCAGTGACGGCCAAGCGCGTGAAACAATGTTTTCTATAGCTGTTTCACCCAGAACGAGACGGGGCGCGGGAAAAGTGAAAGGCAATGCGGCTGTATGAGTCTACGTGTGTTCGTGTCCTTTCGCGGGTATGTAGTTGTAGTTATAACGTAATAGATCTATTTTCCCAATTTTTTCGTAGTTCCGCCATTTCTACATTTTATTTGGTATTAAAAAATCTTTTTTTTTCTGACAAGTACAGTCGGCCACAGTCTCAGATACCCCTTTTTGTTCGATTGGCGCCCTTATGCCGCGCGCGGTAAGAGCTGCCATGGGGTATCTGAGATTGTGGCCGACCGTACAAGACATTATTGATGTTCCCAAGGTAGTTAGACTCCAATAGACCGTGTAATAATGTAAGTAAATAACAGCTGAAAGTAACCCCTTTTTCGGCGCGAAAAAAGCATCGCTCTAATTTCTTTCAGGCAATTTTTTTATTATAAAAACTATTTGCAAACCGCCATATTGGTCATCTAATGATATAAACCAAGTTTCAGCAAAATCCAGCCTGTAGTTTAGAAATTAAACCGGAACTACGTTTGTATGGGAAAATGGTGCTCTAACGCCCTCTTAAATGTATTGAGCCGTTAATCTCGATCATTATTATTATGTTACGTATTACGTTCGGCACAGTTTAGGATGCCCCATGGCAGCTCTTACCGCTCGCGGCATAAGGGCGCAATTCGAACAGAAAGGGGTATGTTACCGTGTCGCTGACTGTACCTATGGCTGGTCAAGCTAAACCAGCAGGCATTTTTTTAAGCTGACCTTAATATTGTTCCTTTATTTCAGACTAGCTTTTGCCGGCGACTTCATCCGCGCAGAGTTGGATAAAAATTTGCCTATATTTTTCCACGTTATGGCTGTCAGCACGGACGAAATCGCCAAAAAAGGCTAGTACTTAATTCTGCTGTTTAAGCTTATTCTGGTGTGTAAGATATCTCTATTCTAAATTTCATTAAAATCGTTTCAGTAGTTTTGGCTTGAAAGAGTAACAAACATCCAATCATCGATAGTGTGATGTAGGCGCCTGTATTCGATGACGAAGGCATTCTTAGGTAAGTAGTTAGGTACGTATATGGTAGTGGGGGAAATAAATGATCTCTATAGATCATTATAATGTGTAGATCATTAGTCATATTGGGCACTGGGTCGAATTCGGGCTCTATTCTTTTTTTTCCTTTTAATTAATTCCTATCAATAGATTGTCCTTCTTGAAAAATAATCCCATTACGTTGAATAAAAAGTAATATGATTAACATGGGCTATTAAATTAATTTGTGGAGATCGTACTAATAAATAAATAAAATATAGGTAAAGTACCTACCTAAATAAACAAAATCCAAGATGTATCAATGTACCGTGCGACTATAAAGTAAAACGATCAATAACAAGTGTGTGTGACGTCATCGGAGAGATAAAACTTGCTTCGTTGGCCAACTCCACAATGAAGTTCGTAGCAGTTGCCGCGATGGAGTGTGTATGCTTATTTCGCATCGCCTCCGCAAGACGAGGTGGCCGAGTGGTTAAGGCGTTGGACTGCTAATCCAATGTGCTCTGCACGCGTGGGTTCGAATCCCATCCTCGTCGTAAGTTTTAGTACGTATTATTTTTTCCATTTTGACATGATTTGTTACTTTTGCATTTTTTATTATGATGTTTCCGTGTATTTTTTTTCTAGTTATTAGCTAAAGCTACTTTGTTCAATTTGACTGCGTTTACCTATTACCTATTGTTTAGCTCCAAACCTATGCGAAAGTTTAAGCTGTATTTTGCATTTGGGATGTGTAGAAAAGTAACGACCTACCTACTTACTGTAACCCAGTCACAACCCAGTAAGTAGGTAATTTTTTTTCTTATCTATGTATTGTTGACTCAACTGACTCCCATCGCAAGCTATTAAATCATTTTCCATTGAGTAAGTTTTCACTTACAGTCAGTTAAACCAGTGTTTACATACGGCTACCGACCGAACCACCGCCGCCGCCCGCCACCGCTCATCAACAAACCACTATAATTTGACCCGCGGTTTTATCTCAGTTTAGGCTCTAACACCATACACCAAGGGTCAACAGGCCGAAATGAATCGGTCCGGTTTAAGCTGGTTTATTTACTCGTAGGGTGTCTTTACCCTTAACTTTGGGGTATTAAATGCGAAATCTAATGCGTAGACGATGTTTAGAGCTCAGAAGGGCATGAATAAATAAACACATTTTAATAGATTTCGTTTTTATTGCACGCGAAGCAGTCTTATTAGATTTTTTGCGGTGGGGTTTTCTAATGAGATTTTTTTTGTTAATCAAATGATCAAGTTCCTATTCATATCTATTAGGTAGGCAGAAAGCTAAACGTTTTGTTCGATATCGCTTGTCCAGTCAATGGAGTCGATACGGGTGACTTTGCAATGGAAATGTAGACAGAAAACTTCTGCATTTTCATCACAAAGTCGCCCGTATCGACTGGATACTATATAGGTAGATTGTATAGAATAGGATTATAGGACACGTGTAAAGGTTGACTGTAATTAAATTGAACAATTGATAAAATATGTATTTTTATAAAGAAGTCAAATAAAGCGATAATGTCCATGTATTAGACACAAAGAACAGAGAAAAAAAAAAAAAGTGTCACAGAATCATCTTCTTGATGATTAAATTAATAGCAGTGAGAGCGTTTTATGTATAACGGATAGAGTCGTGCAAAGCTAACTTTGCAGTGGAGCATCCGAAATAGTAATTTCCGTACGTTGCAGTGGTACATGTTACAAGTTCTACAAGTGGTATGTTACGTGAAAATATGGAAAATAAATAAATATTGAAAATATGGTGAAAACATACCTAATAAAGGAACATACGGAAATTACTATTTCGGATGCTCCACTGCAAAGTTAGCTTTGCACGACTCTACAACGAAAAAGAAAGGGTACGGGACGAATATCAGAATATACTTGCGCCGCACAAGTGCACTGCACATCTTCAAAGTTAGCCAATAAAATTGTAAATTACCAAAAGCCAATAAGAGCAATAATTCATAGCATCCACTTACCGATGTCATCTCGCACGGCGCGATTATAGAGGCGCGTCCACACTGTGCGAGTGTGGCCGCGTGGCGCGCATCGGCGCGCTTCCGCCCGGAAGTGCGCCCTAGAGCGCAGCGCCGCCGCTTCCGGCGACGGAGAAAAGCTGAATCAAAAACGCAGCTTAGCGCGCTTTGGCTGCAGAGTGCGCGCCAGATAACTCTGGCCATGGGTAAATGTTTCTATATTTCTTCTGCACTGTAAATATTAACTTACATGTTTTAAAATAGAGCTTCTTCGATTATCATTATTTCCCGTCCAATAATAGACGCTTCGTCACAATAGTAATCGAAGAAGCTCTATTTACATGAACAAATTAAATAGATTTGCCACGTCGCGTCGTCGCGCGCAGACTTATCTGGTGCGGACTTTACCCACTTTGGGTTTCAGTAAATAAAACTCGGAGGTGGAATGTTTCGCCGACTCTCACCGAATGGCGAAAATTCTAATACATACGCAAAATATTTGAAATATTGGCTCTTAATATTCCAATGTCCCTACGCGATATGTACAATTCTTGCAGTTACCTACCTATTCACATGGAATTTGTCACCACTGTGGCACGACCATTTTCACTAGGACCATACGAGGACCTTATAATGTAACCCTATATTTACTTTTTCAGCCCTGTGCCTCGCAATCTAAGTACCTACTATCTGGGAAACGCTAAATGAATCAATGTTGCTTTGATGGCATAATATAATACTTTACTATAAATATTTTATTCTACTAGGCCGAGAACCATGAAAGCAACTCTCACGTTGGTTAGAGCGCAGAGTACGTTTAGCCGGAGGTTACGGGTTCAATAGGTACTGTCACGAGATATATACAGGGTGTTAAAAGACCGCCAACAGACCCGAAAGCCACGCATACTAGACACCAAAACAAAGTACTTTTTCGATAAATTATTGCTGGGAAATGATTTTGGTTTTTTAGGTTATAATTTTGAAAAATATTTTACTACGTAATGGACGTGTGACGCACAGAAGCCATATTGCGAGAGCGTAGGTATAAGTTTTTGTTAATTAAACTTGAAGTGCCGATGTTTAGAATACATTGCGGGTTGCAATTTTAACGTCGTTTTTTGTAAGAAATATTCATAATTTTGATATGGCTTCCTGAGAAGGTATGTTAAGAACTAGATACTGAATACATTTGCAAACTTTGCAAAAAAAAAGTTTTGCAAAGTCCGACTTTCAACCTCATTATCTCGGAATCCGTTGATTTCCCAGACATAGTTCCTTGGGCAAAAATGTTCCTTATGATGAGGACAATACGTGGTTTCCCGCTTTGTTGGCGGTCTTTTAACACCCTGTATATTTAGAACTCCTCATACCACAATACTCATAATAACATTCGTAATATGTATCTGCAAATAATTAAGCCTGCGTCGCGTAATCCGCGGCCGCGTGACCGCCGCGTGCACCGCAGATATTACACTGTTATTTATGAATATAGTATCCATCCGTACAGGCGCCGACTGGTAACAGTGGGATTGCCGACACGCGGTAACATCCCTTGATTGATGTGCTAGGACCCTTACTTGCATAGAAGGATGCATATGCTTTTGTCACAAAAATCATTAAAATTGGTAAACCTTTGTTATACAACGTGTTACAAAAGTACCTAACTCTTTTTACAGGGTGTAACCTACTGGTCAACAGGATGTCAATTCTGTAAAAAAAAAGTTGAAAAAAAATTTTTTTATTTTATAACCTCAAAATTGAATTTTTTTTCAGGAAGATAGGATACCCCTTGTTCTATTGACGCATTGCCTAGCGCGATAAGAGCTACCATAGCGACCTAGAGTGTCACTGTGTCACTGATAGTACTCGTATCATTTTAACATCCCAATAGTGTGTCGATTGGACCCGGAAGAGGCGGGGATGACGCGGGAACGGGGGGCTACTTCCGGTGTTCCGGCCTACTGCGCCAGCCATAACTCATCATCAGCTCTCGGCGGGAGTCCCCACCCCCCCCACACGCATAATACAAAAGAAATATAGCCGAAGATTTGTGTGAAACTGTGAATTATACCCATTGTGTTAGCAGAAGGGGAAAGTTGTAAGAAATGAGATAAATGTCGGCGGTTGGAATTGTTCTTTGTGCTTTAAGCTCGGCGTCAAGGAAAATTGTATAGGTGATAGCGCGTGGCATATACCCATGCGTGAGCTATAGATTATTCGATAATTCGGCGATTTCGGCAACTCTACATTCTACGTGAGTGTCTCTCCGACTCAGCGAAAGTTGGTGGACAGCTCCGCATCCCTATTTCTCTTTCTTTTTCAGGGGGCTAAATAGCTGAACACGAACTCGCGATTCTTAGCCAGGGATTCCTCCTTCAGCCGACGCGTCTCTTGCCAGCACCTTTTACTAGGTATCATAATAAGTTGTAGTTGTTGTCTCCTTATGATGGTTTTCCATAACTCTAGGATTAGGACTTCCTACTTTTGAGTCCAAATAATTTTTGGCAACCGGTTTATTGTGCCTAAAAAATATTCTCTTGTGTATGTAAGACCTAAATAACAAGAGGTTTGTATTTAATACAATTTTATGACCCGATAAGGTGATGATAAGAAAACACACTAACAAAAGTGCAATGACATGTAAATAGCTGGCAGGTAGGTGTTGTTCTCTATTTGAAATTAAAAACCAATGTAAGACATCTCAATCGTGTTCTGAATTCAAATGAGGGTCCCGGAAACTATAGTCACTGAAACACACAGAAGGGCTGGTATGGTAATACAACATTATTCGGTCGAAAATATTGGAGTAAGTGGTTCTACCATTTGTTTTCACTGTCGGTTTTCGAAAGTAGTTTATGTACGTAGTCATCAGTATGTTAAATGTTACGTTAATAATATAACACTAACTACAGATATAGTAAACAGGTTGTGCAAACCTTTATGGAGCCTCCGGAAATTACCTAAGCATTTCAAAATCTATCGTTAACTTTGTCCAAACGCTCATAATAATCATCGCCAGATTTTGAGTTGACGATTTCACTAGGTAAGTATACCTAAACATCGTACAATATAAATAAAGAGCTTCACCGGACTTCTGTTGTTTGTAATCCCAACATGCTGTCAGTGTGTTTATTCTGTAAAAAAAAACGTTTTTTTTTAAGTCCTCAAAATCCGTTTCTTTGCGGGGACAAGTGTAGTGACGACCACCTACCGCGCCCTGCGATACGCTATCGACCCCATGTCCTTTCTTACCAAAGTGGCAGTGGCATGAGCTGCACCATACTTCTGTCGGAACCCCAACATGCTGCCAGGACAGCATGCAGCATTGTCTCAGGCGGGGACAAGTGTAGTGACGACCGCCTATCGCGACGTGCGATACGCTATCGACCCCACGTCGCGCAAAAATAAAGAAGCCTCATGTCGCTTTGTGAGTAAACTTGCTGTTATTTTGTCAACAGTGCCCTTGTAACTTGTTTGGCGATCGTTATGCTAATTTCGTTCCAGTTTTCATGATGAGACGCGAAAGATATCGAGCTAACAAGTTGATAAGAAAGCTTTTACTTCTGATAGATACCTAATGGAACCACAGCTAGAACCTTCCATCGACCATCTATTTAAAAACAACCGAGATCGATGAAGCTGATGTGACAAGGTTGTCGCTTATTGTTAGATAAGATATTGTTTGCGAGAACTGAAAATCTATGACACAGGCAGCTGAAATTTGCGCTTTCAAGCAAAGAATAGTAATGTTAAGTTTTTCTCGTGGCCCGTCAGATAACAATAGAATGGCCATAAATCGGTTGAGATTTAGTGATTCTAATAAATAAAGAACTCTGCCCGACCGTACAGTGCGGTGGTCAGTCTAAAAACGACCGCCCGGGTGGACTACATTAGAATTTCCAACTCTATTGTGTATTTTGTCTTGCATTATTTTTTGCACCTCACCTGCATACATTTGCAATTCGATTGCTATTAGCATACAGCTTTTTGTTGCACCTAATCTAATGCTGATTAGCCTCAGCCGTCTTCTGCCAAATCGGGCAGTTTGATCTTGGACGGAACAATCGGTAAAAACGATGATTGGTGATGCCGAGATAAATAACTAATCGAGGGGGAAACCTTTTGGTTATTTGATATAAGGATCAATATTTAAACCAATAAAAACTTCATAAAAAACTTACGATGGGCTCGTTGGACAATTATTAATGATTTAGGTATGGTCATTTACCTACAATAAAAGTTTGAAGTGACCACCGAGCAGACCCTATCATCCGCTGTAGGCAGGTACCTGGTGTACCAGCCACATAGGCTGCCAAGCTATAGCAGCACCTTAGAAGATGGCCAAATCCTTAGGAGGATGGTCAATCCCTCTACTACATGCGGAGTTCATTTCACTTTGTTCCATACTGTCCTACTTCACAACAATCCTAAGCTTAGAAATCAACTAGTCGGATTGTCACATCTCAACAGCAAGATTCGAACTGGGGACCTTTCATTTTAGAACCAACCGTGCTCCCTCCAGGTTCCAGCCAGCTCCATAATAGATGTAGTAATAATAGTATCATGTTCCTCAACTGACAAACCCAGACACTCACACACCGGCGCCGAGCAATCATCACGCACACAGCGCCCTAGCATTTCTTCGGATTTCATTTTGTATCGGAGGAACAAAAAAGGGAATATCCCGTGTACGGGGGTTGCGAGGGGCGGGGCCAGGTGTCAGGCGCACGCTGCAGATCTTATCTTGCATGGGGACTGGAGCAGGGCCGGACCCAGGCTTCAGGTTGTAACGGGGGTCACACTTATGTTCCTCGAAGTCTCGGCTGTTTTCCGTACCTATTCCGTACCGTTTATAAGATATATTATTTAAAGAGTTGAATGTTTTAGATACATTATTTTATTGGCAATTACCTCTATGGTGCAAGCAATCTCACTGCCAAATCGGTACCTACATTCTTGGTTAAATATGAAAGTAACAAACAGTGAAAGAGATAAAATGGGGATGAATTGCATTGCCCTTGTTTTTAGGCTATCAGCAGTAGACCTGTCAGTAGATCCAACAAAGATTCGAACCTCAACAACTCGGTAGAGTCGTGCAAAGCTAACTTTGCAGTGGAGCATCCGAAATAGTAATTTCCGTACGTTGCTTTTGTATGTTTTCACCATATTTTCAATGTATTCCACAAAACAAAATTGTAACAGACAATAACTGACGTAACATGTACTACTTGTAGAACTTGTAACATGTACCACTGCAACATACGGAAATTACTATTTCGGATGCTCTACTGCAAAGTTAGCTTTGCACGACTCTATGACACCCTCCCTTGATTCGCTACTGGCCGGGGAGGCTCGCCAGGGCCGCTCGTAATGTACTCCGAGTCACTGCCATGATTCATGTTACGTAGTTTATGTTTTAAATGTTGCGCTCATTATTGTGTTGTCAAGGGTTGGCCAACGGAAGGTAATATCTGGAAATAGTGATTTTCATATAAACTCTAATTTTTAAATCGAGTCCACGGAATTGCTAGTATGCTACTGACAGATAAAGCCTTTGTAACAACTGTCATTCCATGGACTCGATTTAAAAATTAGAGTTTAGCAACGTTAGTGACGACTTGTGTCATAGGTATTTTAAACAGTTGATCGGTACCTACGTAATGCGATTAGAAATTCAATAAATAATTTTGTTTTAATTTTTCCCATCAGAATCTAGTACTTAAATTAAAATGCCTTTGCCTTCATTTTTTTCAATGGACTTGCTATCTATTAAAGTTGAAAGTAATTCGTATGTCACTTCTAGAAGCCAACAGAAGGTAGGGTTTGGTAGAGTTGTAAAAAGTTAAATTTAAATCTGACTTCTAAAAGTGCCTATAACTCCTGAGTCTTGTCCGTTTATTCATTTGTTATCTTTTGGCCCGGTTTCTGAGTTGAGAATTTTACTAAGCACATACTTACGTATCGCTCTGTCACGCTCTTTTGTGAGAAATCTGCAGAGACAGGACGATACTTACCCATTTGCTTAGCAAAATTCTCAACTCAGAAACCGGGCCTTCAACGGCTAAATAGCTGAAATTGGCTGGTGAATCTAGGCCCTAGATTCACCAGCCAATTTTTACTTATTCTAGGGCATAAATTGTGGTTTGGACGAAGATACGGGCGACATATTTATTAAATATCTGAAGGTAGAGGCGCCACCAGTATCCAGCTTGCGTGAACTCACTCAGTCACTCAGCCAATTAACCGAGTGTCCCACGGACGATGGCCCGAATGCCTGCGTAAGCGCAATATGTTAAATATAATTTTTAATTTCTCCTTCGGACAGCTAAAGAGGCAATCGCGAGTGCACGCGCAGGAGTGAGATTTATAATATGAAAACGCTCCTACCGCGCATGCACAGCAAGGATCTATAAATCTCTGGAGTAGTGCATCGGCCAATCCCTGTTGAGAATCGATAAATCATCTCCGCGGACGGTCAGCGGCGCGCCGTCCCGCTCGCACCCGCGGCCCTTAAGGCTCTTAGATCATTTATCATTTGTTTCTCTCGCTTTTTCTCAATGATAAATTCAATTCTCTTTCGGAATATGATTGTTGGTCGTTTTGTTGTTGTGGTGTTTTATTGTGGGCACCGTCACGGCCGATCGCATGGTTTCATCGGAACCCGATCGAACTGATCGCGAGAATTGGATTTCCATTTTAGATTTTGTACATTGAATGATCGATCTGCTCAGCATTGTTATTTGGGACGAGGATCTTTGTTCACAACTGATCGAAGACCAATAAAAAGTTCAACTCTACATTAAGTTCGAATATGACAATTTATTTGTTTGTCGCTATTTACAGGGCTGTAGAAAAGACAATCAACAATTTTCATCTTAAAATTATCTTAATACATCATATTATTCTCTCAGTCATTGAAAATACATATTTTACTTAGGCATGCTCTTTACAATTTTATCTACAAACGTCGTTTTGTGAAAAAATAGCTTTTTTTAGTTATTTTGGTAAAAACCATAAGGAAATAAGGTGTATGTATAGCACAATATAGCAATAATTTTTATAGACAATGTAGGTACAATAAAAATCAATCCCTTATCACTATTATCACTTGGCATTTTCTTAAATAATTATCATACAAATACAAGCTAAATTAATTTTAACATTATCTATAAGTACATGGATTTTACAACCTATTTATAGTTTTATAGACTTCGGTACTTTGGCGCCGCTTATCAGGCAAATTGATGTGAGATTCATTATCATCAAGCACTATGCTCAATACAATGTAACACTTAATTGCAACTTGATTAAAATCTCAACGTTTTGCTATTCCAGTATTTGTTGAAAGTTCATTGTCCACAATACGAACAACGTTGAGAAAACCATTCGTAGTGACAGTGTCAATTGTTTTTGGGCTACAAAAAAAAGATCAGTGTAGAATTGTAAATACAGTAAAGTTATACAATGCTCAATGTTTCTGAACATTCTAAGGCTTGCCATAAATCACTGTCAAATAGGAAGTTGACAATATTCCACGATTGTAAACTATTGACAAAAGCAAAACGGGCGAGACTCAATAAAGAGATTCGTTGTCAGCGATAATAATAAGACATCCTCTCTGTTTACAGAAAATATCGTTAAGCTGTAAACCATTGAGTCGCGGTCATTGTTTACAGCCGGCCATTTCAGCCGAAGAAAAGACTTCAACGACACAACACTTATTTTTCTACAACTCGCCAACCTCACTCTCGCACGCTAATTAATCGGACGGCCATTTTCATACTGAGTTGATGACAATATGGGAAAGAAATGAACTAGATTTTATTAAGCGTATCAAAAAGCAACCGGTGGCGGCTTAGGGAACTTTTCATTCCACGTTACCTTGGAACTCTACTTCGCGGTGTAGGCGTAGACCGTATCCTCCAACAGTTAGGCCTAAAGTCTCCACCTATAGTCTAACTTATCTATGTCATGGCCGTGTCAGCAGACCATCGAAAGAAGAGTTCCCTAAGCGCGGTGTGGTCAATAGGCGGCAGTGGCGCCGGAGTGGTGCATCAAGTGGTGATGGTGGTAGGACTCCTGCGAGGGACACCACCACTCGGGCACCCCGTGCGGTACCGGCGGCGTGGGCTGCTGGAACTGTGTCCAGTGCCCGCCGAAGCCCAACTTGGTGTTGTCCATCACTCCGTTGTTGGTTAGGTTCGTTAGGTGCGGCTGATGGTGCTGAGGGGGTCGCTCGTAGGGTTTCTGGTCGTGCGGGTTGAGGTATTTGTCGTTGAGGCTCTCTAGTTTTTCGGCTATAGAGGCGTGGTGCGGGGGGTGGTGCGGTGGCGGCGGGGGCGGCGGGGCGGCGGGGCTGGCGGCGCCGGCTGTGACGCTGACGCTGCCCGCTGATGAGGAGTCGTCGCCGTCGCTGTCGTACCGCGGCGAGGCATCCCCCGCGGCGCCGTGCACCTTCATGTGCTTGCGGAGGGAAGACGGGTGGGTGTAGGACTTATCGCAGCCGTGCACGCGACAGTTGTAGGGCTTGTCCGAAGTGTGCACGTGCGAGTGCTTCTTCCGGTCCGAGGAGTTGGCGAAGCGCCGGTCGCAGCCGCTGTACTCGCATTTGAAAGGTTTCTCGCCTGTGGACAATAGAGACAGACTGTTAGTGTTGTGAAATGGATCCAAGTGTCTGCCAGTAGAGTCTACTTTTGGATAAAGTTTATTTGTACTTTTTATCTGTTTTATAAATATGTCCAACGTCTCGTTGTTGTACCAACAAATAATTCCCCGATCGAATATTCTCGGAAGCCTCTTCTTCCTCTTTTTCTAAAGGCGTACGTCCGAAGAAAAAAGATTGAGCAGTGTACGCGAATGTCCAATCACGTCATAAATAACCAGATTTGCTCGTTGTTTATAGTTTACGAGTATAAATAAATATTCACAACAATTGCACGGGATACTTAACACGGCCATAAATCATCTTTATAAGAGGACTTTGTCGCATTGCTGTAACAATGCCGAACCTTTGTAGGGTTTCTCAAACAACGTAGAACTCTAATGCGAAGGCAGTAAGACTCCTGGGGCAAATATCTAGGCACCTGACGATTAAGCTTTGATACTCTAACATATTATATCAATGTTTTTTGTCGTTAGAATTTAGACCCTAGAGAACATCTCTATCAGGAAATGCTATTAACAACAGTTGGCAGATTTATTTTTAAAGCCAAAGGTATCATCCCTGTTACCAATATTTTTTCTGCAATAAACATCGCATATTTTTTCCGTCGCCATCGCCAGCGAGACGTGCATTGATAAATTCCACACGGGCCCACCGAATCGTATGAAAGTGGCATTGAATGAAACATTTTTATATTTACAAGTATCGGCGGCAGTGTGACCGCAGTGTGATCCGACAATGCCGCGTACGTTTCTTTGTCGTGTTTACAAATAAACCTCTCCGGCGCATAATCCCCGGCTTTGTGTGTGAAACCTGAGGATCACGCTGAAGAGGCCCAGATGTTAATCTCAAGTGTTTGTTAACGGACCAATAATAGAGCTCTTTACGTGTACTCTTCGCATACTCTTATTATGAGGCTACTCAATGAACGGATCACACGTTTTCGGTGGTTTATTGAGTTATTGAATGAATTGTAACGATTTTTTTCTTTCTTTTAAAACGTATCTGTTTGCCCTGCCAACCTTGCCTTCTATGGAAAGCTTTTGTTGAATATGAATTCTTCATACATTTTAATAACACGAATTTGGGATACAAAGTTTGGTTTTAATTGGTACTCTACATTTGGGTTTCATCGCAATAAAACAGTATGAAATCACTGGCAGGGCTATAAATGCGCAGAAGCGTCGAGTTGGACTCGTTTCGACAAAAAGCAATCGATCCTAAAACGTCACTAATGGTCGTATAACAAGAAGATAAAGGACTCCAAAACATGTGTCGCCCGTCCAATTACTAATCGGGCATATCATCTCATCGCCCACGGGCAAAAAAAGGTGATACGAAGACGACACATCCTATTAGAATACCGTCACATACTGAGCACGCGCCTACTATGCTACTGAATATTGGACAGTTATTGAATAGAAACAGATACTTTTCCACACACGTAGGTAAGTTAGCAACACCCGGAGTGATAAAGAAAAGACTAGTGGTAGAGTCATCTCTGTGACGCGTAAAATGCACTTTTTTAATAGATACCTACGTATACTAACATCTGAAGTAGGAGTTAAGATGTGAATCCTATAAAGGGTAGGCACGAGGACAGGCATATGCCTAAAACGATTAAAATAACATCTAAAATAAAAAAAGGAACATGTCTGAAGAATGTACATCGTGAATTCGTGGCATACCGTCTTCGAGACGCGGGCTATGGGTCAGATGCTTATCTTAAACGGCTGTATCACCCACAGGAGACACTTTTTTGTACACCCCTCACATCTTTCATCTAACTAAGCCTTTATTTTATTCCCAGCAAAAGCTATTTTCCTTCAAATCAACGACTAAGCTATGTTTGCCCATGTGAATGTTATTATCAATGTGAAACTTTATCTTAAACATGTTCAATAAAAGGTGTTCCTAAACTTACAAGCTTATTTTAAGCCGGACTCAGTTAAATGATGATTATGAATGATCAAGCATTATCTTCTGTGTGAAATGGAAGAATAATTTTCTATTTGAAGCTACATGAGTGAAAATGTTGTTAATGCAGTAAAAAATAATGATGTTTGGTTTAGTTTTGGTTGTTTAGTGAGGTTTTTATAAAGAGTCTTCAGACAGAATAAATCTGATTGTGCACTACAAAAACAAATGAGAAACACAGAATGATTCCCATATTTCACTTCTATTACATTTTTAACTCCCGACGCAAAAAGAGGGGTGTTATAAGTTTGACCGCTATGTGTGTGTGTGTGTATGTTTGCGTGTCAGTCTGCCTGTCTGTTTGCCTGTCTGTGTGTCTGTCTGTGGCACCGTAGATCTTAAATGGATTAACCGATTTTAATGCGGTTTTTTTATTTGAAAGCAGGGTTTCCTGCTTGCCTGTTTTATTAAAATTGGTTCAGCCGTTATTAAAATATATTTAAAAAGTGTGATGTTATATATTTTTTATTTAGTAGGTTATCTATCACGCGAAAGATTTAATTGAAGGCGGTGCTGCTATGCTAGGGACTGGATAAACTTTGTATGAAACAAATAATTTGTATTAAAACAACAACTTAGCGATTGGCACAGCGCCTATCCAAAATTACGCGCCGGTTTTGAGTTACAAATCGCTACTTAAGAGCGCTCTGCTGTGAAAACAAGCTTTTTAGAAATAGCACGGGTAAACTGAAACCAAAGACGCGCGGCCTTTGCACCTTAATTGTCCTAAATGGCTTTCGGTGAGTTTGGTGAAAAAACAATGAAAAGCAAACGTTGCCGCGTCAAATTACTTTAAATTAGTCTCCAGTGAAAATGTAGAGCAGCTGTCTCTTATAAATAAGCCATTCGATTGGATAGCTAACTCTGCTACAGTTTATATAATCAATCATGAAGACAGGCCAGTTTTATTACACAAACGACCCATCGAAATCAAATTAATTTCGTAATGCAATGTAGCTAGAGCGTGCTTGCCTACACAAAAAACAAAAAACATTCGTTGTCCGCGATGTTGTACTTGTAAGTAACCTCTATATGGAAACGGTCTTTGTCTCGAAACTCGAGCATTGTTTTAAGCTGTTATTAAAAGGAACAAAACGAGCCTTATCCGAGTTAATTCAATCTCCGATAGTCAGCCGGCTAATGAGTGGACCATGACTGGTAAAGACGCGACCCGAGCGAGCAAAGCTCTATTAAGACCGCTCAGCTTCAGTAAGGTTCGAAATATTCTTATGAACTTAAATTGTTTCAGATGAGGCTATAATAAAATACTTGTAGAACTTTAAAAAAGTTTTATATTTATAGGGGGCACAATAGTAACTGATTGACGATTCGACAATTCCACGAAAATTGAATCTGTTTCGCGTTATTTTGAACGGATCTTGTTCAGCGTGCATAATGATTTATGATCCACCTTTTATCCATAACGTATTTCGAATTAGAAAGATATATTAATATCTTAATTTTTTTCCACGTCTCCGAGAATACGGGCCCGAACAAAAAGAATACGGGGTCGAGAGACCGGCGCGGGCGCATTTGGCACCCAACGACCGTGTGACAAGGTGCTTTATGCGGACGATTATGAGCCGTACCGAATAATGTTCCGATACCCGATAAATATCTGCCATCTCATACAAAGAGACCCAATAAAAATATAATAGTAAATGTAGCAACAACACTGGCCACAAACTGCACAGTCATACATATCTCGCTGATAAATATGTATTGAAAATAAAAAAAAATGTGAAGTCCAGTCTTTCTCCAGAGCATTAGAGAGACGGCGAGCGTGGACGAAAACAAATTAAAAGTGATATAACATTTAAATGTGCACGCACACAGTTTAGAGGACAGCGTTTTGAATATCGAACGTGGAGCCAGTCGGGGAAGGCTCGTCTGAGGTTGAAGCCTTTTTTGTCAAACTGGCTACACGGCGCGCCCGATGAATCACAGCGATGCGAACATTTCGTGGGACGCGCCAATTTACTCGTGACCAAGATTTGTATTGCAAAAACGATTCGGGACCTTTTTTTTTGTTACTGGTAAACTTACTAACTAGAAAAACATCGCACGGAAAGAGATAAAAAATAACAATCATCCAGTTAAAAACGACGCACATTTTCCCGTCTTCTCTCAGTTGCGTATAACCACCGAAATAAATCGTATAACAAAAAGCCCGTGATAATGCCAACCCTCAGTGTTTCTAGTGGACACAACGAAAGTAACATCCATCTTGCTCTGATAACTATCTGCTTTCTATGTGCAAAAGAGACGTCACTATCTCTTGCAATATTTTAGATTAAATGGGTAATAAATAGGGTGCTCCTCCATGCGAGTTTACGTAGAAAATCTAACGTTTACTCATTGTTATGTGTGAGTGTGACTGTTACTAATAATCGATACCTTTCTAAGTTTGTTGTTTTGTAAAAACAGCCAATTGAATATCAGTTTGAAATTAGCCCATATAGCACAACAAAGCATTTTCCCACAGGTTTTTTGTCCAAACAATAAGGTCCGCACCTGCTCGTCTCCGACACAACAACAAGGTTGTAGAGGTAAAATAAAACGATCCAAGACGTACGTAGGCGCTCGTCAATCTGAGCGCGTCAGCCTTTTGACAGCCCTAACCGGCATCATCGCTGGCTGGCTGCCCGAGAAACCGTGGAAAAAATAAACGAAAAAGTAAGCTTAAATAATATTTGTGAAAACTTAGCTAGAATTGTAATAACCCGATTCATTAGTAGCTATTTGTATTCGCTGTAAAGCGAGGTGTGGCCTGAACAACTTTGGCACTGAAACTGTTGTAAATGCGCGAAAATATTGGTTTTCCAAAAATAACACTGGTGTCGCAACTGAAAATCTAAATTACTCTAGAGTGGGTCTACCCTTTACTGATTTTCAGCGACAAAAAATATTTGTTAAGGCTGGAAGATAGCAGCGTAGCGGAAAAATCAAAATTTTCACATTTTGTAGCTAAACTGAGCTATTTTTGTTCAGCGATTTTTCGTTCGCGGAAATAACATAGTATTCTTATCATTATTGCAAACAACACAACAACAATAATTCAGCCGATTATGTGTTCTGGTCTACGACAAGTGCTTCGTAGACCCATAATCGGCTGAATTATTGTTGTTATGTTGTTTACAATAATGAAAAGAATACTGTTTTATTGCCGCGAACGAAAAATCGCTGAACAAAAATAGCTCAGTTTAGCTACATAATCTAAAAAACTGTGAAAATTTTGAATTTCCCGCCACGTTGCTATCATCCACCCTTAGGTAGATTAGAGATAGGTATGGAGAGGAGAGGAAGTATCGTTTTACTACTTATAAAAGAATACTTATAACAAAATTGCACCGTCTACCCCAAAATTAAATATTCGATGGATGTATGTATAGGATAAAGATTAGGAGGCCTAGACAATTTTTTTTTCTTTGGTATGTTGATGTTATGATCACCTATCTTATTATCGAGTACCTACTCATAAAAAGATTTACCGATAGTTTCAATAATCGAAGTCTCAATGGTACACGCCAGTCTAACACATGAGCTTATAAACTACTAGCTTTGACCCGCGACTTCGTCCGTCCTGACATTGATAATATATAGGCAGCTTTTTATCTAAGTCTGCGCGAAGTTGCGGCCAAAGCTGGGGGTTACCCTTGCTTGACGCCATTGCGTTCATAGTTACAAAGTTTGCAATTTTTTTCTCTTTTACATCGCATAGTCATCCTTTGATTTTAATGCGTAATGTTTATTCAAAGGTTATATTTTGTACAAAACCAATATAAAATGAGTCTTAATTCGTGAAATATTGAATTTTGTAAATTCCCCCATATTGAAAAGAATGCGTCAAGGGTAGAGGGGCTGGTATAGTAAAGGCGACTCGGCCATGGAGCGCCAATAATAAGTCTGTCTGTAAAATAATGAAGTCACCGACACGGGACCTGAGACGCTGACCGTGGGAAGAGCGCAACCATACGTCACCTGTATGACAGCGCATGCGTCGACCCATGAAAAAACCAATAAGCATTTAAAGTAGAAAAAAAAAACACCGATTTGGAAATGTGCAACGAAAAAGACCCTTTAGAATTTTATAGACACCCGCAAGTCTAGCATGAAGGAATATCGAGCTCATTATGTCACAAAAGTCACGATACAATGTTCTATCTCACTTTGCTGACCTTTGTAAAGCGTTATAGAGGCATTATCATCATGCTAGAAGTGCTGGACTTCCTATTAATATTGTAAACTGGTTACAATAAACTAAGGTAGTTGGGTATTAAGGTGCTCCCTCACTTAGAGCAATAGTCTGTAATGTAACATCTCAGATTCTATTTTTAGCATTACATTACAATGCTGCATGCCTGACTGACGAGCATTCGCCTGTAATGTAACATTCGATGTTGCAAGTTGTATCAAAATATCGCACTGTCATGCTCTGTTCTCCTCCCTCACTGATGTAATGCTCCAAGTGAGGGAGCACCTTTAGATTAGATATTATATTTTGTCCCTTTTTGTTTGATACTCGCACTTAAGTCGTGCACTATAAGAGCGTGTTAACACTGAGTGCTAGTGAATAAAATCAAAATCTTTATGAGTAAAAAAAGATTTCAAATATTTGAAAAAAATCGCTTGGGACAGGACTAAAACCCGCAACCTCTTGCATAGATACCGTGCAGCGGGGTTACCCTTGACGCTATTGCGATTAAAATAAAAAAGTTTTAAAATTAATTACTCTTTAAATTCGCATAGCAATGCTTTGATTTTAAATACTTTGTAATGTTTATTCAAAGGTAAGGCTGTTTTATTCAATAAAAACACAAAATGCGTCTTAATTTGTAAATATATTTTTTTGTAAATTGCGCCATATTGCGGCCGTATTGGAAAAATGCGTCAAGGGTAGAGGGGCCGGCGAGCTACCGAGCCAAGTAACAGCTGTGGATGCGAATTCATGTTGATGTTGTTGTTGTTTGATTGATGTTTATAATGGTTCCGTAGCACGGGTTAGTACTTTAGAAAAAACAAATACTTAGGCGGACTTGCGTCACTCAGGGTTAGCAAACTAACTCCGAGTTAACTTGACATTTCCATACAAATTTTGACGTTAACTCAGAGTTAACTCGCTAACTCTGGGTGACGCAAGTGGACCTAAGGAAATAATATACAACGTGTTACAAAACATCAACTCTTTTTACCCGACTAAGCGAAGCAAAAAGGAGGGTTATGATTTTAGCAGCGTATGTATGTATGTATGTATGTATGTATGTGTGTATGTATGTGGGTATGTTTGTGTGTTCATCTGTTCCCTCGTAGAGCCTAAGCTACTCGGACGATTTCAACAAATGAGGTGTTGTTGGATTCGTCTCAATCGCCCAGGTAACATAGGATAGATTAATTTTGAAAAAAATCAAGATAGCCGCTGTGCTGCGCCCTAAAGTGGTGGACCTAAAAATAAAAATTATCGGATACCATCGTCATGGGTATCAAATGAAAGGGCTTTAAAAGACCTTTTCAAAAATGTATGTAAACACATGTAGCGTCAACATAACAAATAGAACAAAAAATTCCAAAATGCGTTTTTTTTGCCCTTCTTGGTTCTATTCTGCTGGGTGATCGTCCAAAATGACTTACTAAAAAGCTCAAAAAAAAAATAGAAGTTAAAAACTAAAACCCGACTACTAAAAGGTTTAAAACAAGACCTGCTTATCCTTCAAATAGACTCATAGATAATTAATCGTAGTCGGAGGACACCACATTCGCATTTGATAAACCGATGGCCTCCGACTACGATTAATTATCTATGAGTCTATTTGAAGGATAAGCAGGTCTTGTTTTAAACCTTTTAGTAGTCGGGTTTTAGTTTTTAACTTCTATTTTTTTTTTACAAGGTGTAACCTACTGGTCAACAGGAGGTCAATTCTGTGAAAAAAAGTTGAATAAAACAATTTTTATTTTACAACCTCAAAATTAAAATTTTTCATTATTTTTTTGTTTTTGGTATTATAGCTCAAATTAAAAAATATGTTTGTGGGTGTGGGTGCATTTGCATAGCTTTGAGTTGTTAAAACATTGTGAAAGTAAACGAAAACAATATTTAAAAAATAGTTTTCTCCCGCCACAGCGTTCACATTTTATTATTTTAATAATCAACGGAACATCATAGAGCAAAAAAAAATTAATTTGGTTGTGATCTCTATCACCCGGTGATATTACCCTGTAAAAAGAGTTAGCATCTTTTGTAACACCTTGTTATATTTTTCGATATGTGCTACTTATTTTCCCGCAAATAAACCGGTTTTGAGGAATAGCACCTGTGCGTATTTTTTACAGAATAAGCACACTGGTCACTTTACTCATCTCGTGTAAGTGTAAGTGCCACTAAGTACACGCTATACAAGGTGTTACAAAATATCCTAACTCAAAGCTATGCAAATGCACCTACACACAAACATATTTTTAAATTTGAGCGAATACCAAAATCAAATTGACACCCTGTTGATCAGTAGGTTACTCCCTCTAAAAAGAGTTAGGATGTTTTGTAACACATTGTATGAATAATCTAAAATAGATGCAAAGGCCTAATAGACGAGCTTGGCTGGGCTATTTGTCAGAGGCGTCTTCATGTTTTGAGATACAAGATAGCTTATCAAAGCATCTACAACTTCGAGCGGAGAATGAGCGCTTGTTTCAACGAGTACCTCAATGGTTTTTTGACAACTGTGAAATCTTAAAATGTTCATGAAATGTTAAGAGGAGATAATATAGTGAGTATTCACGTGCCCTTCATTAGTCGCTCTAAAATGACGTTTGCTCTGCATACATTTAAATTTTATTGTTCGAAATAAATAAATTATTATTAGGTATAGTAAATGATTTTTCATCTCCTATTGTTCACTGATACGCAGTAAAATTCTTCGTAGACTGAAATGATGGCAATCTTCTATACTTATAATAAAACTCTATCGAAGTCAATTCTGTACATTGAATATTTTTAGAAAAAAACTAGCAGGGGTTACTAAGTAAACTATACTGATACAAAAATGCAAAAAAATCGGTCTATGTCTGTCTGTCTGTCTGTCTGTCTGTCTGTCTGTCTGTCTGTCTGTGTGTTACCTCATCACGCGAATACCGCTGAATAGTTTTCAGTCAAATTTAGGACCGTGATAAGTCCTGGTTCTGGGCACAATCTAGGCTATCCGATGTTCAGAATACATTGCGGGTTGCAATTTTAACTTCGTTTTTTGTAAGAAATATTCATAATTTTGATATAGCTTCTTGAGAAGATATGTTAATAACGTAATACTGAACACATTTCTGAAAAAAAAAAAAGAAAAAAAAAAGTCCGACTTGGAAAATCATTATCTCGGAAACCGTTGATTTCCTAGGCATAGTTCCTTCGGCAAAAATGTTCGTTATGATGAGGACTATAGTGGTCTCCCACTTTGTTGGCGGTCTTTTAACACCGCTCGGTATTGAATACAAGCACTCGCCGCAAACAATAATTTTGCATTCTTGCATAACAAATAACTATTGTTTACCGTTGAGCGGGATAGACAGAGTTATTAGCCGTATGCTTTGCTTGCTGGCTTAGCATGAGAATGAGTAAGACCTTATCTATGGGCTTATAACTTTATCTATCCCACTCTACGTAGAGGGAGATACATATGTATAAATCCCTTTACTTCCTAAGCAATTCTTATGCTAAGCTTCCTGGTATCTTATCACGGGCGATACCTTAATGTAAACAATACATATTTATTATTAAATTTATAAATGTATTGTTTAGATTAGGGTTTTTATTCTATTTTATTCTATTGCTTTTGAGCCCTGTTACCGCAAGTTATTTTAGCTTCAACTAAGCATAAATAGCATAATTAATAAATAGCTGAACCAATTTTGACAGAACATAACTAAGAACATTCGCTAGAAAATCTGCTTTCAAATTAAAAAAAAAAAAAACCTATAGCTTCCAAATCGTTCACCCATTTAAGAGCTACGGTGCCACAGACAGTCACACCCTCAAAAACACATACCTATACAGACACACTCACAAAGCTGTCAAACTTATAACACCCCTCTTTTTTGGTCGGGGGTTAAAAAAAACCTTCCTTTTGAGTTTTCCTCCACAGTCGAATTTAAATTAAATGTCAAATGTGTAAAAACGCATACGAAGTCGCGGGCACAACTAGTTCCAGAAAAAATATAATTTTGAACCAATAATTACAAGCTTACAAAGTTGACGTGTGTGCTGCGCTTGATTTTCTTATTTGGAACGTTCCAACGTGATTTAGGTTAGTGCCTACGCTTCGTCTGTTACCATAGTATGGATAAGACACGCAACTGAGTGAAATGATTCAACTGCCAATTAGTAGATTTCGAAAATCTACCGAATCAACCAAGCCAAGTACGGTCGGCCACAGTCACTACACTCATACCCCATGGGAGCTCTTACCACGCGCGTCATAAGGGCGTCAATTGAACAAAAAGGAGTATCCTAGCGTGTGACTGACTGTACCTACCTATAGCACCAAGTGCTCTATCTAAGTGAGATTAAGGTCATAAACTACGGTCCTGTATGGACTAATCAGGAATTGAGTAGTTACTTTTTAATAAACACAACTTTTTAAATTTAGAAGAATCTAAATGGTAAATAAGTACCTTAATATTTATTTTATTTTTGTTGTAGGCTAAATGTCATAGAGCGTGTACGGAACCCGGAAAAGCAGTTTGGAATCAGTAGCTAATAGGTACGTAAATAAATCTGTGGGTAAACATGTTAGTGTGAGTTTAAGTTGAACAATAAATTGGATAATGAACATGCAGTGGTCGGTCACTGGTAACCGAAGGAAGAGCCATAAGCGCCCACGCACGATCGGGTTTCAGCCCCCGAGCGCATTTTTGGGACAAACCAATATTTCTAACGAATATTAATAGCCCGTTTTGTTCTTTTAATTCTTGTTTTACCAGTGTGGGACGCGCCCAACATTCCTCGGATACCGTCAAGGATTCCTTTCGAAGATATCTTCGAAACAAATTGACATAATCGATAACTAAATTCTGACTTCACTAGAGCTGTTCATAAGGTGTTATTTAGGTGAATTTTAATTCCGTACACAAGTTATAATTATTTCCATGGCAAAACCATAAGAGGCATTGAATGGAGATGTTTTTGTGCGCGCCCGATTGTTAACCGATCCTTGTCACGAGTGGTGGCCATCAATATTTTTTCACTTGAAACGGCGATAAACGTCTGAAATTCTTGCGCCGAATCTTGTCAACACAATGGGCGGTTCAACTTATGTGTGACGCTTTTGCATTGGAGTTTTTTTCTCACCAGTTCATCGCATTTTCCACACCTATAGGCGTCTTGTGTTGTCGCAAATAGTAGGCTCTCTACATCTGTCGCTTATAGAAGCAGTTTTGTACTCAGCTGGTTTGACTGGCTTTTACGAGCACAATGAAATATCAATAATTGATTTGAACGGTGTTTTAATCATCAATTAAAGCACATTTAAAGGACGCGTCAATTAAGACTGACATTCGCTACGTTAACACCGCACTTAGGGCCATTTGAGAAAAGCCGCAAGGCTGGGTGACCGCTCCAGCGGGTTTAGAACTGCGCGGTTTATTAGTGACTAGCTAGCCGGACTTGCTCGGCGGCTGTCGGCGAGATCACACACGTACATACATATTGATTGCGACAAGGTGTTGGCGAAAAAACACATGAATCATGCAGTGGGACCCACCGCCGCTGCCCTACAAGCCGAAAGAATTTCGCACACCAAAGCCTCCCCGAGAACTAAGTTTTTCTCAACACATTGTAAACGGCTGATAGCTCATTTAATTTAATGAGCTACCTAGGTATTCGTACTGCTCAAAAAAGCAAATGTCGTGACATGCAGCCAATCTTTAAAATCTCTAACTATAGAAATCTTTGGAAGGCTCTGAACTCAGGAACTGGTAGGTACTACGTAGCGTTGAGAAGCAAGGTACTTACTTTAGAATTCAGTCATTTATTTTTCATACCACTTGCAGTGTAGCATGCAGATAGAACTACAGTTCTGTCATGTGATAAAATAGAGGCATAGAGCTAGTAAAATACTAGAAGAAGTCGGTAATAAAATAGAGCGGGCGACAATAGCGTAGGCCGCCGACACCGGGCGCAGCGAGTCGATGCTATTGTACGGTTCGCAACGCTCGCCGCTTTGGCAATTTATGTTGCTGCACTAACTGAACTGGTGGCGTTTATTTAACTGACCAGCCTAAGTCTAGTCTAGCCACGTAAAGTATGCAAACTGTACAAAGAGTTGTTTAATATCTACCTACAGGGAAACGCGATGACAATTGTAGAGCAACATTTTGTAAAAGACAAGTAATGCCCATCAATTTCACTTTGTTTGGTTTGAATCGTCGGGATAAATAAGGTAATAAATTTTACCAATGAAAATAACCGCGATTCAACCTGTTTAGAACCAAATTATCACACATTCATGAACACTCGCACGATTGTCATTAACGGCCACAGGCATTGTGTCCGTGAATGTGTTAAGATAAACCTTCCGTAGCTTTGAGATCCTGTGGTTTCTTAACACAGTTACTTTAGGTACGTTTACTTATAAGAAGTAGAGGAGTATCAAGGACCGGATATTGGAAATATCTGAATCATTACTTGCTCTATTAACCAGTTATCGGCAGCCAATAAGACTGGGACCGACATCTGGGGGCACGGCAGTGCCCCCGCCAGGTCGAGCGCGAAGCAAACACTGCCGTACCATCCTTTACTGGAACCATTTCGCCGCATTTTCAGCCCCCTATTTGAGAACCTCTGGATAAGACGAGAACGCAGAAATTTTCGTCATCTAGTAAGTTATATTCACGTACTCAAAATCCAAAATTTCAAGTCTGTAGGTCATTTAGTTCCGAAGTTAAGCGAAAGCAAAGTTTCGCATTTATGACACACACTCACTCATGATCATCAAAATAGAACTAGTACTTCCCATAAACACAGAGAGCTGAAATTTGGTACAGAGTTAGGGTTTAATGGCCACATAAAGGGAAAACTATACTAGTGGTTCGCCCCGAACTGTGAACTCGCGACCCCATATAAACCCCATATCTCGGTAACCCCTCGACCGATTTGGCTCATGTTCGAACTTAAAAAATTCTTTTAATTTCATTTACCCGCTTGCCAAATTTCATAACGATCCGACTAAATTTACTCAAGTTATCGTCGAACGAACATTCATAATGTTCATAAAAATTTTCAGGGGCGAACCACTAGTTGAACGAGCGAGCGAAGTTCTCCGAGTCTACTGGAACGATCCGGCGTTTGTATGTTTGTATGTATGTATGGTTGTATGTATGAAAGTTCGACGATAACTTTAGTAAATTTGATCGGATCGTTATGAAATTTGGTAGGCGGGTAAATAAAATTAAAAGAATTTTTAAGTTCAAACATGAGCCAAATCGGTCGAGGGGTTGCCGAGATATGGGGTTGTTAAGTTTATATGGGGTCGCGAGTTCACAGTTCGGGGCGAACCACTAGTACTTACAAGTTAACAAGAAGAAATAGTCGAACGATTAACTTTATTCTACTCGAACATTACACAAATTAAAAAACTGTGTCAAATCAGAAAATCTAATAAAATAAATCAATATGCCCACGTTTCTACAAAAAGAAGTGAAATCCCACCAAAAACATTCTGTAAAAAACTAACCAGGTCTCGATGGAGCTACTTGTTTATCTCTAAAAAGTAATGAAATCTAGACAAAGTCGTGCCAAGTCTAAGGTTCCTTACTGCGATTTATTTATTATTATAGTTAATGTTGTGAGACTTGGCTGTTGAAGGGTACACAAGAGTACAAAACCGCACCATGACGCAGGTGCTCCATGACACCATTGCACCAATCTGTCGCCAGAACCGCTTGTGTAACCTTCAACGGCCAAGTCTCACAACATTAACTATAATAATAAAGAAATCGCAGTAAGGAACCTTAGACTTGGCACGACTTTGTCTAGATTTCATTACTTTTTAGAGATAAACAAGTAGCTCCATCGAGACCTGGTTAGTTTTTTACAGAATGTTTTTGGTGGGATCCTGTTTACAGGATTAAAGTTTTTTGACAGTCATCAGACGATGAAACAAATTAGTTAGTTTAAATAGTTAACAAGTTGATGATAAGCAATTTTAATAAAATAATTATTTGGTAATATAACTCACGTGGTCATTAATTTTAGAAATAAAAATAACCGCGATGCGATTCGTTACAAACCAAAACAAAGAATTATTCTCATCTTACGCGAAATAAAATTATAACAGCAAGTCGGGGTGTAAAGCTAGGTGGAAAATTCTTCCTAATTATAAAATGTTTTTGCCCCTACTTATCTCATCGGGGAAATGGCGTGTAGGAATGTCTGTTTGTTAATTAACAAAGTGGATTGTCGGCATTCGTTTCCAAAAGAAATAGGTAAAGCCACAACTTGCATGGCGTCGGCTACTTGGTGAAGCTACAAAAAGCTGTAACAAGTAACTATGTATTTGCAATGGTTGTTTATCGGCATTAAGTAACTGCCTCCCTGAATACATGTTTCCTTATTAATTTATTCGGAGTAGTACGTCTTGTACATAGTCATAATTCACCGTCGTGGGTGGTAGAGTCTATTAGGCTGAAGCTACGAACAAAAAATTAGAAGACAGCAATCAAGGTAGGCTCTGCCTAGCCTTAATCAATAATTTAATATGGTGTAATTTTATGCACGCTTGTAGCTTGTCAGTAGATTGCACTATAAATTATTACAGAGTTTTTATATCGATATGACTTTGTAATAAACTAATTGCTTACGCGGTATTACCAATGCGGGGACTGTATCTCGTGGTATTTATTCGATTCTTCGTTTATCTCGGGGAGCATCGAGGCAGGTTTTGCTCGAGATCCCGATCTGCTGCCTCGGAGTGTTTTTGCGCGCACTCCGCAGCGCTGTTCGCGCCAGTTTCGTTCAGGAATTTGAGGGAAATTCCCGGACGGTGTAAAAAGGATTTTCGCGTTTGCACACGTTCCTTTGTCGACGTGAATATTGATGGCTTCGCTCCGTACTTAGGAGCTATTTTGTTTGATGTTTTGGTGTGACATATGTGCAGCGAATCTCATCACCTAAGCACCGTTGTCAACGTTGCATCGAGGGGTATTCTAGCAAAGGATACTCGACAAAAAATATAAAACGCTTAGAGATTTCATTGTCCTACGCTAAGGCGACTATAAAAGCGTTGTGGTGCTTGCATGTGTGTGTTGTTTATTGGGGTAGCGACGTATAGCGACGATAGGGAGTGTTAATGTGTGCTGCTGGCACTCGGTGCGAGTCGAGGGTTGTAAATGTTGCTATTGACGGGTGATGGGTCTGCCACGCCCACTAGATAATCGTGTGTTTAACACACTACACCTACACTTGGGAAAACATTTTTATAAATAGTTCCCCATGCTGTTTGTAATGACTTTATTCTTACTGGAATAAGAAAACGTTGCGACCGTCAAAGTAACAGATCTAGACACGCGGTAGCGTGTCAAACCAAGTTCAAGGAAAAAACTGGCGAACCACCGTGTGTAATATTACCCGAACCATTTGGCCACACTTTTTACCCCTTCATAACTCTTTATCTATTTTACATAAACACATGAAATTTGGCACATTGATTGAGACCCCTGAGATTATTGGAGGGTTACTGCAGTGAATGTTGGTAACGATTTGAAATCACTTTGGTTTATATTACTGGAAAGATAAAACCCAAAGTTTTGGAAACACTGACATGAGACCCCATGATCAGTATTGACCTGTTACTCACACAACTGCATCTCCGGTACTGTTCGTGTATTTTTTATACAATTTATCAATCCCGGGCAGATGGTCGCCCGCTCGCATATAAACACATTTTTAAAATGCACCCGACTATTATAGGGTTACATTATTATCATATGATGAAATAAAATGGCCGAACGCATTATACGCCGGCTATTTTCATTAAAATATCTCGGATCTCTTGTCATTAGCCAAGAAAGCCGAAAATTCGAATTAAGTTATCAAGAATATCTTCATACATTCTATTGATACAAGATAAGGGATTTTATTTAGATCTCAATATTCTTAGCTATGTTGCAGCTGCTGAAGGTACCGACTGACCGATTATTTCTTACCAAAAAAGATTTCTACCTATTGGTAGAGATTTTTGATTCAACCAGGGGGTCTACCGGCTAAGACGAAGCCGATTATTACCATTGGCGAAAATCAAGTTAGATTTATGAAAAATGTACTGCCACCCAGTTAATTTTACTGCCACCCAGTTATTTTTTCATAAATCGAACTTCGATTTTCGCCAATGGTAATCGTTAGAACCGCTGTTTTAGCCGGTAGAACCGCTGTTCACTCGTTCCAAATAAAATAACCTAACGGACAGTTTTGGTTGCCCGAGGGTCTAACATGGCAGACTCTTTTTTTATCTACGGTTTCATATGATATCTCTGTGCCACGCGTAGGCAAAAGCCCAGAGTAATTTTCTAGTCATTTTCATAAAGACAAGTGGAAATAAAGTATACTGTGGGATCGCAATTAATTTGGAGGATGCATAACTTATGAAGAAGTGCTATGTATAAAATTGCAAATGCCAAGTGGAAGAAACAGACAATAAATAAAAAGTCGATATGAATAAATAAAATACGGTCACTTATTTATAGCCAATGACATCCTAAAGGTACTAGAACAAATCACATATGGTGAGTTTGTTCGTTTGTCCGTTGCTTGGATGGAATATAATGCAACCGATTTTGATAAAGGGTGATATAACAACGACATTGATAAATTAGAACGAAACCGTAAGTTAAAATTATAATTAAAATAATTTGGCCGTAGATACTACAGGTGTCGGAACACCGAACTAAAAATACAGTAATGCGTCACGTCATTCTTCTCAAGTGACGTCGTCAGTAAGTAAGGAAAAATTGTAAAACTGCGTTTTTCGTGCTTTTGGATTAATTAATCTTGGATCTATAGGTAAGGGTAAAGGGTAAATACTTGAGTTTAATCCTTAAAGATTTTTATACAGGGCGGCCCATTTAAAATAAAATGAGACAGCCTATGATACATGCAAGTTTGGGTCATTGTATGCTAGCTAGATCACTTTGCTACTTTCATTGGATTCGATCAAATAGTTTTTACACCATGGTGGATTTTGTGATAAAAAGTAGAGAAACTTAAAAAAAAATTTAAAAAAGATCCTAAACTTACATTTTGCTAGAAAATACGTTTCTTCTGCACGATCAATTACGATGCTCATAAACAAAAAAATCCCACCAAAAACATTCTGTAAAAAACTAACCAGGTCTCGATGGAGCTACTTGTTTATCTCTAAAAAGTAATGAAATCTAGACAAAGTCGTGCCAAGTCTAAGGTTCCTTACTGCGATTTCTTTATTATTATAGTTAATGTTGTGAGACTTGGCCGTTGAAGGGTACACAAGCGGTTCTGGCGACAGATTGGTGCAATGGTGTCATGGAGCACCTGCGTCATGGTGCGGTTTTGTACCCTTGGGTACCCTTCAACTGCCAAGTCTCACAACATTAACTATAATAATAAATAAATCGCAGTAAGGAACCTTAGACTTGGCACGACTTTGTCTAGATTTCATTACTTTTTAGAGATAAACAAGTAGCTCCATCGCGACCTGGTTAGTTTTTTACAGAATGTTTTTGGTGGGATTTCACTTCTTTTTGTAGAAACGTGGGCATATTGATTTATTTCTGATTTGACACAGTTTTTTAATTTGTGTAATGTTCGAGTAGAATACAGTTAATCGTTCGACTATTTCTTCTTGTTAACTTGTAAGTACTAGTGGTTCGCCCCGAACTGTGAACTCGCGACCCCATATAAACTTAACAACCCCATATCTCGGCAACCCCTCGACCGATTTGGCTCATGTTTGAACTTAAAAATTCTTTTAATTTTATTTACCCGCCTACCAAATTTCATAACGATCCGACCAAATTTACTAAAGTTATCGTCGAACTTTCATACATACAACCATACATACATACAAACATACAAACGCCGGATCGTTCCAGTAGACTCGGAGAACTTCACTCGCTCGTTCAACTAGTGGTTCGCCCCTGAAAATTTTTATGAACATTATGAATGTTCGTTCGACGATAACTTGAGTAAATTTAGTCGGATCGTTATGAAATTTAGCAAGCGGGTAAATGAAATTAAAAGAATTTTTAAGTTCGAACATGAGCCAAATCGGTCGAGGGGTTACCGAGATATGGGGTTTATATGGGGTCGCGAGTTCACAGTTCGGGGCGAACCACTAGTATAGTTTTCCCTTTATGTGGCCATTAAACCCTAACTCTGTACCAAATTTCAGCTCTCTGTGTTTATGGGAAGTACTAGTTCTATTTTGATGATCATGAGTGAGTGTGTGTCATAAATGCGAAACTTTGCTTTCGCTTAACTTCGGAACTAAATGACCTACAGACTTGAAATTTTGGATTTTGAGTATGTGAATATAACTTACTAGATGACGAAAATTTCTGCGTTCTCGTCTTATCCAGAGGTTCTCAAATAGGGGGCTGAAAATGCGGCGAAATGGTTCCAGTAAAGGATGGTACGGCAGTGTTTGCTTCGCGCTCGACGCGCCGTGCCCCCAGATATATTTGGACCACTAAAAATGCGCCATGCCCGGATGCCGTCGAAGCCATGCCTGGATGCTCTTATTGGGCGTTTTTTGACATTATTGTAAACTGTGTCGAAGTGCCCGGCGATCATTGCAAGTTACGTAATCAGCCTCAGCTGTAGTGAGCTGTGGTTGTGAAGCAGTTGTACAGACAGCCGAGCTGCACTCGACGCGCTGACGAGGCGCAGACAATGCCGGCCGCAGGGCGAGGGCACGGAATGTTCCCTACAGAATATTAACTCAGCTAGGCCAGCTCGCGCTTACGCCATCTGCCACTACTACTGAATCGAGTCGGTAGTGAGTGAGGTACGAATCGAGATTAGCATGCAAGAGGGAATTTCGCACGAAGGATCATCGATATAATACTCGTAATAAGTTGCGCTGCAGCGTGGCGGTTACGACAGAGTTTTTGCGCGTGTTAACTGTTTTAGTCACTTTACATCAAGATGAACACAAGATACAGAGTTAAACTAGGGATTCGTATAAAATCTAACGTAAAAGCTTTTTTTTTTCAAATGGTCCTCTATAAGGTTTCTAAAAGATAGGTATTGAGTCAGTATCCAGCTGTAAGGTTGTTATTGTGAGTCAATAAGAAATAGATAGTATTGCCACATTCAGCCTTGGGGTCTTTCTTCAGTAATACAACACATATGTAATTTCGAGCAACTGAATTAAGATTACGAACAATTGACAAACAACATAAATGACAAACATTTGCACCGATTTATTTTACTCGTTGTTTTTTCTTGACTCTTATGCATATAAAATGTAAAAGGCATCATCGATATTATTGGAATCAAGAATGAAAATGAAAATGAAAATGAAAAATTATTTATTGCCATAATAATAGTTATTTGTTATGCAAGAATGCAAAATTATTGTTTGCGGCGAGTGCTTGTATTGAAAACCGAGCTAGCGAAGGTTTCTAAAATTGAGCCACGAGCGTAGCGAGTGGTTCAAAAAAAGAAACCTGAGCGTAGCGAGGTATTCAGAAGCACGAGACGCAAATAATATTGCATTCGTGCGAAACACAAAACTTTTCATCTCACAGAAGCGAGGAAATGACTTTGTTAGCCAAGCGGGACAAACTCTATAGACAACTACTTACAGGCAAAACAGGTGAGTCAAATAAGTTCCTTTTAAAAGCATATTTTACTGTAGTTACGGCTGCCGCACTAAAGTTTTGAGCTTCGTTGGTATTAAAACCATTCGTTTTATTAATAATTTCCTGAAGTTTATTTATCCAGACACAAAAATTATGTAAATAAAAGAATGTTTTTTTTTCCGGGTGCATTCTGAACTTTTACCATATAAATTAAAAATTTCTAGGAGATAAAAAATTAAATTAGTAATATCGTTTGAAAAAATTTACTTAACAAACCAAAACATAATTATCTATTTGATAAAACAGAAGCGAAGCATTTTTTTTATTTACTGGTATTATAAAATAAATATGTGTCCAAAATATTGAAAAGACTATAAGAAGAAACCACGTTTCTGAATGTTCTATTCCGTGACTTTACCTTTTTAAAAGATGCTTATGCACCATTTACATTCACAGTTTTGTATAGAGAATGGGCACGAACAATCACTTTCGCTGAAGTACGTGTGTAAACGAACTATGAATGAGGTTTTATTTTCCGTCGGGATCTGGCATCTACTTAAACGGCCAGTGTTTTTTTTTTTTTTCAACACCATAGGGCGCGGGAAAGACTGTCCCGGCGTCGCGTTCAAATTTCGAAGCGCATAAAAATGCAGATAGTTTAAATCCGGCCTTTACACGATCGTAAGTTACTAGTAACAGCAACCTTTCCGAGCGTGGGAGATGAAAAGGTACATATTTTTACATTTTCGCTGACCCCCAATGACGTAAAAAGCGTACAGAAAGCGAGAGAATTATTACTGTATCAAAGTAGTTGTTAAAATTCTGTAGTATAATGAGTTGAAATTCTGTAGTATACATATTCTTACAAGAGGGGCCGCTTTGTTTGCAAAATATTATGAAAGCGTCATTTTATACAGCATATTAGTCGTGCGCCTGATAGTCGGGGGACGTCTTCGTACGATCATTGCGGCTTTGTGAACCACCCCTACGGACCTTTGAGGGCTCCATTGCCAGTGTATGGGTACCTAGATCATCAGGTTTTGTGTAAGTAATATGATAGGTAGTTGATTTTCAAATTGACACGGTTTGCTTGTGAAGTATTTAAAGTGGCTGCGATGCTCAACGATTTTAGATCGTTGGCGATGCTCTACAAATAAGTATTTTTAACTTCTACATTAACTAGGTACCTATATTAATTCTGGCCGGTGCCGATAAGGATGTGGCTAGGAAACCAACATCATAATCATCAATCAGCACATTTTTTTTCAGTAGCATATCCGAGACTATTAATTTACAAATATGTATAGCTTTGAATTTATTATAAAGCATACAGTTTATCATAAAATACAAAGAAAACAAAGCAAACTATGAGCAACTACAACGAAAATAAGGTCAAATACTCTCTTGGCCAATTTTTTTACTCCTAATTATAATACCTATTTAGAACGGCATTTGCCTTTTTGCAACGATACAGAATGCCTTCTCTAACAAATTGTACAACACGGAACTCTTCCTAATGGCAAAATCACAGGCCCAAGTGGCCATAATGACATTAGATGAAATGGCACCTGAACAACCAAATTACCAGTTGATACATCGGAATCAATAGAATATTACTCAATACAAATGGGCCGAATAGCAGCGTGATTAGGTCGGTGGGCGGGCGGAGCGCCGACGGCACTTTGACGCCTCGCCACGAGCCGCCCCGGGGCTCCGGGCTCCGCACTCAGAAGGCGAAGCCCGACTCATTTCATTAGGCAATTGTTTAATCTATCTATATATATAAAAATGAATCGCCGTGCATTAGTCTCGCTAAAACTAAGAAACGGCTTGACCGATTTGCATATTTACTGTTTTGTTTAGTTCACCATAGTTCAGGGTAGGTTTAAAAGCAAAGAAATATGGGAAAAGTTAAAGGATTAGCTGAAAATCGGAAGAAATAAAAAGTGGTCATTTTGTATTGGAATAGCCATTTTTGACGCGGAGAGTCAAACTATTTCAGGTGATACGAAGTTCACCGGGTCAGCTAGTGCTGAATAAATCTCCCAACAATGACACGTGGAAAAACATTGTTTGAATCTAAAAGACAAAAATCTGGCTTTATGGAAATCACTGGTTTGATTTAAACTGAATGAAAACTGAGACATACAGTAATAGATTGATGAAAGTTAATCTCTCCCTACCGATTTACTAAGATATGATGAGGACTGACGTTATTGATGGCCCAATAAAAAAACTAAGCTCAAAATTAGACGCGGCGAAGATAGAATATCAATTACACACGACGCGTCCGCGTAATTTGCATGTTTGAACGTTTCGAAAGGTCAAAACAGCGGCTACTGGCTACAATAATAAAGTATCAGTTTACGTTACGGAGTTAGTTTCTCTAATAAAAATATCGGATGGCGAGCGCGTGCAGCCCGCAGCAGCCTCTGCCGATAACATCGGGTCACACCACTGGTCCACGACACATGCCACAAAAAACCTCAAATGTGTGGCTCTCAAGGATCTAATCTAGATCGTGGTAATTGAGTATTAATTGACTTTATGTGAGGCCCTCGATGGGAAATAGTAGATGAATAAAACAGAACGAGCCGTAAAGACCTTAAACGGATTTCTCGGACTAGATACGGTGGAATCCGGGTGGCCCATTAAAGGTTTATTATAGTTCTTGCAAACTAGATGTTTGCAGTCACCTAATCAAAACTCTTAACGACTGAGGGCTTCCATTTAACGGCTCCAATGAACCTTGAGAAGGAAATTTACAACCACCCATAAAACAATTCTTCAAAGTCCCCACAAAAACGTTTAGCCTATTCAAAGGCTCGTATGAGATAATAGAGGACGGGTGCGCCAGGACAAAAGTCTCCTCCGAACGCAACGCTAAAAACTGGCGACCAAAGAAAAGAGAATAAAACCATCTGGCCACACCGTCCGAGACGGCCATACGAATTCCTAAACAAGACTCTTTGAAAAAAAATCGATATTTTAAAGTTAAGTACCAATACTTTATAACGCAACTCGGGGTGCGATAGAGACGCACGGTTCGTGGAAGCGAGACCGGGAAGCTCTGCGTTTTAATTTATGGGTTATTTTGTGTCGAACGGCACAGTCCAGATGAATCTCTCTACTTTTGTAATGAATTGAAAAATAGTCCTGACTGGGTGCTCTTGTCCTACCGGGAAATGGACTTCACAAGTCGAGGTTCCGTTGTCTGCGGGCGGGTCGAGTTACAGGCGTCACTGTGACATGTGTTTGTTGTGTTTGGTGTTATTGTTGTGCGTGAGTTATCACCCTGGCGCGGATGTGTCGTGACGGGCGACTGGCCCCGCCGCCTGTATCTACCCGCAGGGGGCTGCTCATTATGAATTAATGAGAGTCGAAATGTTTCCGCAGATCAACACAGGCTCGCCTCAATGGACTCGACGTCTCACTACAACACGCTTGCCGGATGTGGGAGTATACTTGACATTGAGACGTGACAACTCTATTTTGAGTCTGAACGCACTGTAGCGTAAGTTCTACCACGACTCTACAATAACAAATTATCAGGCGCGGGCCACACAGAAGAGAAGTATGGTGAGGAATTGAAGATATGTCCAATCCAAACTGTATACGTACATGGTGTTTCAGAAAGGATCTGTGATACTGAAAGGGGACGCTTACCTCATCAAGATAAGCAACTTTTACTATGGAGCCAAGTGAAAAATCTTGAAAAAAATATCAGCTGCTGATACATTTGTTACAGTAGGTATCGGATTTTAGTGTGGAACAGCTATTTTTTTTTTGTTGAGATTTTGCACTTGGTCCCATAGTAAATATTGCTTCCATTGATGAGTGAAACGAAACCCTTTAGTGTCACAGGAACTTTCTGTAACACCCTGTAGAAGAGACGGGGCTTCGCGTCGCCATACCACAATACAGATAAAGGCCATAAGTACCTCTCTTCAGTGCGGCTTGCGCCTCGGATACTTCAGACATAGGTACGGCAATAAAATGTTACTCACCAGTATGCGTTCTCTTGTGTATCTTGAGGTTCTCGGAGCGCGCGAAGACCTTGCCGCAGCCCGGGAAGGGGCAGGGGAAAGGCTTCTCTCCGGTGTGCACGCGGATGTGGTTCACCAGCTTGTACTTCGCCTTGAAGGGGCGGCCGTTGCGCGCGCAACTCTGCCAAAAGCACGCGTGCGTCGTGCACTCGGGCCCGCCCACGTGCTCCACTGTTAGATGGGTCACAATTTCGTGCATGCTGGAGAAGAGTTTGTTGCACATTTTCCGCGGGGGAGGCTGCTCGGGGTCGAGCCACTGGCAGCGCATGTCGCGGCGCGGCGGCGCACGCACGTAGCGCAGGAAGGCGTGCGGCGCGTGCGGATGCGAGTGCGGCACGATGGGTGGCGCACTCCCCTGGTAGTGCATGTCGCCGCGCCACTCCCAGCCTTGCTCGAGCGGCTGCTGCGGGAACAGCTCGCCGCAAGCGCCGTACTCCCGCAGGTAGCCGGGCTGGTACGAGTGCAGCGGGTAGTGTTGGTAGTGCGGCGGCGCGTGCGGCGCGGCGGCGCGGTGCGGCGAGCCCACGCCGACGCCGACGCCGCACGCCTGCTGCGGCGACATCTTGAGGCCGTACGAGGCGAGGTGCGCATGGTTGGACTCGAGGAACGCGTTCATCGCGGGGGCGGCCGGCGCCGGCGCATAGCCCCACTCGCCCGCCACCATCCACGCGGCGGGGGCGCCCCGCTGATATACTTCTGTGACTGGATGACGTCCACGACGTCTGCTTGCTTCACCGGATACCAACTATTCTCTGAGGGAGCTATAGCGTTTACCCCTTGTTTTTCTCTCCGCTTACCTGTTGATTAAAAGAACAGTCGTTAAAACCACATGCCTTAAAATCAGGGCGATTTCAAGATCGTTAAAATAACAAACCGTTTACGTATCTAAAACCTACTTAATGATGATCATAATATTTCGGGACGAATCCAAGACCGTTTCGAAAAAAATAATACACACATTCGTGCGCCCATAACCGGCGTCGGACATTTATAATAATAAAAAAAAGACAGGGCAGGTACTTTTAGACATTAAATTAAACTGCGAGTAAATTTATAGGACACTTTTATACGTCTGAGACAAAAATTTCGATTGTGTTCGTGTATATTTAATTTTAGTTTATTTGTTACGCTGGCTCCAATCTCCTATAGATCGTGTCCCAGGTTCAGCATCGATAATATATTAAAATAGTTTTATGAATGACAAACCAGTTCCACGGGCACATCGGGCGACGAAATGAGGCATTTTTTACTACTTAGCCTCCTCACCCGATGAAATACGGCAAATATCGTAAAAGGGACTTTTTAAGAACTCATTTATGAACCCGCTATTTCTATGGTTTTAATATTATTTTACTCAAAAAAGCTCGTAATGTGGACATTAATTCGACAACCTTCTTTGAGCAAAGTCGGACTTGCGGGCTACTTGGATTAGGCGCCAGAAAAGTTGTATGGAATTTCATTAATGTCGTGTTTTGCGGCCAGAAAAACTGTATGAAAATCCATTAATGTCGAGTTTTGTTTCATAAATAGAACTCGAACATCAGGTGCAAAAAGTATTTATTTAGAATTGGGCTGTATGGGTACTGGCAGTCGACACATTGCACAGAAAAAAAAAGCGCGGCCATATTGTTTTCGACTTTTCGCGCGTTGTTCGAAGTGATTTTTTTCTGTGTTTTTGTTGAAAAAGTGAACTCTCAAAGCGAAGAATCCTCGGATTTAATGTGTTTAACACCGCCGGACATTCAAAAGCAAGCGAAATTAGCAATTGGAAATTTATTGCCACCGAAGTCAAAAGAAAAATACAAGCAAGCTTACCAACAAAAAGTTTGCGGAATGGAAAATCGACATAAAGTACTTAATCTACGACAAATGGTAAGCTAATTAAATTACTATTTTAATTACTATTCTAATTAATATTTTAATTACTCGCATTGTTTGAGTAAAGCACTATACAAGCCTTGGTCTGCAATGAGTGCGCTTCTGGCCACGCTATGATTGCCTCGAGCTTAGCTTATCTACGCTCTCGGCCCTCAAGTTTGGTCATCATTGCAGCCCTTGCTGGCTGCGCTATAAAGGCCTCGACCTTCGGTCTCGGCCTTCATTCCAGCTTGTCCATCAAGGGCTGCAATGCTGACCGCACTGTGAGGGCCTTGAGCTGCGCTACGCTGCGCTCTGTCGGCCATCAAAAGCGCGCCAGAAACGCACTCATTACAGATCGCGGCAGTAATGTACTAATACGTACAACCTCCTTGCATTGGTCAAAAGGCATGAAGATTTACAATAGATATTGTGGACTTGCGTCAGTCAGGGTTAGCCAACTACCTCTGAGATAATTTGACATTTCCATACAATTAGACGTTAACTCAAAGTCAACTGCCTATGGCCCGGTTTCTGAGTTGAGAATTTTACTAAGCACATACTTTACGTATCGCTCTGTCACGCTCTTTTGTGAGAAATCTGCAGAGACAGGACGATACTTACCCATTTGCTTAGCAAAATTCTCAACTCAGAAACCGGGCCTATGACCCGGTTTCTGAGTTGAGAATTTTACTAAGCACACACTTTACGTATCGCTCTGTCACGCTCTTTTGTGAGAAATCTGCAGAGACTGGACGATACTTACCCATTTGCTTAGCAAAATTCTCAACTCAGAAACCGGGCCTAAGGGTGGTATTCTAGAACTCTACTTAAACTCAGTTCAAACTAGAACGCTACTTAAACTCTGTTTAAACTCAGTTAAAACTAGAAAGCTCCTTGAACTCTGTTTAAACTCAGTTTGCTAGTGTCGACTGTCGATAAAACAGTGCATGTTTTGATTTGAATACCCCTCCCTTCATATCAAAACATGCACTGCTTTATCGACAGTCTGAACTCTGTTTAAACTGAGTTTAAGTAGCGTTCTAGAATACCACCCAAATTTATTTATGTTTTCCTATCACGTGTTAGTTATTGCTTTAGAAAAAACAAAAAGTATTAATAGCCATATCTCTGTCACGCCAACCTCCCTGGTTTCTTACTCGACTAATCTAGTGGCCCTAGTACTTGCTTGCAATTAATACAAAAAAATACAACTTTCTTGTTCACAATGAAGAGTTCACCTATCTCTATCTAGCTGGTACTCTACCTGGTCCGTTAGACAATGTGTGGGACTCTCAGATTCGGATCTAATCTGCGCATTATGTGCGGGCTCCCCGCGGCGGAGCGTCAGCACAAAGCACGGGTTGACAGATCACGGACAGAGAACGGGAGAAGGATTATGTACAGTCAAAGAATAAAGTGAAATATTTTTTATAGGCTTTGCAGCATATAGTTGATAAACGAATTTCCTTGATCCTGATATTGTTTGCATTAAAACGCCCGACGATATCATAGACGCAAATGGCATTAGTTAGACCGTGGGGAAAAAACCTAACAAACAGTGAACACAGATTGAGTTATGATGTTGAGGATCAGGCTGTATACTTCGGCCGTCGGGATAGGTGTGATTCGAACCCCAGACTGTTGAAATATATTTTTCCAATTTGTGCATCACAAATCCCTGAAGATTTTCTTTTGTTATATCAAAACACTCCACTAGTACCTATCTGCGACAACGACAACATTCATCCACAAGGAAAATTAAAAAGTCAACAGTCATGTCTGTAATCAGAATCAGATAAATTAGGTATACCTAAGTATGTCTTTTGTAAAGAATTCACTAGCTGAAATGCTTACTAATATCAAATTATTAATTGTAGTAACTGCAACCTTCTTCGAAAATTAGCAAATATATTATTAAGAGCCTAGGTAGGTACAGGATTTCATAAAAACAAGTTTCAAAATAGTGATGAATGTTTCACTGTTGACTGTACCCGCAGCTGCTAGGCCTTTTTAAATTTTCCTTAGACACAGTTTTAAGGAATTACTCTGCTAATCTTGTTAGCCTTCCCGTTGAGATGTGCAATTGTTATCGGCTTAACGGATTTTACGGTGTCTTATGAAATTAACGCCGTTAACGGGTGTTTGCATTTTGGCAATGTTTTTGTTTTGAAGGAGAGAGATTTTGTTTTTTTATGGCTTGCAAAGAGTGTTGTTTGTTTTGCGTGTTCATTGTTTGTGGTAGTTATTGAGCTGATGTAAAAAAATTGTGATGATAATGATATTACCTAGTGTTCGCGCTTAGGTACATCTAATCAGTAAGGTTCCTGACAGATGTGATACCTACCTATTATGGCAGGCCTGCCGTACGATAATTGAATAAATGTTTATAAAATTAGATCAGCGTGTAATTTAACTTATGTATTTACAGATAATGAAAAAACAAGGTATCCGATTTGATTCATTTTGGTGTCAATAATTTTTGCAAATTATAAGCTATATTTGTGCTTTTTTTCCTTAAAAAAATCAAGGTAATTTTCGTCTACAGTGAATTTAAAATAAAGGAAAACCTATCCTACGGTATGAATCATTTCTGCAGATAATAATCTGTAGAAACGATTAAAATACCAGATCAATGTAATTTGATAATATTTAGAGGTATGGACATGAGCCTGGTAAACTATCCTCTTAACAAAACATAAGTTTGTTCTAAATATTATGCCAAAGCTTTTTCATTATAAATTAAAAACATCTTTCAATGCGTCTAACAATAAAAAATTGGTGTGTCGGATGATATCTGTTCTAGGCTCTTCTTGTTCTTTTTATATTTAATTTTCAAGAAAATTCGTAGTTTTGCGTCCAAATTATTTTTGCAAAAAACGGACCATCTCAACCTAACTATTTTAGCTTGCCTTGCTCTCAGATCCTAGAATCTATCAAAATCGGTCCACAATTGACGGAATAATTATTGTTAAACATATAGATATGGCAAATAAAAATAATAAAAGTACATAGAGCCGAACATTTAACCTTCTCATTTTTAAGTAGTTTAAAAACGGCCACTTTTGTCGTTTACACCTTTTATTCAAATAGGTTCAAAATTGTAAAAAAAATACACACAAAAAGAGGGCGCTAGTGTGTCTTTATCGTCACCTCCTTAAGGCTCAAACGATTTCTACCAAACAAATTATTGTTGTGTAGAGCTTTATAGGCAGGGATATTACCTACCTACATGCAATATTTAAAACATCATTGTCATAGTATATCGACTTATAAACAACAGAAATAAGCAAATTAAATTTTCATGAAAATGCCGCATTACTTTTATGAATCTGGACAGAAGTTACCCGTTATCCCTATTGCATAAATTAGTTATTGACAGTGTTTCAGGAGAAAGATATTTTTTCCTAAACTAATCGATAGTTTACAGTTATGAATTTAAAAACTTACCATACAGAAAAAGCTTGGTGGAAATCCGGGTTTTCAGTGGTTCAATCTTAATCTCAACAATTCACTAAAATCATCTTCTATCTAAAACACAAGGTCGCAATAAAACAATCACTTCACACAAAACGTACTGTAGACCGTAGAATGTATAATTTTATAAATAGGCTATATTTTTTCTGTAGTTTCCCATATCTAGAGGGGTAAAGATCACAGAGGGCGGACGCGTCGTTATAACAATGTCATTCCGGTTATAGAGTCACTGTTGTGTTTTAGCGGTAACATGTGTTTTTTGGTTGTCAGGTCGCGAGTGTTTTTTTCGTCGGGGGGCTCTCGGCATGTGTCCTCCGTCGGAGCCGAGGTTCTCAGCATGACTGCAGGCTCCCGCGATGCCGCCCCTCGGCCCGATACCGGCAGCTTGCCCGCGCGAGGCTTCGAGGCGCGAACGCAGCCCTACGAAGCCGAAGGCGGGACATCCACTTTTACAACCAATACAATCCTCTACGGAGGGGACGCTGAGCTCGTAGCCCCATCCCGCTCTACGCCGTTCGCTACTACTTAGCTAGCAAGGGACGGACAAAACTTACACTGCGGAATTAAGAAGAAAATTCTTTGTGTTTGTGTCGTGATGTGTTCGTTTTATCAGATTTACGTTGAAAGCTCGCCGTTAGGTTTTAGAGGGCGCCATGTTGGGCGTCCCGCTCGTACGCTTGACTCTACGCTGCTGTGTGAAAGGGAGGGTCGTTCGTCGGGAAATGTTCTGGCTAATGTATTTTCCTGTGGGAAGGAAAACACATGTCGTCGCTTTTAATGTAATGCGCGTCACGCGGCGAGCCCGTGTCGAGCGCTGCGGGCCACACTTACGTCGATAGGTATAGATCGTTTTTCCAAAAAGTGAGCTCTGCATCGGTATGCATTTGATATGAAGGTTAATGACTGCTTATTGATATACCGCCTGCCACACGCTTCCCGTATTTATTAACAAAAAAAACTGATTACCTTAGTTTTAAAAATACAACACAAACGTTTGGAATATGTGGAAAAACGCAGTTCATTAACTACATTCATACATACTGAGCTACTAGTATGTGATTTGACGTTGGAAAAGTTGCCAAATTATAGGGATTTAAAATTAACATTTACCACTATTGATGCCGCAGGCACTCAAAGCTTATTTATCGGCAAAAGACCTATTTCCTATGTATAAGTACCTACGAGCCAAAAACCATAGCCTCTTGCGAACTCTGTGAAATAAGTCTTTATTAAAATACTATAAATTAACTTCATTTCGGGAAAACATTTAGTTTGTTTTTTATTTGAATTTTCATTGACTGCTTCGTCATCGTAGGTTCAGTCTATGCAGAAGCTAAACTTTTAGTTGTAGAATTTTTTGGTGCACTCCTCGATTTCTGTGCGCCACCGTTCTTGGCACTGTGTGACTCCATGCAAGGTAGAAATTGCTTGGTGTTGTCGGATACAATTTTGTCTAATTTTTATTTCTTTCCTAAATACCTAAGCGCAAGGCATTCTTATTTAAATCCAATTAGAATTAAATATTGGACTACAATAAAGGAAACTGTTCCACTATGAAGCTTGTTATTAAGTAGTAAATATGTTTTTGTTGTAGGGGGAATGAATATTAAGAACCACCATAAAACTCTATGGTATAATTAAACCAAAAACAGTATATCCTAATCAATGTAGAGCGGTTGCGTTGTTTTGTCCCATTACTGCAGCTCAGCCAATTAAGATTCCACGCATGCACAGGGCCCGCGCGCCAAAAATAATGAACGTTATTAATTTCACATTCCACGCTTTACTTTATAATTATTTTTGTAAAAAAAGTGGTTTTCCACGTGAGGCCAGTGTTTAGGTCCCGCCCAGTTTGAATGCCGCCCGCTGGTTGGTCGACGCAGCAGGCTCTCAAGCGCCGGGGGTGGAGCCAATGCTCCGGCGCGTTGCGCTTGTTTTTTTCTAAAACTTTATTTTGTGGCCAGGGCACGAACAAGCTCGTGATTAATTTAATATATTTTTACTCGGCAATAATTTCTCACGCAGCACGTTTTTTGTTTCCTTTGCCATTTTACTTACAAATTGCACGAGTTGCGATCAACAGGTTTTCCCGGAGGCCATTGCTTGGCGTCTATGTAATTATTGTAAATGGAAAAACTAACGGGAAAGTTAACATGGAATAACACGGAAAAAAGAGAATCTCTGTGCATGGGCCGTATATGGATCCCATGCCTATACTTGGGCATAGACAAAGAGAGATAAAGCACCCTTCTAAATAGAAAATAACGTAACCCTCCCAGGTGCAAAAGGTCTCACAGCAACGCTGCTATTGTAAGTATCTACCTACCTATTTCATTAAAATAACGGAAGGCAATATTTCAGGGGGGCTCAAACACTCCTGACTGCAAATTACTGAGGACAAAGGCACCGCGGGATTCCAGGCCAGCACCAGATGGCAGAGTTGGCCACCCCTGACACGACGCCGAATTGAAATTATTGTAAAACATATTACTTAATATTTTGTATTCGGCTATTAATTTGGTTTGTAAAAAAAACATTGGTGTGTTACATAAGTTATCTAATAACTAAACCAAACGATGGTTCATTCTGTAAAGCATCAATCACTCTCAGATCATACAACTTACCCGCCATAATGTTAATCCCAATCTACCATTTTCAATAAGCACTGCTAGTAAATTCCTACTTACTATCAACTTTACACTGATTTTACATAAACTTAATGAATGACGGAAAACAATTGGGAACTATTTTAAATCTACACGCAAACAAACGTCCTCTCAAGTTAATATTGTCACAAACAAGAATAACGCAAGCACCTAGCTAAACACAGAGCCATAAATATTTTTACATTGAGAAGATCTATTCTAACTAGAACGTTTTTGTCAAAAGAAATACTTCGTAGATTCTTTTTCTGTAATTAATTGGGTAGGAATAATCAAATAACTAAAGGAAGTACTGCAGACCAAGCAACCAAACACTTATGAAAGTGAAAAAATAAATAGATAAAAGATGCATTAATATTTGGGTAAGTGATGGAAACTCAAAATCTTCTAGGTATGATTATAGAGATTTTTCCAGTTAGAGTAGGTACTGTTTGATGAACTGATGTAAATAGGCCTTAAGGTTGGACGATAGCAGGCTGAATTATTGTTGTTCTGTTGTTTACAATAATGAAAAAAATACTGCATATTTTATTGCCGTGAACGAAAAATCGTTGAACAAAAATAGCCCAGTTTAGCTTCAAAATTTTAAAAACTGTGAAAAAAATAACCGCCACGCTGCTATCGTTGGATAGCATCTTAAGTTTTTCAAAATGGCTGCTCATCCGCGGAAAATTGTGGTCACTGGAGCAATCACTGAGTCCTGCTTCCAGCAAACCATTGGAGATTACAAGCACGAATTTTTTTTAGGATGATTGTAGATAGGTAGGTGAAGAGACCACTCAGCAGTACGATATTATTTATGTTTTTTTTAAAAGTGGGTTTGTATCCTTATCCTTAGATTGACGAATAAAATAGTTAACGCACAGACAAACGAAACGAAAGTTTTTGTTCGGACACAATTCATGTCATATAAATGCGCCCTTAGGGTAGCTGGGCAGTTACTTTTAGGATTTTTTCTAGTGTTTTTTGTAGTATGCAAATTCGTTTCAAAAGACGATCGTGGAGTATTTTATTGAACGAGCGAGCGAAGCGAGCGAAGTTCTCCGAGTCTACTTGAACAATCCGGCGTTTGTATGTATGTATGTATGTATGTATGTATGTGTACAATAAAGTGTTCTCTATCTATCTATCTATGTTTGTATGTTTGTATGTATGAATGTCCGTTCGACGATAACTTGAGTAAATTTAGTCGGATCGTCATGAAATTTGGAAGGTGGGTAAATGAGGCAAAGAGAATTTTTAAGTTCGAACATGAGCCAAATCGGTCGAGGGGTTGCTGAGATATGGGGTCGTGAGTTCGTAGTTCGGGGCGAACCACTAGTTACGAAGTCATGGTGAAAAAACCTAAGAGATAGCTAGATTGCGTCCACATTAACTTATTGAAGATATTTAAAACAAAATATTTTTATTTTTTATGCTATTATTTTCTATTTTATTTTCGGATTAATCGAATTGTATTCTTTTCGTAAAGAAATAACTGGTAGCAAAAACCTTAGCCTTAATTTTGCAAATTAAAAAAAAATCGTAACCGTTGAGCAGTAACAAGGCATAGCTTTTGAATTCCAGAACTTTAAAAAGTTGGCCGCGTGGCTTCGCGTTGATGTCTTTACGTAGCACGCACACCCCCGTAGCACGTAGGTGCACGTAGCGCGTAGGCTTCTACGAGCGTAGCACTAACGATGCGACCAATGCATGAGGGATGGATTTACATAATAAGATTTTATTGTGCCACCGGTTTTTACGTCATAACAATACATAAATAGAATATTATACAGGGTGTTACAGTATGGTCCTGTCATACTTGAGGGGTAGCTAAACTCAACAACCAACAATAAACAACAATAAACTTAACAACCCCATATCTCGGCAACCCCTCAACCGATTTGGCTCATGATCGAACTTAAAAATTCTCTTGGCCTCATTTACCTGCCTACCAAATTTCATGACGATCCGACTAAATTTACTCAAGTTATCGTCGAACGAACATTCATACATACATACATACATACATACATACAAACGCCGGATTGTTCCAGTAGACTCGGAGAACTTCGCTCGCTTCGCTCGCTCGTTCAACAAGTAACTATCAGAACGGTGCCAACTTGGGCCATACTAAAAGTGGCTGGTATTGATGAGTTAAGCAACCCCTTTGGTATGACAGAACCTATCTGTAACATCCTGTATAATTAAATTGTGCAAAAAAAAAAATTCTCCATTTTAGGTCCAACCAAGGCAACCAGAGTTACTGCCGATTTCTGAATTGAGAAATTCAATAAGCAAATACGTAAGTATCATTCTGTCTCTGCAAATTTCTCACAAAAGAGCGTGACAGGATGATACTTAAGTAATTGCTTGGTAAAATTCTCAATTCAGAAATCGGGCCTTAGCCAGTTAACTTTGAGTTAACGTCAAATTCTATGGAAATGTCAAATTATCTCAGAGTTAGTTGGCTAACCCTGACTGACGCAAGTCCACCTAAATGCAAATCTGTCGTACCCACGGAGTTTAATTTCGATACAAAATAGTTACAAGAAGTTACCCTTTTGGGCATTTCTCCAATTGTGCGAGTATACGTGCCCTCGCAACACTCGGCGGTCCGATGACTTTTGATATCGTTCTCTAATGGCCCAGACACAATTGAATACGATCGAACAGCTTTTTTCACCCAATCGAAATTAGATTTCGATTGGTAAGTTTATCGGAGCCGCGTCTACCTGTTGCGACTCAATGTGTGATTTGGGAAAAAAAGTGTGTTAGGTGGATTTGAAAAAAACTGTTTTCTTATGGTCTTGGCTATCACAACCGTCAACCTTGAACTTACGCTCTATCGATATAATATTATCTACTTATAGCTTAAAATGGCTAAATGTAGGAAAATATTTGCTTTGTATCTACATAATGAAATTATTTATACAGCGCCCCTGGCACCTTCACTCACACTTGATATAAATAACTAAACGTAAATAAATTCTGGCTAGTTCTATCGATATAAATTATTATGTCAAATGCAACTTTTTTATGAACTAGAGATGTAAAATCCTTTAATATTTTAAAAGGCAGAAATTACAAGCTAATATAAATTGCAAAAATTGCAATTTATATGTAGTTTATTACTGTATAGACAAACTTAACATGTACGCCTATGATATCAATTAATGCGCGACACAAAATGCCGACAAAAAAAGTAATGACCGAGTATAAATGGATGGCACATTTTTCCCAGTAACTACCTATTGGATGCCGATATTCATGTTGTTGATACAATTACTTATGAGGATATCGGCAATTAATCTCTTTGATCGGGAATTAATAAACTTGATTACGAGCGCACTACCTGTAGGTGCTCTTGAAATAAAGGGCTCATTAAAACGCAACGAGCTTCGATGCGTATGCGCAAATTATGGGCGTTTGCCATTTCTTCGACAGCCACTGCTTTAGTTGCTCACCATCGCTATGATAGCTCATTACAAACACTTTAACTTTAATGACATATTTTTTATGGAATAATAAAAACCAAACTGGTTAACCAAACTTTGTATGACAACATATAAACTCGTAAACAAAAATACTTATGCTCAAATCGTAAAGAAAAACGAATGGTCAAAAGTTTCCTCACGATTCATTTGGAAGAGCATCAGCCAGGTCACGTTAGAGGCCATGTATTCGGGACCACTTACACTGACAACCTATTATTTTTTTACATGATAAATCCGGCTGCCCATCTTAGGCCTTGCAGACACTTGATGGAAGCTTGCACCAGTCCAGCAAAGGTCGCCACTTTATCCCAGGCCCATTGCAACGGTGCGGACGCAAGCGACTGGTATAAATTGCTCAATTTGGCCGCGAGTGAAATGACACATTAAATTATGAGCATTCTGCGGGTACGCGTGTCGGCTACCTCAGTACGCCTTCTGATGAGCACCGCGGGAGCCCTGGAGGCCTACGGGGCGTGTCAGCGCATCTCATTGAACTTTGAGCACGGGTTAATGAAACTGTAATGAATTACGACTGTCTTGTAGCAGAATCTGATCGGATAACTTGGTTCTGGTGAAAATGCCGGTATGGGAATCCTGGGTTGGCGTGCGCATCCTGAGGAATGCTGTTATTCGGTGGCTTATTAGTGCCCGTGGCACTACAGCGACCGAGTGGTCAGTTCACCTATATATAGTGTGCTCAAATATCAGCGACAGGATTAACGTTTATGACGCTGGAAGTCCTATATCCCTTCGGATATATTTTTCTATAATTATTTGACAATCTATGTACCACGTATTCGTTAGCGGTAAAACATCAAGCCTATTTTATCTAAAGCTATTAGTTAATAGAGCTGAACAGTTGTCTGACCGTCGCTGCCTCGCGCGATATCATTGCATCATAGAGCATTATTATAAGTATTTTGTTGCCGAGTTTGCTTTGCATCTGTGTGCAGGAGATTTTATGGGACACAATGAAAGGCTAAGTTGTGAAAAGCGCCTGTGAAATATTTTTAATATTCTTGCAAAGTAAGGCTTTATTATTAAAAGCGAATGTCATTACGGACATACGAGTAGGTCACTACTAATTTGTGGGATCGTAGGAGTAACCTAATACCGACGACTGCTGCTATTTGTATGCGTGGCCAAACGTCACCACGTTTCCTTAAGTTTTAGTGTAAAAACTTAGAACTAGTTAGCAAAATCGTCAAAATGGGCCATTTACGTAAATAAAATGTAAATTTGTAAAATATTTTCTAGACCAAGCCTTGGATTTTAAAGTAGCTACCACCAGAATCGACATTTTGGAAATCCAGATAAAAGCAACGTGGGACACCTGGGACACGGGGACCGTGAGAGGTGGCGCGAGGGAAAAAAGGCCTATACCCAACAGTGGTGGGCTGATGATGATGATGATGATGATGATGATGGGACACCTGTTGGTGAGGTTAATATGTGACCTGGCCTGGGGTAAAAAGCGTACTCCCTGGAAAAAGACCTGCTACATCTATCAGTCATTATGCTGCTCTATTATGTGGATATTTTAATCAAGACGATCGATTGGTGAGTGCTGGCATAAAGGAAGGTAATTAATAATGGAAGATAGAAACCACCTCGCTCATGCCCTCTTGCCACATGCCGCAGCAAAAACTCAATGGAAATGGAGTGATTTGAAACGGACTCGGATGTGGAACGATGACGATTGTATTGTGCGGATCGAGTTTTTTAATTATCTCTCGAAAAAAATGTCGAAGTGACGCGGCAACCCTTCGTGTGACTATTCAAACTATAGGGGATGTGTCGCTGAAAGTTGTTTTATAGACACGATGCAGTGCGAGCTCCGTTTCTCTTCCATGGTTTAGTTATTGAATTCAAAAGAAGCCCAAAAATTGATTGACCATTCGCAAAAACGCGGTGATTCTGAACTGTTATAATACTTCTGACAATCCGCAAAAACACATAGCTGGAAAGTCAAAGGTAGGTACTACTCGCGTTTACATAAAAGCACTTAAGCGGTTAAAAATCTCTCATTGAACCTCTTATTAAAAGGAAGACGCAATTTAAGCCCAACTTAAAAGATGCTTATCTACTGGCAACAACGTTGGTACTCTTTCAACAGCCGAAAGATTCAGGCACCGATCCGTGAGCTTCACAAAGCGAGTAATTCAACTACCTAGGGACCGTGGCCGATCGCTACTGGCCACAAAAACCTATCAAAGCGGCCGCGTCGTCGCGCATTCGACGGGACAAATTGCTTCCATTTTCAAAATAGACCAATCGCTTCCGAAAGCCGGAAAAAGAACAGCTACGAGAGCATGAAACTCTCACAGACGCCGACGCCGCGTCCACCGCGACAAATGGTAGCTCTCGATGATACACTTTAACCTCTCGGAATGATGCGACGGTAGAGATACTTGTCGTCAAGTGGCTACGCTTCCCGGGTATTATGCGAATTTAATTGCGTTACGGTCAATGCGCTATCACGCGTTGCAAATTACGGCGAGCTTTTATTGGCTGTTCAAAAGAGAAGGTGTGTAGATAGGTAGATACTTACAGTTCTTTTGTCGGAAGATGGGCCTTGCGTTTGTGCAGATGGGATTACACACAGTAGGTGAAACAGGGATCGCGTAGCAGGGTGCCATGTTGGTTGATACGTCCCGTAGATCTGGAATTATTCCTAATCCGTTAGTAACACTTTGCGATGAAGATAGAGATAGATCTCCAAGTTCACAGTTTCCGCGCTTGAATTTGATGCCTTTCCCTCGAAATTCACCTCTCGAAGGCTTGTTCTAACAGCACACTTCGCATGGTATTCTGAAATAAAAAAGGGAACTGCGTGGATTAAACAATAAAGGCTTTACAAACCAAAATTGCATTTGCAAAGAAAATGCTTCCATAGGCACCTTTCCAGGACTAAAGACTTGGGGTCATTAACTACATTGTGATATTTTTTATACACACATATTCAATAAAATGTGATCGGTGTAGAAAATTCCATCCTCCAACTTAACTAATTAATTAACCTCTACTTTGTTTCTGTTATCTACAAAGTAATTTTCAAGCAGATCGTTTATTACGGCCACATATCTGTTACTAAACGGGCTATAACATCCTCAACAACTTAATAAGATAAGCTAGCATTCACAGCTATAACGATAAAATATCCCCCCGTGATGTCCCGTTAAGATAAGAATGGGAAAAATATGAAAACTGAATGTGTCCTTAATTAAATTAAATGAACGGGCTATTGTGCCAGCACAAGAAGGGCAATCAGGAAACTTCCGAGTCATCCAGAAGATTGTAACATGCAATGCAAAAGTGTTATTGGGCGGCCTTACATTTTCACATTCAACGAGACAACTAGGTATACGCAGCATACAATGACTTCGAAAAACTTTCATTCCTTCAAATGAAACCAATTGAAAGGGTTTTTTTAGGTATCAATTGGATGGTTATAAAATAGACTGCAGAAATAATTAAATGAATTTGTGTTTTTCTTCACGAGGGCAGCAAAAGGACAAGTTGATTTTCGTGAAAAAAACGTTTTTCCATGAGTACGCCTATTTCAAATTACTCTAAAATATAGTGTTACCTCCCCTTGCCCTGATAACAGCTACCATGCGATCTCTTTAATTTTTCGACAGAGTGATTCGGAAAATAGACGGCGCCGGAAACTCTGCCCCGTCCGCGGTCAGAGTTGTCAGATTTTCTTCATGTAACCGCCGTGGTCTGACCGCTTTACGTGTCAACGGATCAAAGGTGCCGCATAGATTACAGTGAACGCGAATGGAGAACTCTGACCACGGAACGCGGAACGCCGGGGTTGTGTGTGCGGCACCTTATGTGATCTCCGCCAAAAACAATGTCGTTTTGACGGTTTTATACGATTTTATTTAGCATTTATTGCTATTTTGCAGCTGCTTGTAAAATCCAACGTAATACCGTGTAAGGGCTTTCGTCCCTGCCTGTATTACCTTGAATGCGTTATAGTCGCCGATGTTATCGGGAATTCGCCAATCAGTTCTATTGAGCTGCAACTGTTTGGGGTTGATGTTTGATTGTATAGCTTTTTCCCGTTTGTTGGGCAATTATTTTCTGTTCGATTAATGTAAGATTACTTAGTTCTTTTTATTCTTGTTCTGGATACAAAAGATAATTGCTTCGTTAGACTTTATTTATTTTAGCTATCTCATTTTTCAGATGCAATTTTTAGGCAGGTATTTTTCTCTCTCTCAATATCATGTAAGTAGGTATCTCTGAAGGTATCATACGTCTTCGATGATATCGGAGTGAAGGTATGCTACGTTATGAAATATCATTTTATTTTCGGGTTGCGTTGCAAATGTTTAAATACTAACCGTCAAGCTCGGAATCGAAAGTCTGAAAACAGGAAGACTTAAGCCCGCCCAGCAGTTGGACACAATTGTCTCTACTTTAAAAAGGCAACTAGGTATGCCACTTATGCTACCTTCGGTAATCGATCCCACAGCATCTCGACCGAGAAGCTACCAGTGCAGCCACTGGGCTACCACTACGCCATTATTAATTTGTTTATAATTAAGGGTTCACGATTGCCCCGCCCAAGACCGCCCTCGCCGCCCACGCGCGTCTCAAGTGAACGGCGCCGGCGCGTGTAAAGTGAACAAACAATGAGAACTGCCATTGAAACCCTGTGTAGAGATGATAAACATATTAACCATGCTCTTTTTGTGTGTCATTGAGTGTCACCACAGTATCACCGATACTACTACTAAGGCCTTTGCATCTACGTAATGAGATGATTTATACAGCGTCCAGTCCAGTCCAGCGACCTTCACTCACACTAGATGGGTGAAGAGACCACTCGGCGCTGCAGTGCCTGGGACATTGTTTTAGATGGAGTAGGCTTGCCCAGCACCGATAGATCATACATAATACTTATAGTCTTTGTTTGGTACAAAAAACATTAAACATTTAATTTAGTACAACACAAAGTCATTGGTACAAATGGTACAATATTTGGACTATTAGGGAGGTACAAAGAAAGTAGCCTATTTTCATCGGATGCTTAGATTAAAAGAAACAAAAGATCGATGGGTCTAAAATAAAATATAAAAAAACACTTATTTTTGGAACAGTTTTCAGTAGATAAGTACCTACCTAGATTTGCGCAATGAAATACATTATTTTACTTAAGGCTGGAAGATAGTAGTGTGGCGGGAAATTCAAAATTTTCACAGTTTTTTACATTTTGTAGCTAAACTGAGCTATTATTGTTCAGCGATTTTTCGTTCGCGGAAATAATTAAATTCAGCCGATTATGTGTTCTGGTCTACGAAGCAGTGGCACTGCCCAAAAAACTTCGTAGACCAGAACACATAATCGGCTGAATTATTGTTGTTCTATTGTTTACAATAATGAAAAGAATACTATGTTATTGCCGCGAACGAAAAATCGCTGAACAAAAATAGCTCAGTTTAGCTACAAAATGTAAAAAACTGTGAAAATTTTGAATTTCCCGCCACGTTGCTATCGTCTACCCTTAACTATTTACTTAATTTCCTAACGTCGTTGTTCTATTGGGTTTGTTCTTAGGTTGTAGGAATCTTTTAATTTTACGCCAGAGACCGGCTATGTTTGTTCGCGTATTGACCTCATTGCAAAATGTGGTCCAAAAAGAAAATAGTGCTCTCAGCGAGCTTGGCGCGATAATACAAAGCGTATTATATGGATGGTAGTTTCTTGTAGAAAGGCACTTATGGCACGGGCGCGTTTTTCCCCGGGTTATGGGCATCCCTGTGGCGCACCGCGGGCGCCCGGCCGCCCCCACTTAAAGCAATTTATTGTGTTACCCCCTTAATAAATAAATAAATAACCGGGGAAAATTCGATGAAATACAACCGCGCGTGCTGCGATGCTAGTTTCCGGACTTTCCTCGATGGCGGCCATAAAAAGTTGCCTTAATTTTCCCCTGCCAAATAAGTTTCGGGTCGTCCGTTGTTTATCGTTACGTGCCTCTTTTGTTTTTGTAACATCGCATCGTGTCTCTTCTATGTTGTAGGTAAAGATTGTTCTCGGTTTGTAAAATTACGCTGCCACTCCTAAAATATGTACACAAGACAGCACGTCGACGCTTACCTATACGCTAGCACTCTACTCGGTTACGTTACGGGCGACATTAGATACAAAATAGTGTAAACTCTGGCGTCCTGTCGTGTGAGTACCTACATAGGAAAGACTTGGAGATACAAGTAGTTTCTATTAGTTAGAAAATCACTTCTATCTTTTACGTAAATGTCAATCCAACATCATCATAATTATTTTTATTTGTTTACCTTTCTAAATTTTCCATAATATTATACAAATTCCGAGAAATCTCCAAATGGTTTTTGTCCGTCTACTTGTGATGGGTTGGGATCACATTAACATGAATATTGGAACTTATGTAAGCATAGTTGGTCCCGAGTCCCGGAGCCAGCGCGGCATAAAAAGTATAAACTCATTAGTACAGGCCGGACCAGGAGCACAATGAATTAATGAAGGTGAACAATAATTTAAGGTTCAATTAAAAGTGCAGACCCCCACGGCGCCGCCTCCGCGCCGACCGAATTATTATTCCTCCATAATTTGTGAAAGCTGTAATTTAATAAAACTCTCCCGCCTTCCACAAGGGACGAGATTAGAAAATGTAGACTCAAGGAGTTATTTATAGGCGGGTGTTGTCATGCCCCGCGATGCTCTTTTGTTTACCTTACCTCTACTCTACCTTGTCTTGTAGGTACCTTCGACACCTTTTGGCTGTTTATCATAGGAGGGACGGGTGCCGGCTAAATTGAATCGTAAATCTCCCGAGAGTTTTTATATCATGTAAGGTTTTATGTTGTTTATTTATTGGATTAGTTAGATTTGGTTATTATTTCTCAAATTTTGAGATCGTCACTCTTCTCTTATGAGTTCACCCACTATTGGAAAAAGGACTTCCAACATTATCCTTGCAGCGGTGTCGAGGCTGTAAGGTGCGTCATACGCTTCGTTTGCCTTAGAATATAATTTTTACTGCTTAAATTACGCCCCAATATTTCTTGTCAATGGTACCAAAGATTTCCTTGAACATTTATGTGTGTCAACGAACATTCCCACAAGTGTAGAGTTCTAACAATCGCTCTTTATTCCGCGACCCCAGCGTCTAGAACAAGGCGTTTATTTCACAAATCACTGTTATTACGGAACAACAAAGAGGCTGATCAAAGAGGGGAATGATCGCCGAAAAGAAATGAGTCCCAGAGGTACTTAGATTTTGTGCTTGTAGTTGACACAACTTGCATTTCTTAGTCACAAAGACGTAACATCGAAATTTGAAAATATGTTTGTCGATTTAGATGTAAGTTATGTAAAGTCAGTACGGGCAGCATGGTAAGCCCGAGATAGGCCCTTCTCTATGCAAAACTGTCAACTTGTCGGTCGGGCTCGAGTTAGCTCTACGCCAACATGGCGATGGAGACAAAAATACAATATTTTTATTAAAATGGAAATAACTACTTTTTGCTCGACATGACCCTAATCTATTGCCATCTCGAGTCCCGCCTGCCATGCTCGCACAATAGACATGGCACGTCTGTCACTCGAGTTCGAGAGAGTGTCAAAACGACCATGCTAAGCATTCAGGTACCGTAAGGTAGGTACTGTGCCCCACTACCTACAGTTTCATCATAAGTCATACATAAAGATGAATATAAATGTTAATTATGCTATGCTTTGTTTTAGATATCTGCAAAATTAGTGTTAACTTTCTAAAGGTCGCAGTAGGTGTAGGAAGGTTAGCACAGATACCAAATAAACCTGATTTCGCTCAAAAAAATAAGTCAAAGCGCCACTAACTTTGACAAACTTGATCAAAAACACAATACAATTCGGAAGGCAAAGTTTTTTGTTCGAAAGTTCGTTATTGGCTTAATCTTATCTTTAGACAATAATGAGAAACTAATTTCAATATTTTTTATTTTGGTTCAGTTGTTTGGATTTTACAACGTTTCAAAGATACGGTTTTATGACGTCACGCGACGGTCTGCATACTGTTGGCGGTCATAGGAACAAAACATTTTAGCGCATAAAAACAAAACTACTGGACCAAAATAAAAAATATTTAAATTAGTTTCTCAATATTGTCTAAAGATAAGATTAAGCCAATAACGGACTTTCGAACAAAAAACTTTGCCTTCCGAATTAGCTCTCAGCGACGGCATGCGGAGTCCTGCGCTCGCGCAGCGCGCACTACCCCCGAGGCGCAAGACAATGGCGCGCCGCGTAACCCGACGCCGAGCGGAAGTGCAGACCCCCGGGATGCGGCGACTTTCTTGCGCTTGCGACTCTTCGCGGCCCGCGGATAAGCGGGGATGCGCAGAAGAGCCGCTTCGGTACCGGTTTTTTTTTTCATATTTTGGCAAGTTTTGTTAAATATAAGTATTTTGTTTTTCCATGCTAGGTAAAAGCTCAAGTTGGGTAGTTGAAAGCTAGCTGTCGCGTAAAATAACACAACATTTATTGAACGAGCGAGCGAAGCGAGCGAAGTTCTCCGAGTCTACTGGAACAATCCGGCGTTTGTATGTATGTATGTATGTATGTTTGTATGTATGAATGTTCGTTCGACGATAACTTGAGTAAACTTAGTCGGATCGTTATGAAATTTGGTAGGCGGGTAAATCAGGCAAAGACAATTTTTAAGTTCGAAGATGAGCCAAATCGGTCGAGGGGTTGCTGAGATATGGGGTCGCGAGTTCGTAGTTCGGGGCGAACCACTAGTATTTTTATAGTTATGCTGCAGGCGTCCCGTAAATCACAATCGAGATTAAGGAACACCAACATAAACATTCCAAACACCCTGAAGATAGAGCCTTTTCAGTAAGTAAACTTACTGTATTCACACTTGAAACGACAATAATTGTTCTTTATTTCGTACCACGCTGTTCAGAATGTAGTTTATATTATCTCTGGGCATGTAGAGCTATTTTTGGGAGCGCGAAGTTTGACGGTTTCGACACGAGAGAAGCAGTAGAGCTATTTACGGTATCCCAGGCATAATCAATAGGTAAAGTTCTTGAGTTTTTGTCTTTTTGACCTTTCTGTCTTTACATTCTACCTATGTTCCCGATTCAAAAGTGTATCAATAAGCGCGAGGCTACCTTTGTTACCGTCGCGTCGCGAGCGCATTCAAGTCAAGTCCGCGCCGCCCATTGTTCAGCCTTGTAATTATCCAGCAATACCATTATTTGTCGAGCGTAAAATCAAAGAATATGCTTTAGACGATGCGTGTTCATTTCCCTAGTTAGGGGTGACTTTTGACTCAAATCGTATTGAGCAAACTCAATGGAGGACGGTTAAAACTTCTCACGAAGTGCCGCGAATAAGTGTAGGTCTACTGCCTATTGAGTTAAAGATCTGGAAACAATCCAATCTATAGACTTGAAGAAAGGGGAACCCTTTGTAAAAGAGATGAAACAGAGTTTCATACATAGAAGTTTCTCAAGATGAAGGTATTCTGAAAAATTATAATTTCTTCATACATTTTGTTATGAATAAATTCTTCTTTCTGAAAACTGTAGGAAAAAAAAAAGGCACAGGGCTATGTTTAGGTACCTACTTCTATCTACCTAAAAGAAACAGAAGGAAATTTTCCTCAACTCTCGTTACCTTTACTTATTTCCAGAATAAGACCATTAATGAGCTATTTCCCTAACCGTCGATTTGGCTGCACGCCCTGCATATGCTCCTTTGCCACGCTTTGTCGTCAAGGGCACTTGTGCTGTCAACCCTGGCCCTTTAGCACACGTGCGCTGGTAGAGACCCTAGACCTCAGTACTTGAGCAGTCAATGGATTGGCTATGAAGATCACTTTGTTCGTAATCAGTGATCATGAGTGACTTATTAACTAGTCATAGCTCTCAATGACTTCTCGAGGATTTTCTTTGTCGTTTATAGAAATTGCGCTGATTTGAGAAGATGAATAAGTAGGATACCTCGTCAGAAAATGTCTGATCTAGTTACGGTTTAAAGGTAAGTATAGTACATTTCAACTATTCGCAATAAGGACCAGAGGACTTTATCTGGAAGGATTAGACTTGATCTAAATAAAATTACATATGTAGAGAAAATATACCTTACAAAGATAGAGCAACACATTTAATATTTTCACGCAACCGTGAAGACACTTGACGATTTAAAGCGATTTTTCGATCCAATTTTTCCAACTTAACTGCTTTGGAACTCAAAAGGCCCCAGCATGTACTGTGCAGTCCGTAATAACAATAATCGTGCGCACACAAAAACTAGACTTTTTATTTGAACAATAATAATTTGTTTGACTTGTATAGCGCGCGATGAATGTCAGCTCGTCTGTATTGCGTTGCGGCGCTCGGCTCGCATTGTTTGGTGTTCGCGGGTGTCCGCGGTACCCTGCTATTTTCACCACAGGCAGCAGCTAAAGACCCGTCATAATAATTCCGGAGTCAGCCGAATGTGCCGTTGGGATAGGCGACGCAGAATGGACTCTTGCCCTTGCCCTTTGAACGCTGCAGAGGCATTGTTGGCCTAGCGCTTTTGCGTAACGGTATTTAGGAAAATGACTTCGCGACTATGTTCAAGGAACCTTAGGATATCTCCAGAATAGAAAAGTCCGATGTTCTTAATTTGTGTGGGTTAGCGATGGTCAACAATTCAACAGGATAGGTACCCGATTGTTGACAGAAAAGCTATGTCTTGACTACATACAAGGGGTTTAAATGAATGCAAAACCTCACCGAACAGATTTTTGTGATATTAACCTATCAGTTTTTTTTATTTCCTTATTTAATTGGAAGAGATAAAGTTGTTACATTACCTTAGGTAGGTATTTGCTGGCCAAATCATGGGAAACTAATTTATTGCTAAGTAGGTATTCGGTTGATTGTTTACAGTAAAAACGGCATGTGGATATAGGGGAACTGAGCAACCTCAAACATTGCCCGAAGTACAGAAAAGGGTTTTCCTGAAATTGACTCTACCTACTGTCGATTCTGAAATGAATTTTAACGATGCGACGTGAAGAATACTGCCTTTCCTAAGTAAGCATGTAGGTACCAGAATATCGTTGTCTTTTGTTTTCTTTTTGTCTTTTGTCCCCATTCTGATAATTTAAACTTCGAATTTTTGTACCGACCAAAAATAATAATGATTGTCGTGCCCATTTATGCATAGGGCCGTCGAAAACCGTCGGTGCTCCCGCTGCGTGCGCGCATTTGTCGGGTCCAACTTTATTTTCACATAAAAACTCACCAAATAAATGGACCTTAGTGCCCACAACGCTTTTAAACATAACATATTGCCTACGTATTTTGAATAAACAATCAATAAAATTGGGATAAAACAAAAGGAAACTAAATAAGAAGTCATTCGAGTTGTGGTTGAAGTCGTTAGTTGAAACGTGGTTTAAAAATTAAAATATTTGATCTATTTTATATGTAGAGCACAGTTAGAAAATTTTGAATGATAGGTATTATGGACCCTAATTTGGCGAAAAGCCAACCATCGCAAAGCCTACCTATAAGTTAGTAAAAAATAACAATGAAAATCCAATAGAAAACAAAACCATAAGTTTCTGTTTTGGAGAAGGTACCTACGTAATTTCAACAAGATAGTACGTAAGATAGTAGGTACTAACGACAAGTGCGAGAGGAAGGAAATAATAAGTTGTATGAAACAGTTACAAAAGTCTTGTTTCCTGGCAATTTACGAGAGATGCTGCGCGGCTCGGATACCGAAGCATTTTGTGCAATAGAAGAGACAGAAAGTCAAATCAGCTTTTGAATACCACATTGGATTAGCCTTTTAGTTTCATTCAACGTTAAAAAACGTATGTAAGTAGGTACAATCGACGGCATGCAAGACTGTACCTACTACAGTTTTTTTGTCAAGTCATCCGCACCGTAACCGAGTAAAGGTGGTGTGTAAAGGTCGACGTGCTATCGACTATACTTAGGTACTTTCCATAAAGTTAAAAAAAACTAGGTGCGGTATACTTTTTTTACTGTGCCGGATCTCAAGAGCTTGTTCCGATATAAAAAACGTAACTATAAGAAAGTTAGGTGGATAGGTAGAGTAGGTACCAAATTAAGTATATCACAAGGACTTCTTCTAAGTTTTTCTATTTAGATAGATGGAGTAAGCCAACGGAACGAAACTGGCTATTAATCGCGATTTTATTGGCACAAGAGAACATTAGAGAGACAAGAAAAACATTAGGTACGCTCTGAGTGATTTGTAATGTCTTTGATAATAGCATGGTTATGTTATGGATATCTTAGCCCTCCTCTTGGTGTCTTCATATTATTATTGAAGTATTATTCTTACTGATGCATCACAATTTTATGAGGTAGCTTTCCGTTTGGTGAGTCTAGCACGAACGAACGTACCGGATGATTTTTTATTCTCTGAAAATGCGAACATGGTACATACATTTTACTGGTCTCTGAAAAACTTTTATTCAGACACTTTGAAAATGCGCGAAAAGTAAAGATCTCCCCAGTATGCCAACTCAACAAACGAATATCGACAGAATTTGTATGGGAAATACACCGAACTAAATCCCATAGAATCCGCATTACGTTTAAAATCACAATAAAAACTTGTCCCCACAGAAACAAAAGATATCAGCAATAGAACAATACGAAACATCATTTCGACCATACGTCTAATATTCGAATGTCAACCTTATTGCATTAGTGTACAGTTTTACTTTAATTGCATGGACTACGAGCAAATAAGCTCCCAAAGGCAATTTGGCCATCTATTTTTCCAGACACATTTCAGAGTTCTATGTTGTATCTAGTTTTATCCTTGATCGAAGGGGAAATATGATCCGGTAGGATATACCTAAATATTATTGTTTGGGCGGTATTCTCTCGTGTTAATCGAGGCAGGTAAGTAGTAGGTATAGATAGGCACAGCAGGCAGCTAAAATAGATCTAAAAGCAGCAAAGAGACCAGCTCGATGATAAATGTTCGATGATATCGATTATATGGCATTTTCATGCTAAACGCATTGACTGAAGAAAAAAATATAGAGGCTAAACTCTAGAAATGTCTACACTAAAAACGTAATGGCTGCAAGAGTTGATAATGTCTAGTGAGTGTTAACCACTGGCGATTTTTTCAAGCGTCAAAAATAGTTTGAATATCTACTTATTTTGATTCCAATTATTTTTGACACTTGGGAAAATTCCCCTTATCATACAAGAAAACTTAGTGGTAATGGAAAGAAAGAAAGAAAGAAAGAAAAAAGGTTTATTGCAATACTCTTAAAAATTTAACAACAATATGGTAGGTAGGATTCTAATGTAATAGGAAGAGTAAGGCAATGGGTTGTGGCTCAGCTTTTGCTGACTAAGGTTCTGCACAGAGAACCCTAGGAACAGCGCTGGTTTTCAGCCACAACCCATAAAAAACTAAAACTAAAGCTAAACATAAAACTAAAACTAATGAATGACACAAAAAAATTAAATAAATAAATCAATAAATAGCAATTTCAACCAACTTTCCAGACAAAAAAATTAACGCATTATAGAAATGAATGTGAAAGTATGTGTAAGTGAATGAATGAATAAGTGTGTACATATAAATACTTTAAATGTAGTGAATAAATAACAATGTATGTGCAAGCATATAATTATTTATGTTCATGTATGAGTGTGTGTGTGTGTATACATGTGTGAGAGACAGGAATAGTGTGTTTGTTATTGAATAAAAATAAAAAAAATAAAAAAAATATTAATGCAATCCAAATCCATCAATTCCAGGCAATTTTGTTTGTTTATTTGTTTTTTTCAGACTCAGAGAAGCGCTACAAGCACTTATTTATTTGGTTGACCATTAGTATCTTACGATATTTTATGGCCCCACAAGCACATGTTTTATACCATTAGGTACCAAGAAAACATTAGGTACGTATCTACCTAATGTTTTCTTGGGTCTGCACTATTAATAATTAAACTAGGTAGGAACACAAGTGTTAAATCCGATACAAGTGTATTACGAAGACGTCTCTACGTAACCTATCTACGGAGTTTTAGATTTTTTTTCCTTTTTCCCCCGATTGTTTTTTCTACATCGAACAGAGTATTTTTCTAAAATAGGCAGAACTGGGGATCACGTTCCATCCTCCCTATATTAGAGGCACAAAGGAGCAGGTAATTGCAATAATAAATATTGCACCTCCGCTATTTATTACAGCCTCTAGGGCAATTTATTAAAGATGCTGTCGGCAGTTTTCACATAGCAGCTTATTTATTAGCTTCATGTAGGTGCTTGGATCGGGAAATAGCTCTGGAAATATAGGTACCTACACGGGAAACTTATGTAGATTGTTGGGTGACGAATCTGTACGTCTCTACCTAATACCCATCCAAACAGCAACGGTTTTTATTAGCTTCATGTGGGATACCTAACGCTGGGATTAGGAAACGTTTTTAAAACTCAACTGTATTTTTTTTTTTCATATTTTGTGTATATTAAGTCCATGGTTTGGCAACGATTTCTAACTGGTCAATTTGCCTCAAACCCTTGCTCAACTCACCTATTATAAGGGTAGTACTTGTATTATATGCTCTTTGGTAGTACGTTGAGCAGCTCTGATATTCTTCAACTAAACGGCTGTAGCCCTGAAATGCGATTTGTTAGGAATAAATTCCTCGTGACATTTTTGGAAAGGGATAAATTACTGACCGTATGCATAACAAGCCATTATCAGTATGCATAAAAAGCCATTATGACCTTTCGTTGAGGAGCTATGACCGATCAAGTAAAAATTTCTCTACTAGCCCTGCCCTACCCTATTTCGTATTTAAATGAGGTCTCCATTAGCAAGTTACACAATATCTGTACTTAAGCACGACTAAGTACTTAGGTATGTGACCAAAGGGAGAAAAAAAACTGTGATTCGTGTCGGTAAGTAGATTGATGGACGATTATTTTTATTATTGCCTACCTAATAGACCGGATTACTATTGACTCCTGTTGAATTTTACCAGGCGTTTACTTTCCACACGTTTCACGAGAGAGTTCAAAGGGAGCTTTATGTATTGCAGTTACATTATATCCTTCGGAGGGCGGCGCCCGGGGCGTGGTGGAGAGACACCCCACCCATTTGCGGACCCGCCCTGCCGACTGGTTTCGTAACTATAGCTCGAATTTATATTCAAAAGTAACATACAAGGTGTTACAAAAGATGCTAACTCTTTTTACAGGGTCATGGTACCTGATGATAGGGATCACAACCAAAATATTTTTTTAGCTCTAAGACGTTCCGTTGATTTTTAAATAATTAAAATGTAAGCGCTGTGACGGGAGAAAAGTATTTTTAAAATACTGTTTCAATAGAATTTCACTATGTTTTAACAGCCTGAAGCTATTAAAATACATCTAAGCAAACAACCATATTTTTTAATTGGAGTTAAATCCAAAAACAAAAAAGTTTTAAAAATTTTACAATTTTGAGGTTATAAAAAAAAAGTTGTGTTTTTCAACTTTTTTTTGCAGATTTGTCATTATGTTGACCAGCAGGTTACACCCTGTAAAAAGAGTTAGTATCTTTTGTAACACGTTGTATAGGTAGCCCCCTATATCCCACGTATAACGTAACGTGTGTGTTTATGAGAGAAAATATTTTATTCAAAATGAAACGACAGGTGAAGATCGTAGAATACCAATAGGCTCATTAAAGAGGCAATTTGGTGTATTTATGTACGCATGTATTGTATATTAATGATTCACAAAAATATAATATGAAATCTGACTTTATCTAAGCTTCGGCCATTGACTTTCCCAAACAAGTGCCAGCCAATTAAGAACCTATCTACCTACTAACGAATACCCCGTCTATAGGTAAATAAGCAAGCTCGAATTTTCTTTCTTTCTCACCAGAAGGCAGTAGGTACAGTCAGCCACACGCTAGGATACCCATTTTTGTTTGATTGGCGCCAGTGCTGGATTTACCAGTAGGCTGAGTAGGCTGAAGCCTATGGCGGCAGATTTTAGGGGCGGCAGATTTGGGGCATCTTTTGAGATCTTACTTATAAGAAGCTCTGCTTGGCGCCTCCTGCCCCCTTTTCGGCGCCGCTTGCCACGTTTTGGTCCCTTTTGAGGTGTTTAAACTAATCGCCTTTTCTTGAAGCTCAAAGAGGTGACTAGAGTAATTCGGAAGGCAAAGTTTTTTGTTCGAAAGTCCGTTATTGGCTTAATCTTATCTTTAGACAATATTGAGAAACTAATTTCAATATTTTTTATTTTGGTTCAGTAGTTTAGATTTTACAACGTTTCAAAGATACGGTTTTATGACGTCACGTGACGGTCTGCATACTGTTGGCGGTCATAGGAACAAAACATTTTAGCGCATAAAAACAAAATTACTGGACCAAAATAAAAAATATTGAAATTAGTTTCTCAATATTGTCTAAAGATAAGATTAAGCCAATAACGGACTTTCGAACAAAAAACTTTGCCTTCCGAATTGGTCGGTCGATAGGGGCAGCAAAATTGAAAAGCCTACTGGCGGCAAATGTGTGAATCCGCCACTGATTGGCGCCCTTATGCCGCGCGCGGTAAGAGCTGCCATGGGGTATCTGTGACTGTGGCCGACCATACCTACTACAGACAAAAAATAAGGCCTAAATGACCATCCGTTAGGCCTCGATCATAACGGCATGCGGCAGCGACAGCGCAAAAAGCCGCATCGGAAATTAATAAAACCAAAACGCAACCGCCTCACAATAATTTGTCGCGGCAGCTGCCCACTTTTGGCGGGTCGCCGGTTGTTTGCAAAAAGCTCTAAACTAGAACTCGCTCGGTTGACAATGCGAGTCGCGTGCTCGGCCGCGGGAGGCCACAGTATGCGGTCACGGCCACCGCTGAGACGGATCTGATCTGAGCTCGCCGAGTGATCCTTGTGGTGAGGACTTCAATGGACTAATAGAGGTGTCGTACACCTGCCGACGTGACGTGTGTCGTGAACTGTCGTGGCCAGTAAGTGAGATGTCGCTCTATCAACGTATTGAAGGATCAATGAGGTTACGATTTGGGAAGATTCCCACATCCGCTCCATGTCGTGTCCACACACACTCTTTGGGTCAGTTGCCGTTGATATTTAGTTAGATATTTGGAATCAATTAGGATAAGGTAGTACACTAGCGCTGCCAATAAAAAGACAAAGTTATCTTTTGACGAAGTTAGGATTTTTTTGAAAAAAAAATGAACTTGGAAGTTCTCAATCCTGGTCCAAGCAATCTTCATGACCTAGCTAGGCCTTAGATCCTAGATTTCTAAAGACTTGCATAATTCAAAAAGGGCCGTTGGAGAAGTTTTTTTCATAACATCCACTTTGCTCCCTGTGAATTATGATGACGCATTTTAAGGGCGATTTGCAAAATTGAATAAGCAAACAAAACATAAGATGTTTATTGAAATAAAATACTTACTTAGCTCTGATTAAAAAATTGGGCTTCTTTGAATCTAGACACCACAATGAAGAGAATGATAAATAAATATTGAAGAACACAAACAAAGCATCCTCATAGAAAGTCAACTGACGATAATAAATCAAAGACACGCAAGGACAATAATATTTTCAAAACACAAACAAGTTAATCTAAACCATTACTTAGTAAGGCAAACTTACTCAAAAACATTAGTTGACAAAAAAAAATGCATTTCACGACGCCTACTCAATTTACAACTGCATAATAAATCTGTCACTCAAAATTTGTTCCGCCGAACTAAAAATGTAGCAATTGTCTCGACTCGCATTCTGCCAAGGGACAACTGTACAATGTAGCGAACGAGAACAATAGTCAGCACCCAACGTCTTGTTTAGGAAACATATTTTGTGTGAAATAATAGTGCAGCCAGTGAGTGAGGATCGCAAGCCCACCGTGACCGGGCGATCGCTTTGTACCACCAAATAAGACCATAAATCACTTGCGTGCTACAAACGGACAAAAGGCTTGCCTTACATTTTGGCGAGATGAAAAAACGACCTGAAATTAATTGACAATGGTGATTCATAGGAGGGTAGTTTCTAATTTGTGTCCGGGCCATTCATTGTTTAGCCATAAGGTGGCTTTAGAAATGAAGACTGTTATTTGTTGCACTATAATTGTGTGCCTGACCAAAGGGAACAGGAAGAGAAGTTAAGGAGCTGCCTAGCCAGCAGGAATTTGAGATTGAGTTGGAACTGCAGACAGGAAAGTCACGATGATAGATATCTATCCATCCATGTGAAACATCAAAACGAATGTTATTGACACGTCCCGCATTATAGTTAGTTAACGATCTGTCCGACCAGTCCATCAAAGGCCAATTAATAAAAATTACCACTTACATAAAACTATTAACGTCCAACGGCGACGGCCGCCGATAAACTGATCGAAATCATCTCCGCGCGCGATAATAAATTAATTGTTTTATTATGTCACAGGCGCAACGCTATAAAAAACGGACAAATTACCTCGGAATTGAGACATCTTGCTATCTCGTTTACCGGACACGTGAACCACTCTTTACGGATAACAGCCGTCGTAAGATAAAGCCTATCGGGAAATCAAAATGGCTGCGGTGTCCATTTTTTTTCCAAACCGCAGCGTGAGCTTTATGCTAATGAGGTACAAAAACAAACATTGTTACAAGCCAAATGTGTAACATACTATAAAAATAAATTAAATAATAAAAGGGAATCGTTAAAATGAAAGAAATGTCCGTAATTTATCGACGAGTCACCTTTTAGGCATTCCGTGGATGCCAGCGCGGCGGGGCCCCGTCTCTAGACGCGCTCTTCAAATAAAAGGCGCCACAAAAAGACGCATTCAATAACCCGTTGGCCATTACTGGACGTAATCGACGAGATAAATTAATAATAATGAAATCTGGGAGACACGCGGAAGAATAGAACGAGCATTGGTCAGGCTGACGTAGCGCCGGCGACGACGCCAAGCAATACCATCTATTGTTCTTTCGTCATTCTGATTGCACGGAAAAGTATTTGTAGGAAACATAATAAGTAGGTACTTACCTTGTAAGTTTATCTTCAGTCTAGGAGTCCAAGTCTTAAAAATTTTAAGTACTTACCTTCGTAATGATATCCCATCCTTTAGAGAACACAAAATGTTTGTACAAGTCACTGTGTGATGTCGAATGTACGGTGTGTATTTTCACTGAAACGATCCCAAAATTATAAATATTGTGTGATAAACAATTTATTCTACAGGGTGCACTCTAAGTCGATAGCGGAACTTTAAGTAGGCTGTCTACTGATCAATACAAACCACTTGTACTAGGTGGCGAAAAAAATGGAGCGAAAAAAATATCAGCTGTTTCATACATTTGGCGCAGTACTGAGTCGACCTTTTGTATGGAACAGCTGATATTTTTTTCGCCACCTAGTACAAGTTGTTTGTATTGATCAGTAGACAGCCTACTTAAAGTTCCGCTATCGACTTAGAGTGCACCCTGTAGTTTAGAATAAGGTAGATAGAACACCGATTTGATTGATTGTAAGTATAACAGTCACCGAAGATATTAGTTTAGTCCAGCATCAGGGACCACATCGAGCTCGATAACTCGCGATATTTCTTACTCTGTTGATGTAGGAATGTAGAGCGGAATACATAACGGTATAGAAAGAGGCTCGTCTCACAACTAGCGCCGCCAATGGAAAAAAAACATTATACGTTTTTAGCAAAAAACGCTCCTGCGATTTCTCAAAGCGAGGCTTGACTATTTTTAGGACCTAAGGTTTGGATTCCAGATCCTAGAACTTAAGAATGCAATCGATTCTCGTAGGAATTACATTCGTAGGAAATCCAATCCTGGAATCCAAACCTTAGGTCCTAAAAATAGTTAAGCCTCGCGTTGAGAAATCGCAGGAGCGTTTTTTGCTAAAAACGCATCCAAAAAAAGATATGATTTTTTTTCCATTGGCTCAATAATTATGGTCCACGTGGATGAAGCTTTGATTGTATTTTTAAATTAAAAGTTATCTTAATGTAATGGTATGAATATGTATAAGCTAAAGGCAACTGATAAATAATAAATACTTGTGTATCCTGTTTCTTAGACTTTATTAATAGACCACATTGATGACAGATGTTAGGTACAATAATGGATATTCTACGGACATAATTTTGCCATTATCTTACTGTCATACTGAAAATGGTACTTCACAATTTCTAAAACTACTGCATCAATGATTATCGTATTTACTACATTTTAAACTTTATTATGTATGGGGTGCATAAATGCTTAAAAACTCCTGAGGTTAGGGATGACAGTCAGCTATTTAAATTGAGAAGGGGATGAAATCGATACCCGACACAATAATTAACGACACAGGGCTGCTATTGCGAAATACGAAGTTCCGAGGCTTGCCATTTGACAATCTACCTTTTGTGTATGACAAGAGGGTAGCCAGTCAAATTACGAAATGAAAGTCCAAGACTCGTATTTCAGGACGACACGCCTAATTATAAATTAACGAACATCGAACATATCATTTATATTAAAACGTCATCTAATTCAACGTAATAACCACGAGTAGAGGTGCTGTCACCAGGTCGACAGATTTGTTACGCTAACGTTACTTTAGTTCTAAGTTCGTCGCGGCCGCGGGTAAATCGCTTCCGCGCCTACTATCAAAAGTAAGAAAGTCGACGGACGCGCGGGGCGCGGACGCCTGAGATTCACCCCCCGCCACCCCGCGCCCCGTTCACACCCTCAGTCTCGCGCATCGCTTTCGATAAACAACAACCTAATCGACTATCACACAATAGCCACGGGTCAATTTCATTCCGACGAATAGGGATAAAGAACGAAATAATAAAAATAAATTTAATCTAAAGTGTTTATAACATTACCTAACAGTAACTGGGTTTAGTCGGGGGCGTCGCGAGTTTGTGAACCGTACCATAGTAATGAGTAGCTACTATAGATTACAGCGGGTTGTCGACGATCGTCCCATAAGATATCGTGCTCGGAATCGACTATGTATGTGCTGAAAATCAAACCTTAGTACAAGAGTAGTAAGAGTAATTTTGAGCCCTAAAAACAAGGCCCCGGGAAGAATCGCCAATAGAACGATCATTGACAACTCCGCAAAGTTAACAAATACTGTACGTTTCTATAGTCACTTCCGATATCTCAACACTTTAAGATCGTTTATAGTCATTTTAACAAGGTAGACAAGTGCCAATATATCACTTAGAACAATTGTACCTGTTAATGTCTATTTCGACATAATGTTATCATAAATGTAGTCATGTAATCAGCCTGTAGTATATGAGACTTAAAAGGCTCGTAAACGGGCTATCAGTATTGCCTCCTGCTGGAAATCAATAGCCCAGTAACGTTTAACGCGATATCGAAATATACGCCAGAGCAAATGGGCAACATTGCTTGGCAATGTTGCATTATAGTCAAAACTAGCTGGACACAATGGGCTAGGATCAAATATAAAAGGAGAAATCGCCAAAGAATAACCCGTTTATGAGTCCCTTTAGTTCTGCGAAGTCAGCGAGCAAACTTGTCATGCGAATCGTAGGGAAATAACGCCCTATAGCAAAATGGTTCATCATTTATTCAAGAGTGACTTGAGACCACTTTGCCCAAGATAGAATTTGAATAAGAATAATTGCACCCAGCGCAACGTTCAGGCCGCGTTCACACCAAACGTCAGCCAATGATTTAATATTAGAACCTGAGTAGGCTCAAACGATATTATGACGGCTTTACGCTTTGGTATGAACGCGCCCTTAGAAATCAAGACGAAGCTCTTGGAAAACGACAAGTTACATCGCCACCGCTCCTCGTAACTACAGTAAAGTTGTGTTCTAGAGTGTGTGTGGTGTAGTAGACTCGCTGCCCAGGCTTTGGCCCAACCGCGGTTGTTATTTGGAGTGCCTTCAAATGTTGATGCCACAATAGGCGTAGAGTGGGGTACGAAATCCCAACTCCCCCGAAAAACGAATAGTTCACTGGACGACGCGGGAATTAAAATAATATAGCATTTTCTCATTGCAATTGTCGATTATTTAATGTTCCAACCCCGCCACGAATTAAATAAAATCTTTTACTACGCCTATGCCGTAGTATCTCTTTAAATAAAACTAGTTTTTAGTGCAGTCCCGGCAGAAGACACAAGTGGAGATTGAAGGTGCGATTCCGAAGACGACTGGAGATAAGGCATTGCAGTCTATCGCTTGACGCGTTTAGGCACACAGGGAGTTGAGACACAACTATTATTGCGGCCGGCTACATCAAGCTAAGTCTGCCATTTGTTTGTTGTTCAATATGATAAAAGTTGTATGAAAAAGCTGTTTCTATGTTAAACAAGTAGCACTTTACGCCATCTCGACCAATGTCATAACTGTCATTACTCTCGACCAATAAAAATGCCTCTACACTCCGTTCAGTTATTTTACCTCTCCAGTTACTTTCATATGAAATTATTGCATTAAATTGGTAAAAAACTAGAGATTTTAGTGTGTCGGTCGGTGGTTATTATCATCATGGCAAAAGGGGGAAAAGTTTAAACGAGGTAAAATAACTTTCAACGCAGTGTAGTTACAAAACAGTATTTTTCTTAAAACTTTAACCCTTAAACGGCCAGAGGTAGTATAAAATTTTCATTGGTTTTGGACTCTATTCTAAAGCAATAGAGTTCAATTTAAAGTGGGACCTATATGTCCTCTGGCCGATTAAGGGTTAATAATGTCACAACACAACAGCCTAACCCAGCAGTCGCGCATCGGAATCGCACCTTTACAAAAGCCGCGTACAGTCGTCGAGGCCGAAGCCGGCGCAGCCGTCTGTCTGTTAGTAAGTAGTGAGTGAGTGTTTAGAAGTCGTGGCGGTGCGTGGAGCGGAGCGCGCGCGGCGCTTACGAGTCCCACCAGTCAGGACCGCCGCTGCCGCCGCCGCCGCCGCCGCCGCCGCCGTACGAGCCTCCGTACGAGCCGCCGTAGGAGCCGCCGCCGCTGCCGCCGTAGCCGAAGCCTGCGGGACAAGGAAGACAATGTTAAGCACGTGACAACCATACACCGCGGTTTATTGGGAGCCAATAACTTTAGAGGCAGGATAAACTTCAAAATAACTTTTTTACTGAATTTTGTATCATTTTGGGCTTGAGCAGAGGGTCCAGGTGACTTATATTGGAATCAATTCAAAGGTCAAGCAAAGCAGTACCTGTTGTTATTCTTTACCATGTGGATAAGAAATGATTACCCTATAAGGATAGATTTAGAATAATTCACTGGCTTCATTTAACAAGTTATAATTTGGTATAATATTCAAACCAAGTACAGGTCGCGTCACGAGTTATGAGCGCTGACCTTGAATGCGCAGAACTCATTTTTTCGGTCTGTTTGGTGGGGTACGCGGGGGGCGACGGAGAGGCGCGGTCGCCGGCGAGCGCGGGCGCGTGATTGGTAGATCAGTCGCTCTAGCCTCGGGGTACAGTCGCACACAAAGTTGTTTTATTTCCTCGCAGAAAGAATGCCGAAACAAAATGTTTTAAAAAGACGGTTCAGAAAGATTCAAAAAAGTTATTGAGTACAATACATATTGGATTGAGATTATTTTTCATTGATTGTACACCCGTTTTATCGTAATGTCAGGATTATTGTATAGAAAACCATTTAAAATATAACGTGTCCAAAATCCGCAAAGAATACTTTAAATCGTTAAGTTTAGTCAGTTTCTCCGATTTTTATAGTATCTCACTCAACTATAGTTCAGCTCAGCGTCAGTCTTAGATCCCGCGTGGATATTAGACATTTTGCGCGCGATTGTACGCACTTGCGCAGAAATCCCCACCAGTTTCGTCGAGCGCTCATAACTCGTGACGATACCTGTAGCACATAGCTATCCTTTCATGATTGCCTTTCACGCAAATAATCGGCGATTTACATATTTTAGGGCCGGAAATCCACCAAAGCGGAGACTAGACCTCCTTTTTAATCTTTCAAACCACTGGTAAGAACCAGTTGGTAACAATTTCAGCACACCTGTCTTGGCTGGCAAAAGCCATTTAGTCATTTTGCCTAGCGGTCGCAGTTCAAACATCTGTAATTTTGGTTTTGAAGCGCAGTAGTATTCCGGTCTCGGTCACACATCCTTTACACATAGCATGCTGCGCCGGTTTTGTTTCTAAGTAGGATATAGATCAGAGGCTTTAGCCTGGGATGCATGACGCAATGGCGTGTCGATGGCGTCCCAACAGAACAACAAAACCGGGATTTCCTCGTTTTTCTCCTACAACCAGAGAACTGATCTTCTAGAATTAGAATCAGAATATTCTTTGCTGTACTACAAAAGCATTAAAAGGACCGCAGCATCAATAAATCATAATTAAGACGACGTACGTCTCACAACTAGCGCCGCCAATGGAAAAAAAATCATATCTTTTTTTTGGATGCGTTTTTAGCAAAAAACGCTCCTGCGATTCCTCAACGCGAGGCTTAACTATTTTTAGGACCTAAGGTTTAGATTCCAGGATTAGATTTCCTACGAATGCAATCGATTCTCGCCAAAAGTGGCCACTTTTGGCGAGAATCGATTGCATTCTTAAGTTCTAGGATCTGGAATCCAAACCTTAGGTCCTAAAAATAGTTAAGCCTCGCGTTGAGGAATCGCAGGAGCGTTTTTTGCTAAAATCGCATCCAAAAAAAAGATATGATTTTTTTTCCATTGGCGGCGCTAGTTGTGAGACGTACGTCGTCTTAAAGCCGTCAACCGGAAGCCCATTTTGGCACCATTGCGTTACAGGCTAAGGCCCCAGGAGCTTTAGCCTGTAACGCAATGGCGAGTCGATGGCGTCCCAGGAGAAGGACAAAACCGGGGTTTCCTCGTTTTTCTCGTAATTGAAGCCGTCAACTGGAAGCCCATTTTGGCACCATTGCGTTACAGGCTAAGGCCCCAGGAGCTTTAGCCTGTAACGCAATGGCGTGTCGATGGCGTCCCAAGAACGATCAGAGCTAGTGAAGCTGGAGAAAAAAAAGTAGCTAGATACTTAGTATTAGATAGTAATAAGTATCTGATTTATATACATTTTTTACTGTAGATAATATTTTGACGTTCAATGTAAATAATTTATTTATTGCATATTGAATAAAAAATTTGAATCTGAAATCTGAATCTCCCAGGAGAAGGACAAAACCGGGGTTTCCCCGTTTTTCTCGTAATTGAAGCCGTCAACTGGAAGCCCATTTTGGCACCATCGCGTTACCAAGGCCCCAGGTATAGCACTCACCGCCGCCCAATCCTCCGGGCCCGGCCGAGCGCGGCCCCTGGCGCGACTGTGTGCGGAAGTCGCGAGCTCCGAAGCCGCTGCCGCCGAAGCGTCCGCCCGCGGCGCCGCCGCCGGAGCGCGAGCCGGCGCGCCGGCCGCCGCCCGCGGAGCGCCCGTCGGCCGCCGTGCTGGTCAGCCAACTGTTGGGAGGAATACGTTTTTGTTACACTTTATTGCACACAAAATACAACGTGTTACAAAACATCCGAACTCTTTTTGCAGGGTGTAACCTACTGATCAATAGGATGTCAATTCTGTAAAAAAAAATTTGAAAAATAACCATTTTTATTTTATAACCTCAAAATAGAAAAAAATACTCCTAGCTTTTTTACTTTTGGTATTAGCTAAAATTTATAAACATGTTTGTGTGTGTAGTTGCATATGTATAGCTTTGAGTTGTTAAAAGTCAATGAAAACAATATTTTAAACAATACTTTTCTTCCGCCACAACGTTCACAATTTATTAATTTAAAAATCAACGGAACACCACAAAGTAAAAAAAATAATTAGGGCTGTGATCCCTATCTACGGGTGATATTACCCTGTTAAAAGAGTTAGGATCTTTTGTAACACCTTGTATAGACTTAAAAAACATGGTAGTAAAAGAACGTGTACAACGGCGGACTTATTTATAAAGAAATTTCTTCCAGCCAGCCATAAGGGTGTTGAATGAAACGGGAATGGAACTTGGTTTTCGCGTAAGAGACGCACCTCAAAGCCTTGGGCTTCAGGACTGTTATATGTGCCGTTGTTCGATAAGATGAACGCTGTGCGAAAATAGCCGTTTTCGTTGCGTACGGTCAGTGACACGCTACGGTATGCGTTGACAGCTCTTATCGGGTGCGACAATAACACAAAAAGGCTAACGACTCTTTTTCAAAGACGGACGCACAGTGGTAGATTTGTACGATTTAGGCGGCCAAAATTATTTTATGCTTTTATTCAGTAATAAATACTACTACAAACGCAAATATGGTATTTTAGACTGATTATATATATTTATATCTATTTGTTTCATTGAAATATCTTTTTCTAGACAAAAAAAACAATGATTGTGAAACATTTTACGTAAATAGCGCCAAAGTTTTAAAATTTTCTTTAAGAGCCTTTGGTGTAAAAGATATATTTTGAGTTCCTTTGAATTATAAAAAAATTTTTAGTAGTTTTTGAGATTTGGGTTAGCAATTATCACAATTTGTAAAGTAAAAGACGATCATACATAAAAAAACAGCTTTTATTCTCCACAGAAAATACAATATGGAAAAAAAACCGGCCAAATGCGAGTCGGGTTCGCGTTTTATGGGTTCCGTACTGACAATTTTTACGTATTTTCCTAAATAACCTCAAAAACATTAATTTTAAAATTATAAAAAAATATATATTTGTGATGCTTACCATGAGCCTTTTGAACGGGTCTGATTTGGATTGGTCCCGCCTGCTTAGACTGTGATGCAGTCGGGTTTTTTTTATATACAGGGTGGATTTTTGAGACGGGGCAGTAAGGGCGGGTACCTAAACCGTTATAGTTACAGGAAAACGTTCTTAGGAGACCTTCCATAACTTTTTATGATATTATGAACTGCATTCACAGATTTTGTAAAAAAATTACGGTCAGCAAAAAAAATGCTAAAATACAATTTTTTTCTATGAAAAAACCTTTTTTTATAATGCTATTCGATCCTCTTTCGTGTAGGGATCAAAAATTTCTAAGGAGCCAATTTAGGTTTGAGTAAAAGAAATGTTAGAAATCGCGAAAAACTGCTCCACGTACATTTGACGTAGGTTTTTGACATTTTAATTGAGCGTTTTTATAATTATTTCTTCTGATTTTCTGTTGTAACTGTAATGTAATTTATTAATTTAATTAATTTAAAAATATGGGTCCATGATGCCTGAAATAAATAATTTATTATTATCATTTTGTACGGGGGAAATTTTTTGTCGATTTCTGTCAATTCTAGCACTCAAACCTCGGTTGGCTCCTAAGAGTCTTTAGGAGCCAACTAAAAAAAGGTTTTTTTTCCATAGAAAATGTATGGGGAAAGTTTTTGTAAATTCCTGACAGTTCTAGTACTTAAACCTCAGTTGGCTCCTAAGAGTCTTTTGATCTCTACATGAAAGAGGATCGAATGGCTTAAAAAAAATTTTGGTATTTTATAATTTTTTTCGCTGGCCGTACATTTTTTACAAAATGTTTGAATGCATTTCATAATATCTCAAAAAGTTATGCAAGGTCTCCTAAGAACGTTTTCCTGTAACTATAGTTAAGGTACCTGCCCTTACTGCCCCGTCTCAAAAATCCACCCTGTATAACAGTTTTTTTCTTTTTAGTTCCACCAATCCACCACAAACTATATTTTCGCAATCTTCATTTAAATACCTTTAATTTGATACCCATATTGCAGGGGTTACAAAATATTATTTCAATTCGACCCAGCAATATGGCGCCTATGGGCGCCATATTGCTTTTTTGGTAACGTCACATATTCTATGACACTTGCAGCGGCAAGACCAATCCAATGACCTCACATTTGTTCAAACCGGTTCAGGCGTTTAAGCTGTAGGTGGGAACATACGAACGGACATACATACATATAAACATAGACACATACACCTTTGGGCAGTCGGGTAAAAAGATATCTACGAGTTACTACTTCGATGCCTGAGTAACTTGATGAACCTAGAACAACGGAAAGGAATTTTAACGGAAAAGAAACAAAAAAGTATTTTTTCTCACATTCTGCCAAAGTTGATTAAATGTTTTTTTTCTCGCGAAGTGGTCAAAGGTGGTGGCTAATTTTTTTGTGGTTATCTGCTTAAAGAGCTACAGTATCAGAAACTATAAGGAATTTTACTCGGACGGTCCCGGAAGTACAACATTTATACTATTGAAAATAAAAAAAATTATAATATTATGCATGAAAAAGGGCAATCTTTGATACGTTATAACTGCACTAAATATTGATATTCCTAATCTGAATTTATATTACAATTGAAGGAGCTTACCTGAACTTTCGATATCCATCACTTTTACTTGAGTAACTGAACAGTGTCAAATGAAATATTCACTTTGTAAAATTGGTTGCGCTATCAGTGACGAGAACGAACGTGTTCAGCTTGCGCGACGATTAAGTTCCGACTATCTGTGGGGGCGCGCACGCAGTTCTAGGAACTGGGGAGGGGTGGGGTTTGAGCAGTCAGGGTGTCTATTTTTCCGTGAATCAATTCGTTTTGTTATAAGTTAACTTTGAGAAATGGACTTTTGGCCGCCTAAATCCGTGAAATCTACCATAGTGGGACGTGCAATGAAAATACTTATTTTGGCACAATTTTGATCCTAGGTGACTGCCATGGGCCGACCTTTCGAGAAAGCGGTATCGATTTCGCTGGGCCGATAAGTGTCAAGCTCTCGCGCGTAAGACGCTCGGTTAGACAAAATTTGCGTAATAATATAGTTTGCTTTGCCACAAAGGCACTTCAATTAGAGCTGGTCTTGGACCTTACCACAGACATTGTGGCGTGCTTACGGCGATAAGTAGAAAAAGAAAAGTGATATCGGGACAGCGAACTGGCGTCGATCACTACTAAGAGGATGGAGGTGCTGAGAGATTAAATAAGCTCTTTATGACGATAAGCGTAGTTATTTTAGTTTCAAGGTATCCTTGTCAAGACTCACTTGGGCACGTCCTGCTTGGCCTCAACCAGCAGCTCGATGAGGTCGCGCGAGAGGCCGCGGTTGGTGTCGTTAAAGAATGAGGTGGCGACGCCGAGGTTGCCCATGCGCCCGGTACGACCGATGCGATGGACGTACTCCTCCACGTCCGACGGCAGATCAAAGTTGATCACGTGACGCACGTGCGGGATGTCCAGACCTGAGGGTGAGATACAACCACTATTAGTTTAAATAATGTACATACAAAGGAGACGGAGCGAGGCGACACACGGCGAGTTTGTGCGACAATAAGCACGCATGATTTGCGTCAGGGCACGAACTTACACCGCGCCGCGCACCATTTGATTGAGCGTATAATCTGAATGGGATCATATGTCGCCACCTCAGTGCGTCTTGCTCAGTCAGAGTAAAATATGCTATTTTATGTCGAGCGGGGCCTAAGATTTCATTTAAATTCTTCAATTGTACTGTTATACAAGAATCAGTCATATCAGCTAAGCACGGTTTACAGAGATCACCTGCGCTTGATTTGGACGGGGATTATAGGAACAGACGTTTATTTTTAACAGTGCCACCGATATCCCTCTGGGCAGAGCTTGAATGTTAGCAGAAAAAAACTACCCGAGCTGCGTTCAGTCAGATGGGCCAGGTATTTACTCAACAACTGGCCAGCGCCTTTTCACTGAACGTCTTAAGATATGTAGCGGTCATCGTTTTATCGGGCAGTTGGACGGTGTGTCGGTAAGTCTGTTGGTCGGTCGGTCTATCGTTCGTTCATACCTCTGGCGGCGACGGCCGTGGCGACCAATATGGGCGTCTGTCCAGTGCGGAAGCGACGCAGCGCCTCTTCACGCTCGCGCTGCGTGCGGTCGCCGTGGATCGACGTCACCGGGTAACCCTCGTGGTCCAGGTACTCCTCCAGCTGGTCAGCGCCTGGTGGAGGGAAAATGGTCATTATTAGCATTAAGACTGGAGCCCGACGGGGAGAAAGGGCCCTCGCGTAGTTGAACTGAGAGGAAATATCCCGATAGAATTAGATAATAGGTGCCCGAACTTGGCAAGGCACATGTGCCGAATTGATATGAACCCACTTTGTTCATGGGGAGACGTGGGAGCATGTCCCATTTCATTCCGCGTTGGCAGAACAACACATTGACGAGTGTCGAGTACCGCCTGCGCCATCTTGTTTTTAGCAGTGAAATGAAGCAAGATGGCGCTCGTCAATGTCCACGAAAATACCAATCTTTTACAGTCTCATGAGCGCTGCTTCTTCTCCCTTTGAGTATCGTGTGGGGGTACATAAAACTATTATAATAAAAAGACGCCATGTACAAAAAAAATATATTTTATGTCCCCATGTTGCAATCCTTCGGAAGGGGCGCAGTGTGCTGACCACACTCAGTTCGCACACTGCGAAAATACATTACTCAGCTCATTGATAAAAAATAGTGTACTCAGTTATAGGTAAAAACGTGTACGATACGCGTCACGAAAGATGAGACTTGACCGCGCCTCCCGCACTCTTTCTACCGCCCCGAAGACTTCCCTTCCCGCCAAAGATCGTTTACTGCTCAAGTCAAACCAAGTGATGTGTTAAGTCTCCTCTTTAGTGGCGGGTAGTGTAATATTTTATGGAAATAAACTTACCCTTCTTAGTCTCAACGAAGACGAGGGTGAGCTGATCCTCCTCGCTAGTGCGTTGGAGCAGGTTAGAGGCGTTCAGTAAGTCCAGCAGGAAGGAACGCTTCTGCGACTCCTCCACCCAGACCACCTGGCAACAAAGAGTGAAACAATTAGTTCAACCAGTTTTTTATACTTTTTTAATTTAGTTAGGGTCATAGCCCACGACGACTTTTCACAGCAATTCCGCTCGCTCTGTGCTCACACAATGAGCGACTGTTAGAGCGAGCTTCGCTCTCCCGCGTCACAAACACACCAATCCGCGAGGTCAGAAACGTTCAGTAGTTAAATAGTATCGAGCTATGAGAAAAGTGATCACAGAACAAAAGTTGTAGGAAATCACATTTTAAAGTTGAAGTGTGTCAGGAATAAAGCTATTTAAAAATTGGAGCGAGAAGTGCTCGGTATTAAGCTCTTGGACCGTATACCGAATGTTGTAATAAGAAGCCGCACAAAAGTGGCAGGCTTCGGAAACCACATAACTTTTTTGAAATGGAAGTGGTTGGACACCTGGCGAGACATATCGATGGCAGATGGACATTGGACAAAGTCCAATGAGATATGGCGACCCCGAGAGGGGAAGAGCAGACTACCAGCCAGATGGTCCGACGCACAGGATCGTGAGAGACGGCGTGAGCATGAAAAGGCCTTTACTCAGCAGTGGGTAGGTAGGCAGTGGGTGTTGATGAACAGGCTGATGATGATGATGAAACATTGCCCTGTAGAAGTTGTTGTGCCGTCAGCTAACGAAAAAAAACATGGAAGCATTTCTTCAACCTAACCCATCCTCTAAAATCGGCACTCGCGCAGACAGCTTTGTTAAAAATATTTTAAACCAATAAGAAAACAAGAAAATCCGTCATTGGTGGATAGTTTTCGCGCTATTGATGTAATTCCGTATTATACTGACAGCGTCAAACTGACGTCTTCTCTAAGTCACGTCTATCCAACTACAAAAATCGTGAGAGGAACCATCTTTAGACTCCGTCCGTTCGAGAACCATATGCATTAGGTCATTTCTCAGGGCTAGTGAGATCTCCATGGTTTCTTCTGCTCGCTGTGTGCCGTACCTTCTGTGTAATATTCTCGGAGGTGGAGCCGACGCGGCCGACCGCCAGGAACACGTAGTTGCTGAGGAAGTCCTGCGCCAGCACCTGGATCTGCTTGGGGAACGTCGCCGAGAACATGAGCGTCTGCCGGTCGCCGGTCTTGGGCATCGTGTGGCACTCGACGATCTTGCGGATCTAGGGTAAAACAAGAGGAAATACACTGTTAAAGTTTGTATTTAAACAATTTGTTTGCTAAACCACATACACATTACAGGGTGTGGTTTTGGTGAGTGACACCAGACTCAGAGATGACAGTTTTAGTACCGACTGAAACATTTTTCTAAAAATTTTTTGATTGACAAATTACCTTATTCAATTTATTCTATAATAACCCCGACGTGTGGACGGACACCCCCGGCCTTTTCAAAGCGCGCGCGCGATGTGGCGCCCGATATTGCGAGTTCGGCCGCAAGCGTTACTATATTAGTGAGGGAGGCTACAATTTTATGATTGTTGGGTTCTTTTTCACTGTCATTATTTTGTTGCTTTAGTATTGTGTAAATAATCACCCCCGAGTCGGGTAAACAACACCTTGTATGAAGAAGGAATAACTAGATTTTGAAGGGTTACTAACCTGGGGCTCGAAGCCCATGTCCAACATGCGGTCGGCCTCGTCGAGCACAAGATGGCGGCAGTGGTCGAGCGCGACGCGGCCGCGAGCCAGCATGTCGACGAGCCGGCCCGGCGTGGCCACCAGCAGGTGACAGCCTCGCTCGAGCTCGCGGAACTGTTCGTGTATCGGGGAACCACCGTATCTGTGGAGGGTTAACAGTATTGTTAGTGTAAGGAATGCTAAGCGAGATGAGCTCAAGGCCCGACCACCTGCGGCCATTAACTATCATCATCATCATCATCATCAGCCTGTTAACACCCACTGCTGAGTAAAGGCCTCTTCAGCGGCAACAGAAATTCATCATCTGTGAAAACTATCACGGTTCATGAGATACAGCCTGGTGACAGACGGACAGACAGACAGACGGACAGCGTAGTCTTAGTAATAGGGTCACGTTTGGCACCCTTCGGGTACGGAACCCTAAAAAGCATGGTACTCACACGACGCAGGGGCGCACGCGGGAGCGGTAGGCGAACTTCCTCGCCTCGTCAAAGATCTGCGTGGCGAGCTCGCGCGTCGGCGCAAGCACCAGCCCCAGCGGGTACTGCTTGCGACGGTTGAACGGCCTGCGAAAGGTTGACAAAGTCAGCAAAGAAGGTAATCATGCAAACTGGGGCCTTATGCCCGTTTTCACCAACGACCCCTAATTTTAAAAGGCCTTTTAACGAAAGTTATTTGCACCTCTGCAAGTCTATGGGGCATGGATGAAGGATCATACACACTCAACTCATAACGCTTGTGAGTGGAATTCGTATGGTCCTTCATCCATGACCCCTAGACTTGCAGAGGCGCAGATAATTTTCGTTAAAAGGTCTTTTAAAATTAGGGGTGGTTGGTGAAAACGGGCATTATTCTCGGGAATCTCGCATTCGACAAATCTGGAAGGAAAAATCTCATTTTGCGGCAAATGACACATCTCCTATTTCTCCCGAAGTCATCCTCGACATAATGCACGAAATTTCTGCGAGATGTTTGCCTTTTTCGCTCGACATGACTCGAGTGGTCGGGAGCAGTCGACATCGAAATGACATGAGATTTTTCCTTCGAGATGTGCGTGCGAGATTCCCGAGAATTAGCCCCCTGCTTTTATTTCAGCTTCATTCTCGCAAAATTGCGTGTGATTCTATCTGCGTAGATGTAGTCAGTCATCGCTTCTTTTTTTCTGGCATTCCATTAAATGTGGTGCCACCGAAGCGGCCAATCGGAGGGCGATATAAATAAGATGGCGGCTTAGTTGACAAATCATAGCTCAAGTAATTTTTGAATTTCAAAAAATTCTATTATAAAAATCTATGCAAACGATTGACACCAAAATGAACGAAATATGATCATATATAGGGTTAGCAAAACTGTTACTTCGTTTTCTCAGTTTGTATCGGCGAGAGCGCGGCAGAGCGGGCCCTTCACAGCCCTCTCAACACAAGATGGCGGCTCAGTTGACTAACCAGGGCTCTTAGTTTTACTACTAAATAAGGTGGCGCCCTGTTTTAATCTGTGCGTTGCCAGCACTATTAGATAGATTCGCTGAGTGCCGAGTTGTCTCTTCATTCATATAGTGTGAATGAAGTGCCACTGGGCGCCGTATAAACCATCTCATTACGTAGATGCAAAGGCCTTAGTTTATTGTACACCTGCTCTCCCCACCCCATGTGCTTAACTGGCCCGGCCTCGTAGATCTGGTTGAGGATGGGCACGAGGAAGGCGGCCGTCTTGCCGGAGCCGGTCTGCGCGCACGCCATGACGTCACGGCGCCCGCACACGATCGGGATCGCGTACTTCTGCACGGGCATCGGCTTGTGCCCTTTACAGCCCTCTCAAAACAAGATGGCGGCTCATTTGACTATCCAGAGCTCTTAGTTTTACTACTAAATAGCCGGTGACGCCCTGTTTTAATCCTTGCCTTGCCAGCTCTATTAGATAGATAGATAGGACTATTTGTACACCTGCTCACCCCACCCTATGAGCTTACTCACCCCACCCCATGAGCTTACTCACCCCATGTGCTTAACTGGCCCGGCCTCGTAGATCTGGTTGAGGATGGGCGTGAGGAAGGCGGCCGTCTTGCCGGAGCCGGTCTGCGCGCACGCCATGACGTCACGGCGCCCGCACACGATCGGGATCGCGTACTTCTGCACGGGCGTCGGCTTGTGCCCGTTACAGCTCTCTCAAAACAAGATGGCGGCTCATTTGACTATCCAGAGCTCTTAGTTTCACTACTAAATGAGGTGGCGCCCTGTTTTAATCCTTGCCTTGCCAGCTCTATTAGATAGATAGATAGATAGAACTATTTGTACACCGGCTCACCCCACCCTGTGAGCTTACTCACCCCACCCAATAAGCTTACTCACCCCATGTGCTTAACTGGCCCGGCCTCGTAGATCTGGTTGAGGATGGGCACGAGGAAGGCGGCCGTCTTGCCGGAGCCGGTCTGCGCGCACGCCATGACGTCACGGCGCCCGCACACGATCGGGATCGCGTACTTCTGCACGGGCGTCGGCTTGTCGTACCGGGCGGACGCGATGTTCATGCGCATTAGTTCTGTCAGGTTAACATCCTCAAACTGCGGGGGGAAAGAGGCTGCGTTACTGCAATTCTCAATACTTTACTGCAACCATAAGTGAATAACATAACATTGTAACATGTGAGGAACTCTATGGAACCCGTCGGGCACAGCCAAACTTAAAAGCTAGGTAAAAGAAATATCTTAAAACTGGGTAGATAATGGAGATATGTTATCTTATAAAATGTATTATTTTATGCTATTAATTCATTTGACTTTGTCTTTCCTGTGGGCTAGGCCGACTAAGCTGTCAGGATGGTATAGGTGCTGGTCAAGCCTACTCCATCTAAAAACAATGTCCCAGGCACTGCAGCGCCGAGTGGTCTCTTCACCCATCTAGTGTGAGTGAAGGTGCCACTGGACGCTGTATAAATTTTATCATCTACAATTAACATTGGTTGGGGGCTCGACTTAAATGGACTGACTATCAAACGTCGACGTCGCAGTTTCTGACAGGGTAAGGATGTTTTGGGAGCTTCCACAGCTTAAAACTGTGAAACTAGCGCGTGTAAATGTGGAGCAACTGAAAAGATGTAGGACTGTCGGTTATATGAGGGAAAGCGACGTATGCTCGACGATATCTCTAGCAAAGAGGAGGGATCTGTTTTGACTATTTCACCCCTAAGGAGAATCCTTTATTATAGCACCTTGATATCCCACAAGAACATTATGCTCCAAACAAGGTACTTCAGTGATCTTTTATCCGAATGTCTACTATTTTTATCCATATGTCAGTGTCATGGTGCTGATTTTTGGGAGTGAGAAATACAATTACACGACAAGACTGAAAACAAAACTAATGAATGACATCCACTCCGTTCACAGTTATTTTGCCTCCAACCAGCAAGTATTTTGAATACCTTCTGTCTGAATATGAGAATAATTGATTATTAAAAAAATTTTGACATTATCGTGTCGGTCGGCGATTATTGCAAACAGGCAAACTAGCGGAAAACCTTTCAAGATCAGACTTAAAATAATTTTGAACGGAGTGTACATACAAAACTGTTATATTTACAAGAATTTTGTATGAGCTAACGTAACTGATAGGGATACTTACGCTAGTGATGCATTCCGGCACGCGGTCGCCGCTGGCCTCCACCGGGATATCCTCGTACTTGGAGAAGTTGATGCCGGTGTTGCCAGTGCCGAACAACTCCAACTCCTGCCGCTCGTCGCGAGGTAGCGGGATCGTCCAGTCGTTCTGCTGGTGCAAGTGGACGAAACATATGTATCAGATATCAGTAGTCCTTAGAGGCATGAAATCAAAAGTGTGTCCACATGTCGATAGCTTTATTATCTTTGTCTGCAACTATATTTTATCATCCAAAGTTGAAGCATTCTCTTACAATCAATTAAAAGGCTGCAGGTGTCCGGGGCATTCTGAACAGAATATTATTATAACTTTACCAAACAACTACGGGGTGGCGTATTTGTGCCTTCGCGCCATTGACTTCACACATTTACTTCATAGTTTCGTAATGGTTCATTAGTTCTCCTGATAAGCCATTATAATTATGCATCATGGAATTTATGTAATTTTATTAAGCTGAAAGGATAGGCTACTCAATCTAAACATGTCACAGACCCAGGGACTAGTTTCTGTTCAGAACCATAAAGAAAACTTACGACTTAGCTCGAGCAACTCAAGTTTAGCTGACCATAGCCCTTTTCGCGTGGTTGCTTTTATAAATTATGCATTTTTCAATAAACTTTTACATGGGTGCGTACAGACGGACCGAGTAGCTAGCCGAGGCTGCCTGTCACGCGAGGCAAATGCTTGGTCAGTAGCCCGGCTGTCCGGTCTGCATGTACCCAACTATGAGCAGTGTCCATAAAGATTTTTTTATGCAAAGGTCGGCTTGTACCTAACTATAGTAACGTCGGAAAAAGACATTACAAAAATTATTTCTGTTCATAAGTACCTAAAACTTCATTTTCGGTTATTGTTTTACTTTTGGTTTGTGGATAATCTTTGCATTACCCTGAGGTGACTAATCAAGACTGCCTAAAATGATTTTGCTAACGCTGCGCGTGTGTGCGAGAGGGCGCGAGTGTCCGCCATTTATAAATAGTTTCCTTATTGGCAGGTTCTACCGTCGGTTGGCTATGTAACCCTCATGCTTCGATAAAGGATAAAACAAGATAAAGCGCCAACTCTCAAAACGTATCTAGAACTTTAAGTGCCCAAATTCTCTCTGGGCACTACTTGCTCGTAGTCAATGCAATTTAAGTAAAAATTGTACACTAATGCAATAAGGTTGACATTCGAATATTAGACGTATGATCGAAATGATGTTTCGTATTTTCTATGGGTCTGATATTTTGTTTCGAATGACGTTTGTGCGATGGTCGCTGGCACGAAAAAATTTGACAGCGTTACGCTCGTTCGTAAGCTCATTATTGCTGCTACCATTTGTTTCTGTGGGGACAAGTTTTTATTGTGATTTAATACGTAATGCGGATTCTATGGGATTTAGATCGGTGCCCTCAAGAGACGAGCGATGTAAATGAAGCTAGTACCTCGTCGCGTCGGTTGCTGGTGCGACGCACGTCATCCGAAGGCCACCGGCCGGAGCGGTCGTCGGAGCGCGGCTCCGGCTCCTTCCAGCGATCGTTGCGCGGCTGCGGTGGCTCGTTGAAGTCCTTCAGACACGACAAATCGTTTATAAGGTTTATACAAAACTAGCGACCCGACCCGGCTTCGTACGGGTGCAAAAAAGGTATTATAAACCCTAGTGTGCAAACAAGTATTATAAACCTTCCGTGAAAAAATGACGATGAAAACCACAGCCAAATTCGTTGCGTAGTTTAAAACAGAGGTAGACAGACGCGGGTGCACTTTTTTTAAAACTATGTGGATACATCGAGGACGGCCACGGCTGCAGGATTTTAATTAAGATTAACTTGTAAAGGGAAACTCGGTGACGAGGTTTTTGTTAGGTACATTATTAATATTCAAAATTGAAACCGAGGTTTCGTATTCCAGTTTTTTCCTACAAAACTAGACCGATGCTTACGTCAACTAATATGAATATGTATAATGCATCATTTTAGTATGGAATATCATATCGGTAAGGAAAAAGAAAAAGGCCGAAAAGTTTTTTTTTACAATTTAACTAACTTTATACGCATGCGTAGGTATATAATAGGCGTCAGCGTAGAAAACGATATCGCTCTCCATATAATTATTTATCGCTAATGCTCAGTTCCGCGTAAGCGATAAGAAACTTTATGGGGTTTTCCTGCCTGCCCTACAAACCGAGTTTAAAGTGTGTGATCTTAGTAATTTGCGTCACGCGACTCCTGCCGCCCGCCGCCGCCAGGGCCGCCGCTCCAGCAGTCAGAGGATGACTCGGCCCAGCGACCGCCACCGCCGCCGCCGCTCTCGGAACGCTCAGCGTCCCCATTCAGAGGTCCGCCGCAGTTACTTGTGGAGTATAGAGAAGATTACGGGCTTTACCTCATCGCGCCGCAAGTCGCGCGACTCCTGACGCCCGCCGCCACCACCTCCGCCGCCGCCGCGGCCGCCGCTCCAGCGGTCAGAGGATGGCTCGGCCCAGCGATCGCCGCCGCCCTCGGAACGCTCAGCGTCCCCATTCAGAGGTCCGCCGCTTAACTTGTGGAGTATAGAGAAGATTACGGCCTTTACCTCATCGCGCCGCACGTCGCGCGACTCCTGACGCCCGCCGCCGCCACCGCCGCCGCCGCGACCGCCGCTCCAGCGGTCAGAGGATGGCTCGGCCCAGCGACCGCCGCCGCCGCCGCCGCCCTCGGAACGCTCAGCGTCCCCGTTCTGATTTCCGCCATCACGACCTGCGCCGTCTGAGATGCGTGAGCATGATTTGAATGATTAAAATAATAAAGAGAATATTAAACGTTACATTAATTGTGTCGCGGGTTTATGAATTGAGGCTTTCAGCAAATGAAATCTTACTTATCATTATTTTTTAGGGTACGTCAAAAAGAAGTTTAGAATAATGGAGATTCACTAAGAGTGAAATACTCAATTTAGACAACAGCTGTTAAAACATTATACTGCTTTGGACTTTGCTGAGTATTCTTTGTTACATCTGCAAAGCTAGCATTACACGGGTTGCATATACTCGGCTTGTCTACGCATACCACATGCATATTATACTTTTATGAAGAAAACATAGACCAAAGTAAAGTTTTTGACTGTCATGCAGTGTAGGGGCAAAAAGACCTTATATTTATAGGAACAGCTGATGACTCACACTAACACATGCATGAGTCAACTTGTTTAAATGTTGCGAAATCGTTTCATAGAATTATGGCTTATTTGTTGGTTCATTATCTTGCAGTTTCCAGTGGATTATCAAAATTTTACCCTTGGCTTTGCATGCTGCTGAATATTTTTATGGTTGGTCAGGTGAATAGCAACTACGCCAGAGGAAGGGAACCAACTGGATTTGGGAATGTATCAGGCACCGGGTGCTATTATTACCCTCTAAAAGGAGTTAGGTCCCTTTGTAACACATTGTATAGGTGGGTTTAAGTTCTTACCGCGGTCCCTGCGCGGGTAGCGCGAATCGTAGCCGCGATCGTCACGGTCGCGGTCACGGTCGCGGTCGTCGCGCCGACCACCGCGGTCGTAGCCTCCGCCTCTAGCGTTGCCTCCGAATGATGCCGAATTGCGGATGTCTCGCGACTCGTTAGGACGGACGTCTAAGCTGCGCTTAGACTCTTCCCCTGAATGGACAAAAGGCTTCAGTCAGACAAAATTGCCAAAAATCCAAGTTTTCAATAGAGAAAAAAGTTGCCAAACTTGAGTCCTCTGATCTGAAATACCGTTCATGCTAAGGCTCTACAGAAATTAAATAAATTATTGCAAATCTTATCCGTACTGTTGATACTGTTGGTACTTGGTTCCATACCTCAAAAAGGAAAAAACGGAACCATTGTAGGATCACTTGTGCGTCTGTCTGTCCGTCGGTCTGTCACAGGCAAGTTGCACCAAAAACTACTGGACCGATTGAGTTTAAATTTGGTACACATATTTAAGTCCATGAACCAAACACGGAAATGTAAAGTAAATTAAATATTTTTTAAAGTAAATAAAACTTTAACTTGCACTTGTCTGGTTTTTTTTATAATCATACAGGGACTCAATTTTTTTTCACAATTTCTGCTTGGACAGATCTGTCCATCTTTAGATTGAGGTGGCTAAGCTAAGTGATACACCCTCAATTTTATCAAGACTCAAGATAACTTTTAGGAACTCAAAAGTCTCATAAAACATGCAAAACCCATGTTTTATTTTGTGTGTTTGTTCCCAAAAGTTACAAAAACTTTATTCACTTTTTTAAATGATGTAAAGTAAACTTCATAAAGATGTTCACTGAGGAATAAAGTTTACACATGCACCTTGCTCAACAAAAGTAAGATCAAATAAAAGTAAGCATAAAGCATCAAATCGATAATCAAGTAAGTACACAAGAAATCACAGAAAAAGACAAAAAGAATTTGCACTTCATAGAAGATGTAACTACACACACACTACACACACATACACTTTGTGCATAAAGTCGGCAACAGACTGTAGCTAGCTAACCTAGAGGTTAATCATAAAAAATACTGATAAACCCACTAATGTCATTGTCCTGTCCCTATTACAAAACTGATTTAAATGAGTAGGTGTAGGAAATAAGGTACTCTTTTAAGGTAGGCAGAAAGATTAGGAAGTAGGTGAAATGAAGTAGACAATAAAACACTACTGAAGGCTTAGCACGCGGGCCATTTTGCCTACTCTCAACTGTCACCTTAGCCACTTAACACTACTGAGGTGACAGTGAACAGTGGCAGTTGAGAACTTTCGACTATCTACAAAGAAACTTCGACATCATTAAAATAACCCACGACGATTTCAATAAAGCCAATGAAATCAATGCAGGTTGCCGTTTTAACTTACAAAATCTGCATGCAAGAAGCATTAATCTCAGCACTCGAAATTCCAACGAAATTCCGAAAAGCATAGGAAAAAAAAGGATCAAAACTTGTACCTTGTTCATTCAGTCAGGAGACAGTAGCGGAAACAAGTACATGGCCGAAAGGAAGCTTATTCAATACATATAAAAATTTTGAAAAAATTCTTACCCTGAGGATCATCTAATATCTCACCCTGAGAATTGTTGCCACCAGCCTGCAGCTGCCTACGCAGATGCGGAGGGATGTAGCGGCCAGTACTCTTGGGAGCCTGAGGCTGCAAGTCCAGACCAGCAAGCTGGAACCACAACGCATACACTGTTAACTCTCATTGAATGCCGATTATCACATGCTCTATTGTTCTTTAATTGTTTTGCTACGTAATATTACGTAGATAGCGTTCAATGGGTTAACTACAACAAGGGTATCGGGTTACTCTGGCCTAGTGAATGGTCTAATAAAAAGTTAGCAAGGACTGGCAAAACTCATTGTCAAATTAAGTTTGAATAAATTATTTGAAACCCTTCTCACGAAATCCTTGGCTGAATACAATTACTGCGGGATAAACGGCAATTCATTCTAACAAAGCAGTGCAATGTAAACAATTTATAAGTATTTGAATTGTGTTACAATAGTCAAATGATATCATTACCTATATTGAATCTATTTATCATATTCTTAGTTTTACTTTGCATGCAGGAGTATTTATGGTTCAAGGTAGTAAATTGTTTGAGAGTTATACTTAAATATTGAACTGAACAGGTAGTGGAAAGTACATCCTAATCATGTTATCAAGCAAGTGCCTAGTAGGTAGCTACCACTATAGTCTGTAAAATATAGCTTGAGCTCTGTGACAGCTGTCATCGAAATCATACCCATCAAGTTCCGAATTTTTTAACGGTAAATTTACTCTACGATAATCTCATACTTCATTGGTGCAGAATTAGTGACGTACGATGAGTTATCATAACCATAGACTAGAAACTATGCTTATCTTGCACATAAAAAAATTGACGATCACAAACAGCAGGATAGCTTGATTTGATAGTTGTGTTGAGTGAGTTAGTACTTGTCTATTTTACGCTACGTGTTTTCAGTTCTCATTGCTTTGTTTATTGTTGAGTTTTGTTGATCGTTTGTTATTGTTATTCGTTGCATAATGCGAAGAACGAAGAAAACTGTTCTAAATAGTGAATGCCGTGAGTTTATTATTCGCTTACGTGAATATTTCAAGCGCGAGAACCAAAATGGTGGACCGCTTTTGCCATTAGCGTAAGTATGCAACAGAGTCTGATCAATATTCCATGTTTGTTTCCACTATACATTTATACTGTGTTTAAAATAATCCTATTAGCAATAATATTCTTGATAATCAATAATTGTTACCATAATCATTCTCAACATTGTCCCATCACTACCTATACCACTTTGACATCTGTCACAGAGCTCAAGCTATATTTTATAGACTATACCATGATGTAAATGTAGTCTATTCAGTAGGTAGGTACCTCTACTTATAGCAAATTAGGTTAGAGATTGCACATTTTATGTAACAGAATTCTAATAAATTAGAAAGAACACATGACTTGCAAAACTATGCGAAATATACAACAACACAACTTATTTCGGATCTAGGTAATTCTAATTTGATGAATGGGACCCAGTTCTAAATGACATCTTTGCAGTGGTAATGACCTCGACAAGGGGCGCTGTGGAAAATGCCGCAATCACGCCGTGAAGACCCAAAACCGAGGTGTCAGATTGGTGCTATAAATATGTCCTAGATTTTGCAGAAGAACAAAGTCGCCATGTTGATTCAATGAGGACACGCAAAGCGGCCAGGTTTATCATGAATAAGATTTGCTAACGGGACATAAGACGTGGACAATGAACATGATGAATTGAAATGATGCGATGACACTCCTTTTTGAAATTTTATTGCGATTAGCACTTGATGTGATGAAAATCAATAAAATTGTACATGAGGTACCGACCTGCTGCTCTAGACCTGTTCCATTTTGGTTGGTAACATTACTCATATTACTACCAAGCGGTACGTTTTTTTTGCAACTTTGCTTGAGAAATAGTATCAAAACACAGTCTACAATTAATTTTGCACAAACACAAATTCACAAATCACATGAAAAGGCTTCAATTTTTCTCTCCGAAATCACCTTAAATTCGCAGTTTTTGTTCTTTTGAGTTTTTTTTTAATTTGGCAGCAGGGAAGAGGATGATTGAGTTCTCGTTCATTTCATTCCTTTCATTCATTCAATTGGTGTGGCTATCTTCAAATTAAAAAAATCGCAATTTTTTCTTAGTAAAGCCCTCAGCAAGCTTAGCATAAGAATGAGTTTAGGCTATACTTATAGGGGTTAACAAAGTGTTACAAAAGATCCATCATGAATAGTTAATACATAGTTATACTATAATTGAACGAGCGAGCGAAGCGAGCGAAGTTCTCCGAGTCTACTTGAACAATCCGGCGTTTGTATGTATGTATGTATGTATGTATGTATGTTTGTATGTTTGTATGTTTGTATGTTTGTATGTATGAATGTTCGTTCGACGATAACTTGAGTAAATTTAGTCGGATCGTCATGAAATTTGGTAGGTGGGTAAATGAGGCAAAGAGAATTTTTAAGTTCGAACATGAGCCAAATCGGTCGAGGGGTTGCTGAGATATGGGGTCGCGAGTTCGTCGTTCGGAGCGAACCACTAGTATCTATATCACTCCTTTGATCTACAGCACCCTTTGCACGCTGGCCATTTTGCCTACTCTCAAGTCTCAACTGTCACCTTACTTAGCCACATAACATTAAGATGACGTCACATAGCTTCTCGACGGTGCGAAACTGCAAACACGAAGGCCGCGTGAGACTAGAGACATTTAAACACGGTTTAAACTAGTGGTTCGCCCCGAACTGTGAACTCGCGACCCCATAAAAAATTAACAACCCCATATCTCGGCAACCCCTCGACCGATTTGGCTCATGTTCGAACTTAAAAATTCTTTTATTTTCATTTACCTGCCTACCAAATTTCATGACGATCCGACAAAAATTACTCAAGTTATCGTCGAACGAACATTCATACATACAAACATACAAACATACAAACATACAAACATACAAACATACAAACATACATACATACATACATACATACAAACGCCGGATTGTTCCAGTAGACTCGGAGAACTTCGCTCGCTTCGCTCGCTCGTTCAATTATTTATTTATATAAGTAGTAAGTAGACTCTTTGGCTCACACGGTCAAGCGAACAAAGGGGGAATGATACATATCTGTCTCTACCGCGAACCTTTGGTGTTGACGTGTTTCTAAGTAATAAAATCAACCGTGGTTGTCGGTCAGTTATGCATGCAGCATGTTAAGCTAGCTGGTATTTGAAAATATTCTGTGAAGATAGGCAGATTATAGCAGTTTAATGAAGACGGAAAGGAAAAGTAATATGATGTTTTTTTTCCCCCTAATATTTGAGATAGCTGGACGTTATGGCAACATTCAGTATGTCGTATCTGTTTTATCCTAGGACTTCCGGTTTGAGAGTTTTATCTACTCACCGCTAGATGTCACTAACTATTCGTATAAATGACACTTGCTTGGCTTTGCTTGGATTGATTTTTTCGTATGGCAACACTTGGTGGGCAAAATATCTAACTCACGCGCTAGAATCAACCGGACCAATCGTCTTGCCGTATACACGAGTGACCGTCTTTAGTGAACGCCTCCCATTGGTCGAAAAATTCAAGACGTCGTTCGCTCCAACACAGACGATATAACATATTTTTTCATTTTTTGTAATCTGTGGTCAAGATGGTGGAAATGGAGTAAACTCGGGGAGTAAATGTTGTTTGCAGGTTTTTATAAATTCACAAGTATTTTTAAACAAGAAACGTGGGTTATAGTGTTTGTTTGTGTCCTTAATTGTGTACTCGTGCGTTCAAAGACACCGTATAATTGTCATCAAGCTTTAACAAGGAAAGTTCATGTGCAGAGTGGTTCTTAAGATTAACCTTCGTTAACTGAAACCCTCTATCCATTATCTGATGAAAGACTCCTCAAACAGACTCATACTGTCTATTCGTAAGTACTTGAACTGGTTTTCCACACCTAACCTAACTTATCAACCCTTTATCAATCAAACGCCTGGGTCTGTAACGCAATAGCGTGTCGATGGCGTCCCAGTAGGAGCACTAAACCGGGGTTTCCTCGTTTTTCTCCTACAACCCGCGAATTAATCCTCTAGAATTAGAATCAGATTATTCTTTGCTGTACTACAGAAACATAAATGTTGGTGGGTCAAGTTGGGGGCGGGTTGAAGGTTTTGAAGATACAATTACTTTACTTACTTACTGTGCTGTAGCAATGACTTTGAATTACTTTGCAGGTATTTTATTTACCTTTATCAAAGATTGTATCGTGCGCTATCGTGGTCTAATTAATTAATTTATTTTTCCTATGCGTATGGTTCATCCGAAATCCCCATCTGCACATCAACTCGGCGTTCCTATCGCTCGCTGTAAAAATTGCTATAGGCCCGGTTTCTGAGTTGAGAATTTTGCTAAGCAAATGGGTAAGTATCGTCCTGTCTCTGCAGATTTCTCACAAAAGAGTGTGACAGAGCGATACGTAAGTATGTGCTTAGTAAAATTCTCAACTCAGAAACCGGGCCATAGTCTATCAAATATCTAAGAAACTTTTTTCATTTCAGGTCTTCGACAAATCAATACATGGACTGTTGAGTATATTTAGAGAGCAAGCCAGTATCTCACCCCAGAAGCAAAAATCAACATGGATCAAGATACAATAATCAGACGGCTGTTGGCATTCCATGCGCCCCAAGTGGCCCCAACCATACCTAACTATTCTTATTAAAGTGAAACTTATTTGCATTTGCAATGATTTTTTGCTAGAAAATAGAACCGTGTCGTCGTTTTTCTGGAATATGGTACTTTTATAGGTATAAATAAAACCCTAATTTTTCCACAACTTTTAATGGTAGGAGGCCGTAGCTGATATTAAAGCTCCAACTATGTATTTGTAAGTTTTGTAACCTAAAATGTATTTTGTGGAGTCACTTGGTCTGCTTTTATCTGTGTCATATTATATTTTTTATTGGAATAAACAAATTTCGATAACTTCATTGCCTTTTCATGAATACTTCTAAGTAATATGAGAGCTACAACAGAAGTATCGACAAAATCATCCCTAGCATATCGATATCGATGAACTGACTGTCGACAACACTAAAGGTATCCATTTTTTGACACTTTGACAGCTCCACTATGGCCGGAGCGTTTGTAGGGTTTGAAACGCATCTGTTCTTTTTTAATTTGTGAACTAACTGCTCCACGGGCACGCGATCGTTTGGTAATTTTGTTACATTTCTTTTATTTTCTTTGTTTTGTTTGATTCTTTCTGTTCTTCTAATCAACGCACATCCGCAACCGTAGACCGGGGACACATTTTTCGATGAAAATCATTGAACATTGGTAAGTAGGTTATTCCCCTTCTTTGAAAAATGTTTTGAACGGTGGTTCCCCTGTGGCATGTGAGAGGGATGGATGCATGACGCATTTTTTATTTTTTAATTATTTAGATAGCGGCTTGACAGCTTCTCATTCACTCGCACTAAACGCACTAAATCGCCGGGCGCCTACTAAACGTAAATGAACCAGCCGTAATCTTGGTAACATAGCTACTGTAGATGGGTAGGTAAATAAGAGTTATAATGCGCGCGGGATGAGAATGGGATGCGACCGCGCGCTAAGCAAACTCGCGTCGATGCAATCTTGTCAAAGTAAACTAAAGTATGTTTTCGATTGACTTTGACAAGGTTCCATCCTATTCTCATCGCGCGCGGATTATATACTGATCTGATTATCTGGTAAGTACACAAGACGGCACGTAGACGCTTATACGCTAGTACTCTACTCGATTACGTTCCGGGCGACTTTAAAACAATAGTGTACACTCTGACGTGCTGTCGTGCAGACTGTGCAATATGCAAAGAACAGAAAAATACCTCTAACCTCACCTTATTAGATAGCTAGCTAGGGATTCACCTACCTACATAACCTAAGTACCTAAGTACCTAAATAACAATACGCAATACCTACTAATTTGTAAACAGCTGCCTTCATTTCAGACTGAGAAAAACCTAAACAATGAGCGAGGCCACTACGCAAGAGCACCGCCGCGAGCGCCAGGCGCCGCCGGAGCCCCGCGCTCGCGTGCCGCCGCCGCAGCCCCGCGAGCGGCAGCCCCCGCCCGGCCCGCGGCACCGCCAGTCCCCGCCAGAACCGCAGAGGGCCTCCGCGCACTCGCCACCTATGCCCAGGGAAAGGAACGCGCCCCCACAACCCCGGACGCGGCAGCCGCCACCGCCGCCCAAGCACTAGAATTCTGATATTGTTTCCGAGATTGCTAACTTTCACTCTTGTTAGAGGGTTCCATTAATTACGTGAGGCTGTTAGGGGGGGTCGATTGAGCCAAATCTCACCCTATCTCACGTGGGGGGGGGGTCTCACGTTGTTTTCCGCAAAAAAGGTGTGTAGAAAATTAGGTTTAATTAAAATAAAAAAAATAATACTTACGAACAATTTTCATCATGCTCTGCCTTTGTGTTCGCTGGTAAAACCTACCTACTGTTATTGAAATTAAGCATGTTAACGTTTTGGAAAAATATACATTTGATTGTTATTTATTTTGTTGTTTACTTTGTGCTCGACTTCCTACAATTAAGAGCTGAGGACTAATAAGGTTCTTTCTTACTCACATACAAAATCTTGAAATATTTACACTTAGCAAAAATTTACATACTTACATAAAAATTTTGCTATCAATAAAATTACAGACTGGCGCGACCTAACTTCTATTTCCGTTCGCTGCATGGTCCATCCATTTCGGCTGAAAAAATAATCAAGTGGGCACCAGTTCCTGGTACTGGAATTAATGGTTTAGTCATCCATCACCCCTCAGCACATCAACCTGTCCTGTTCCGTATGAGAACCAAAACTAGTCGGCTACACCGAGATAAATACCTGTACGAAAAACGTTGACAGGCCCGGATTTAAGGGGGGGCAAAGGGGGCAACCGCCCAGGGCCTCCACAAGAGAGGGGCCCCCACATAAAAAACACTGTTTGTTAAATCCAAATATGCAGGCCTTGTTAAACACTCATTCTAGCACACAAATGGTCAGTATTACATTAGCAGTGAAGCTCGTCATACACCAGCACCAAATTTTTCTGATTGGAAAATTAAAGGGTTCTCGCAAAGAAACCTCCACACCTTTGTTGCCCCAGGGTCTCCACACTTCTAAATCCGGCCCTGAACGTTGATATTATGCTGTTGTAACTAAGTATTCTGTCCGATAACTACAGTCTCCACCCAGCTCGATTTATGAAAAGTAACTTAGCTACTACAGTAGAGGGCCTGAAACATCCTACCTAATCTCTTATATCCGCCTCCCAAGCGTGGGCTGAAACTGATAGTAACGGTTTGACCTAAAGCGCTCAGTTTCGTCCTCCCTCCTTCCATAGAGGCAACATCAACGAATAAAATAGCTACAATTAACAATGTATTTAAAAATAGTTTTGATACTATCCGCGGTTCTATTGCAAGTGAGCTCAAGAAGCGTCAAAGTTGGGAGTGAAGACTTCGGGTTTGAAGATGAGAAGGGGGCTCCAGCAATCAGGGATGCCTGGATGGTCGACTCGCCAGTCCTGATGCCCGAAGGAGCGTGCCCGGAGGGCTTCAAACAGGACCCAGCTGGCGTGTGCAGGGAAGTGTTTTACGAAGAATATATTGACATTTAAGTAGGTTAAGGCAATCTGCGATGTACCTACTTACCTAAAGCAAGATTACAACACGTGAATAACGTTATTGTGAATGTTTTTTTTTTATACACAATATTTATAGTCATGTACCTGATTGATATAGTTATTTACCTGATTACACACACACCTACAATATAAGGCCGATATACATAATATTTATATCCACTACCCCCTTCACTGACCTATCTAGCGAAATACCTACTTAACTATCGTTCTATCACGTTCTTTTGTGAGAAATCCGCAGAGGCAGAACGATATTTAAGTGCTTGCTTAGCGAATTTCTCAAATCAGAAACCGGCAGACAGACCTACATAAAAGGCACCTGCTTTACTCTCTCTCTCTCTCTGCTTTATAACATGTTAATAAAACAAAAAAATGGCTTCCAATATCATTGTATTATCGGTAAGTATTTACAATTACATTAGGTAGGTATCTAAGTTTACAATACCTAGACCCAACGTATCTCTACATTTGTAACATAAGTCATACATAACACAGCTTCATCAGTCTTCCCCTTTATTACTACCGATTTTGCAGTTGCTGCACGCCACTTACAATCAAAATGTTGCGGAGCAAATAGGAACTTTATAAATCGCAAGCTGTCCTATAGATGGCGTTGTTCGCTTTCGGTTTTCTTCCTTACTGCAAGATCGATAGTTACGGTACACTTTGGAACACCTTAGACGAATCTCTCGATGTACCGCCAGGTGTCAAGACTGCCGAGGACGGGGTTGAGCAGCGCCTGGACAGCGACGCCGCCGACCAGAGCCACAGGTCCACTGAACCGGTTCAGGTAGTCCACAAATACTTCGCTGATGATCGCGTTGACGATCGCGTCGATGTCGCCGCCCCCGATCACACCGGTCAGCTCGGACTGGAAGGAGGAAATTTAGGTTAAGGCTGGAAGATAGCAACGTGGCGGGAAATTCAAAATTTTCACAGTTTTTTACATTTTGTAGCTAAATTGAGCTAGTTTTGTTCAGCGATTTTTCGTTCGCGGCAATAACAATATTCTTTTCATTATTGTAAACAATAGAACAAAAATAATTCAGCCGATTATGTGTTCTGGACTTCTGGTCTACGACAAGTTTTTGGGCAGTGCCACTGCTTCGTAGAGCAGAACACATAATCGGCTGAATTATTGTTGTTCTGTTGTTTACAATAATGAAAAGAATACTATGTTAATGCCGCGAACGAAAAACCGCTGAACAAAAATAGCTCAGTTTAGCTACAAAATGTAAAAAACCGTGAAAATTTTGAATTTCCCGCCACGTTGCTAACGTCCCACCTTAATTAAGACAAAGAACCCGATAGGTTTAATAGGTTTAGGTTAATGGAGACAAAGAACCCGATTGACATGCAGTCTGAGACTGGCCACGGCGTCGCAAGGGCCGTCTCAGCTCCATGATTAAGGTCTCCGAATGAGAACCGAAACTAGTCGGCTACACCGACATAATAAAAGTAAGTTTAACCGTTTACGAAATACAAAACCGATAGGTTTCTACCACAATCTCAGTTTTTTTCTTGCATGTGCCCCTGTATTATCTAAAATATCCACCGTAAAAATAACCGTTTTTAAATGTCAAACAAAAGTTTGTTCATTTCAATAAGAGCTATTTTCGAGTGTTTTGATGCTCGGAGGTTGAGTGGAATTTTTAGATAATAGAGGCGCTGATCCTATCGAAAAATTACACAGTAGGTACAATCAGCCACACGCTAGGATACCCCTTTCTGTTCGATTGGCGCCCTTATTTCACGCGCGGTAAGAGCTACCATCCGGTATCCCATGCTAGACTGTGGCCGACCGTACATTAGGTACAGACTTGAGGCCCTGTTCGAGTTGTCACACGAACTTTGACATGTGCATAGTGAAGTTATTTTGCCTGTAACCTACGTAAGTAGGTACGGTCGGCCACAGTCACAGATACCCCATGGCAGCTCTTAACGCGCTCGGCATAAGGGCGCCAATCGAACAAAAAGGGGTATCCTAGCGTGTGGCCGACTGTACCTACATGTTTAGGACTTGCAAAGCACCAGAAGTATCTTCTCAGAGTAGTCTGTCTAGCCCACGGCAAGTACACACGACAGCACGTCAGAGTGTACACTTTTATTGTAAAGTCGCCCGTAACCGTAACGTAACCGAGTAGAGTGCTAGCGAGTAAGGGTCGACGTGCCGACGTGTGTACACACGACAGCACGTGAGACTACACTTTTTTTGCAAAGTCGCCCCTAACGTAATCGAGTAGATTGCTAGCGGGTAAAGGTCGACGTGCTATCGTGTGTACAAAAAAACATCGAAGACATCATGATTGAAGCCACGACTTAGTTTCACTTAAAATTTTAGATTTCTGCGCAAATAGTCCAACTTGGGGATTGTCAGTAGCCTTCATGGAATAACCCCAATAAGATAAGAAGTGACTCAGGTAAGTTACCTCGATGGCGGGGATCTCGAACCAAGGGTTCTCGACTCTGTCGATGATGAGGGAGCGGCCGTCGTCCGACTGTCTCAGGCACAGCAGCGCGCGAACCCTGAAGTTTCTCGCGGTGAACCTGCAAAGGACAGGCGTTAAGAGTGTGGGTTAAGGCCCAAACCTATGCACAACTAGCGCCGCCAATGAAAAAAAAAAACATATGTTTCTTCTTTTTGGATGCGTTTTTTGCTATTTTTACCGGACTACGCGAAGCAAAAAGGAGGGTTATGATTTTAGCAGCGTATGTATGTTTACCCGACTACGCGAAGCAAAAAGGAGGGTTATGATTTTAGCAGCGTATGTATGTATGTATGTATGTATGTATGTCTGTGGACATGGCTTGACGTTTATGTATTCTGTGGTCGTTGTCTTTGGTCATCTGTCAAATCTGACACCGTTCGACGCAACGTTGCAATCGTTGGAACCGTTGTTGGTGGTTGCATCGAACGGTGGCAGACTCTATGCGTTACGTCAACTTATGTCAAATAATGTTGGATTTTGGAGGAAAAGGGGCAATCTGCCCGGTAAAATTGTCCAGTGTTGCCGTTTTAGCCACTTTGTGGCTAGATCTAGCGGATTTTCAACGGGTTTAGCTACAAAATAAACTGTTTTAGCCACTCAATGTTATCTAGCCACATCTGGCTACTTCTGGAGTTTTCTTGATCGCAAAGGTATAAACGAACCTCCATTACGCTAAATTCCACTAAAATGATCAGAAACCAGCTCAAAATAAGAAAAAATGTTTTGTTATCGCCTTTAGTTCTAGCAAAAGTTACAAAATCACATAAATCAATCGTTTCTGTAACACCAAGCTCGCCATCAGACGTCGACGAATAAATTGTGGATGAAATCGTGAAATAGATAATTTTTTAATTATGTAAATTCAACAGTGTTTTTTTGTGGTATACATAAATCTTTAAATTCAGCAGTATAATGAAAAGTATTAAAACAGGTATAATATCCATGTTTATTTTCTATTTTCATCCAAGCCTCAGTTGCAATAATTTTTAGCCACTTCTAGCGGAATTTTGAAATCGAATTTATTACAAATCTAGCGACATTTCCCTCTGACATAGCCACAAACTAGATTGCCCTGGCGGCAACACTGATTGTCAATGGTGTTATTGACTGCTATTCTATCTACCATGTGCCACCCGCCAAAAATGTTTTTGGTTTTTCCGAAAATAAAATATGTTGGACTGATACCCGTTCCTGTTTTAATAGCGAAAATACTTAACAGTACCAAAATATTACTCCTACAATCCAAGTACCCATGGAATGGCCAGTGGGTGCTTTTAGAGATGTAATTTTGGAGGTGGTCCAGATGGCCATCACGTGTCTCGAGTGGGGCCAGAAAAATGCGATTGTTATCGGAGGAGTTACAGGGATAATCACACAAGATGCCACCAGCCAGAGATATGTATTTGTGAAGACAGCAAAAATGTAAGTTTAATACTTCACTTGCTTCTTGCTTCGTCACTTTTTGAACTACAAAATCTTTACTTTTATTTTCTGTTTTCAGAAACCAGGAAGAGACTTCAACCCTGGAATTGATTATCCCGTAAATAATTATAGCATTCATTGATTTAATGGGCGAGAAAAACATCGTACATTGACTAAGACTGATTTTTTACCACCAATGCCTGAAAATGTGAGATGCGACCCAATTATGGATTCTACAAGGTCTGAGCGTCACACAGATTGCTTTACAATCAGGTTTGTATTTTCTTAATTTCTTTAGATAAGGTACTACTAATATTTTTGATTTTTCCAATTTTTGTTCAAGGCAAGGCTTTTATTAATTTTCGTATTTATTTTTCAGGCTCTCAAAAACATCAGACCCTACATCCAAAGCAGATTCTGAAGTAGATCCTGTCTGAAGCTATTGCGACTTTGGTAAGTCATTGCATTTTGTTCTTAGACAGATTTTTCATTTTCCGGCCCATAAAAAATATGCTGACAAATCATAAGTCAAAATTTTAGAAAACAGATGTAACAGTCTCAATTTAATATTAAACCCTTCCAGCAGTCTCAATTTAATATTAAACCCTTCCAGTGACCCTTCCAGGAAGAGATGAGAGTGACTTTATTAACGCTTCGTGGGTCGACGGCTACAATGCTCCAGGAAGATTTCTGCTTTGCCAAGCGCCACTTCGAGTAACTGTTCAGGACTGGTGGACTATGATACTCGCTTACAAGATAAGAGTGATTGTGATGCTAACTAGAATCGTGGAACAAAACGAGGAAGCTTGTTTCCCTTACTGGAACCAAGTGCGGCGGAAATCAGTCAGCTTCGGCGAGTTTTCTGTTAAAACCAAGGAAGTTAAAGCTTTTCGAGATCATGTCGTGACTAGTCTCCGTGTGACAGATGGCAGTGGAGCTTCGTTGGATGTGGAGCACTTTGCGTACACCGACTGGCCTTCCCAGGGAGTCCCTCAAGATCATTCAGGCTTCTATAAGTTTCTTGTGAAAGTGAGAGAAGCTCAGTCAAAAGCCGAGCTCCATCAAAATGACGTTCTTCCAATGCTGGTACATTCTGGTTCCGGGTTAAATCGAGCCGGTGCTTTCGCAGCTATAGACATTTGCTTGAATCAGTATGATGAGAGCAAAACAATAGACATTAAGTCAGTGGTGCGAAGTTTACGCAGACAAAGATGTAACTGTTTATCCTTACCACAACATTACATTTTCTGCCATGATTTCTTTTTTAAGTAGTATTAAGAATTTGTATATTTTATATTTAATAAAGCTCAAGTTATTACTGTAGTTCCTTTTTATGCCCTTAGATATCATATTCCTAAGACCTATACCTATATCTACTAATTCGGATATCAGAATATTAAAACTGAGATAGCTGATGGCAATAAGCTCGAGCAGAGATTAATGAAGGCATTAACCTAAACGTAATGAGCGAATTTTGTGTTATAGATTGAAAAATTCATTTGCGCCCGTTATTGCTGTCGCTTAACCTTACGCGCGTGCGCGTTAAGTCATTTGGTTTAATTATAGATTGATCCGGAGTCTCAATTTAATATTAAACCCTTCCAGTGACCCTTCCAGGAAGAGATGAGAGTGACTTTATTAACGCTTCGTGGGTCGACGGCTACAAGGCTCCAGGAAGATTTCTGCTTTGCCAAGCGCCACTTCGAGTAACTGTTCAGGACTGGTGGACTATGATACTCGCTTACAAGATAAGAGTGATTGTGATGCTAACTAGAATCGTGGAACAAAACGAGGAAGCTTGTTTCCCTTACTGGAACCAAGTGCGGCGGAAATCAGTCAGCTTCGGCGAGTTTTCTGTTAAAACCAAGGAAGTTAAAGCTTTTCGAGATCATGTCGTGACTAGTCTCCGTGTGACAGATGGCAGTGGAGCTTCGTTGGATGTGGAGCACTTTGCGTACACCGACTGGCCTTCCCAGGGAGTCCCTCAAGATCATTCAGGCTTCTATAAGTTTCTTGTGAAAGTGAGAGAAGCTCAGTCAAAAGCCGAGCTCCATCAAAATGACGTTCTTCCAATGCTGGTACATTCTGGTTCCGGGTTAAATCGAGCCGGTGCTTTCGCAGCTATAGACATTTGCTTGAATCAGTATGATGAGAGCAAAACAATAGACATTAAGTCAGTGGTGCGAAGTTTACGCAGACAAAGATGTAACTGTTTATCCTTACCACAACATTACATTTTCTGCCATGATTTCTTTTTTAAGTAGTATTAAGAATTTGTATATTTTATATTTAATAAAGCTCAAGTTATTACTGTAGTTCCTTTTTATGCCCTTAGATATCATATTCCTAAGACCTATACCTATATCTACTAATTCGGATATCAGAATATTAAAACTGAGATAGCTGATGGCAATAAGCTCGAGCAGAGATTAATGAAGGCATTAACCTAAACGTAATGAGCGAATTTTGTGTTATAGATTGAAAAATTCATTTGCGCCCGTTATTGCTGTCGCTTAACCTTACGCGCGTGCGCGTTAAGTCATTTGGTTTAAAAGGGATTTTCTGACAGCTAAAAAAAATAAAAAAATAGTTCTAAAAGCTGTGACAGATGGCGTTGATACGACATGTTTTCTATCACAAAGTAAATTAGTGCTTAATACAGCGAAAATATTTCTTCACTTCATTGCTCTGTGACTTCATCTTTCATCGTTGTAGCTGTCATTCCATTTTACAGTACATGAAAAAGTGCACGACTTTGTTAATGTTCTTGTATGAGTGAATGGTAAATCCGAAAACACTTCATTTTGCTCCACAACTAATACCTAAATGTGTTTGGACGTATACGAAGGCCAACGAGCGCGAACTGGCATACAAAAAATAACATGTCTCGTCAGCGACATCTAGTTACAAATTTGGAACTACAACTTATGAGCTGTCAGAAAATCCCTAATTATAGATTGATCCGGAGACAAGGTAGTGCCTCGCGCCAAGTACAGGTTCAATATATAAAATCTCAAACTTTAACAGGATGAAAAATTGGAAGACATTTGATGTTTAATTTAAATCGCCTTGAACATATTTTGATTTTTTGAATCTTTTTCATAGAAGTGTTAAAAATGTAACACAAAAGTTTTCCACTATGGCGCATAAAGAGCAACTCTTACCTACCACTCGAGTTAACGCGTTGCTAAATCGAACTAAAGCTGTAAATTTTGTTCAATAATTAACGAGCTCTGAGAATTGGGACGTTAGTCCCCAATTAATGGAGAGAAATAATTGGCTATCGATTCGGTATAACCCAAGTATATTGATTGTAAATTATATTGTTCTTGCATAGAGAGGGTAAAACCAGTCAGAGGTACCTACAAACCGCAGAAAATTGTGGTTAATGAATAAGAGTTATCAGTAGCGACAATATGACCTCATTATAAATATGGTATATAGCATACCGATTGTTTAAACGATTTTCAGTAAAAATAAGGCTATGGTTTTCCTGTTTTTGTGACTCTTATCAAATTTGTATTTTCCCTTGCCTATACCATTGTTATAAATTACTCATTACTGCTCTCAAAAGCAGTCGCGATTAAAATTGAATTGTTTATCAAGTCCAGTACAAACTTTTCCTGCTTTTCTCATGAATAAGTTATTGTTTCATGTGTTACTGTGCGAGAGCGATTTGTTCAAAATTTTGATTCTGATTTTAAAAAGCTATATACTTTACATATTATTCGTATGATATTCGCTCTTTACGTGCTCGCAGTAAACAATTCGTTCACCTAGTAAATTCAGTTTCATTAGAATTTTATAGTAAACTGAAACGTCACATCATAACAGTCATCAATTTGTTGTGACGTCGTCGACTTGGCTGCTGATTTTCTGCCAAGTCCACTAACTTTCTAGATCGAAGTCTTTCCTGTTCATGGGTATCAAATGAAAGGGCTTTAAAAGACCTTTTCAAAAATGTAAAACATATGTAGCGTCAACATAACAAATAGAACAAAAAATTCCAAAATGTGTTTTTTTTTGCCCTTCTTGGTTCTATTCTGGGTGATCGTCCAAAATGACTTACTAAAACGCTAAAAAAAATATAAGTTAAAAACTAAAACCCGACTAATAAAAGGCTTAAAACAAGACCTGTTTATCCTTAAAATAGACTCATAGATAATTAATCGTAGTCGGAGGACACCACATTCGCATTTGATAAACCGATGGCCTTCGACTACGATTAATTCGCACCCCCCGGCGAATAAACCCGTAACATCAAAAACGTAATTGTTCAGGAAAAAATAAAAACTGTTTTTTCGTCACAACTCGCTAAGTACCTATGGTAGAAAAGTCATTTAGGTATCAATTTACAGGTTTTTTTTTTGCTCACTACATATTGAAACATTATTAATCTATAGATAACACTACGGAAGTTATTAAACAAAATGTATGATACCAATATTAAAATCTTGTTTTATTACTGCAAAGTGATATTACGGTTTTATTCGTTGTAAAATCGAAACCGAACATTTACAGCATCATAGTATTATAGGAATATTCGCTGATATTTTGCATAGATACTCTTTTCGGTAAGAGCACATTATGGCTTTATTCTCGGCATATGTAAAGTGACTGTGTTAGATAATGGCTCATTATATTTTTATTCTGGTACAAATTTCTAAGAATATTAAATGTAAGTGTACATTACAATTTTTCATATACATTTTAATTCTCCATAAGTGCCCCTTGTAGCAATGACTTGTATAAAATAAGTAGGTAAAGGAGTCCAGGAAATTTTGAATACCTACCCAAAGTAGTTAACGAAACAAATCGTATTAAAAATCGACAGTATAATGGAAGGAAAACACAATGAAATTAAAAACTTCCAAAAACAAAGGCAAAAAAGTTAGCAAAAAGTGAATTTTTCTACTTTTTATGCCTTTGTTTTTAGAAGTGTTTGAATCATTAAATAACAATTTAATTCGAAACTTCTTCTTCTTCTGGTGCCTCTCCACTATTGGAGGTTGGCAGTCGGCTGTTCATTATGTCATTCTGTCCTTAGCTAAAAGAAAGAGATCTTATATGGTGACCACTCCTGTTCATTCTTTGATGTTTTTCAGCAAACTCTTTCTTCTTCTGCCGACGCTTTTTCCTTCCTCAATCTTTGCCTATCAGGATAATTGGAGAAGTCTATCGTATCTAATCACATTAATTACTCATCTATTTCTATTGGGTGTTTTAAATGAGTTCTCTTTTGTATGACATATCCTTATCCTTATACTTAAGATACCACTACTTTTCGAAAGCTTCCATTTTCCTATTTATTTGATCTTTACGATCCATTTTTCATATACATTCACAACCGTCGTACATTTCTATAGGCTAGATGTAACATTGAAGCCTCCTGATCTGGATCTGGAGGTTATGATCGCATATCAAATGGATAGAAGATTAACCTTTATTTGCTTCATAAACAAACGTAGGTAAAAACCAAAGTCAACTTAAACCTTATTAAAACAGAAGAAAAATACAAACTTGTTTACCTTAGAGCCTGTGAGTTTTACCAGTTTGATTGGCTTCTTCACAGACGATTATCACCGTGTTAGTCTGGCTCCAGTAAAGGTTCTGAATTATTCTCTTATCTCTGCTATCAATTCTAACGTCTTGTAGACGACGCATTAGTACCTATAACCGGACTTAGCATGATCAAAGGCCTTCTTGTATTCAATCAAGCAAATTAAAACGTCAATTTGCAAGTCTCTGGACTTGTGGTCTATGTAGGTGCAAAGAAGACTTATCTGGTTCTTAGCCCTGACCTGAAACTGAAATAGCTATTGGCAATACCTATGCTCATTGGACTTCACTCTGATCCTCTCATGAAGAATGAAGAGAAACATACCTGGCTTAAGAAACTTATTGTGCGGTATTCGCAGTATTTCTTCATGTCAGTAGAGTGACAAAGGTTGAAATTTAAAATTTTTGTGGTAATATCCCAGTGCTGTAAAAGGTTTTGAAAGACCTGGAGAGCGCATAATTATTAGAGTATGTTTTTAATGGGCTTGAATTAAGCTGGTCTTAGTGATTTACCCGTTTTGGCTCTTTTTAGAGCCCTAACTAGTTACTTTTGATCAAAGGATTGAAGGACCAGTTTCATAGATCAGTATATTGGCAAACAGCGTTTTCACGCGGATTTTTATACTTCCTGCATACAGAATTAAATGTATGCAGAAACCTTGGTGTTACTTAAGCCTTATAAGATCATTTATACATCGTCTAGTGGCAATTACTTACAAAGGCGTTATTAAGTTCAAGTACCTAGGTTTTACGGTAACTGATCCAAACACCCGAGAAGGCGAGATAGAGATCAGAATTAAAAATGCATTCCAATACTACGCCGCTCTCCACAAAGTGATCACGTCCAAGCACCTAACAAGAAGAACGAAAATACGCATTTATAAGAACTATCTTTATGTACGGATGTGAAACTTAGACACTGACGCAAAAAGAAGAGATCAAACTCCTGGTCGCGGAAAGGAAAAATCCTGTGAAAAATATTTGGACCCACCAAGGGAGAAGACGGCACCTTTAGGATCCGGTAAAACGCCGGACACATGGCCGAGCCCAACAAAATCGGAGAGACTAAAACTGCAAGACTCCGCTGGCTTGGTCACGTATAAAGAATGGGAGACGATCGGGCAGCTAAAACAGCATACGAACGGCAACCTTGTGCACGTCTACCAGTTGGACGTCCCAAGTATCGCTGTATTGACGAAGTCTCAAAGGACTTGCGCGAACTCCTAGTGGAAGATTAGAAAGAAGTGATGCAGGACGGAGAGAGATGGCGTCTTTTGGTTGCGGAGGCCAAGATCCACTTCGAGTCGCTGAGCCAGCGTAGTAAGTAAGTGGCAACTTCACTCACATGAGTGACCACTTGCTGCAGCGACTGGGAAATCAGTCAATGAATTCCGGTTTTATCCTTTACGCAACCCAGCCATCTCCTTTATCTCCAAATTCCATATCATGGTTGTTCCATTCTTTATAGAACTTCGAGCCCACCACTCGTATTTTACACAAGTTTTTTTTTTCTTGTACAATATTGTCCGGTTGTGAGAGTTTGTGTAGCCGTTTTCATGTTTACTACATCATACGGGACATAAACTTAAGACATCTTCGTCTATCTATAGCTGTTTCTTGTTCTTTATTCCTCGCAAAATCGTCATTTCATAGTGACTACCACATCGATGACATATTGTTAGATTTATTATTACATCATTACTGGAATAAATATATAACAACAAAAAGCTAAACGGTTTTACAGATATAGCAAAACCGGTTCCTATTTTGTAAACATGCATTACAGTCATGGTGATCAAAATATTTCACGAGAATAAAGCCGTAAAGGCTTTTGTAATTTCTACATACAATAAATGTATCAGTAAGGGATGACTGCGGTTTTATTCTTCGTTCAAATTGTTGAGTATGTTCAGACGAATAAAGCCATATTTTTAAATATCTCCTTAAATAAGGTATTTCAGGGTCTGAAAAAAATTACACTTATGTATTCGGCATCGAAGATGACGTTTCTGCAATAACAATAAAAAAGCCGTAATAGCACTTTACGGGTTTATTCTGCGGGGGGTGCGAATTATCTATGGGTCTATTTTAAGGATAAACTGCCCCTCTACCCTTGACGCGTTTTTCCAATACGGCCGCAATATGGCGCAATTTACAAAATTTAATATTTTACAAATTAAGACGCATTTTGTGTTTTTATTGAATAAAACAGCCTTACCTTTGAATAAACATCACAAAGTATTTAAAATCAAAGCATTACTATGCGAATTCAAAGAGAAATTAATTTTAAAACTTTTTCAATAGAATCGCAATAGCGTCAAGGGTAGAGGGGCAGGTCTTGTTTTAAGCCTTTTAGTAGTCGGGTTTTAGTTTTTAACTTCTATTTTTTTTAGGACCTAATGTTTAGATTGCAACGTAGAACACAGTAAAACAATGTAGGTATAATATACAAGGTGTTACAAAAGTACCTAACTCTTTTTACATGGTGTAACCTACTGGTCAACAGGATGTCAAATCTGTAAAAAAAAAAAGTTGAAAAAATCAATTTTTATTTTATAACCTCAAAATTGATAATTTTTCATAACTTTTTTGTTTTTGTTATTAGCTCAAATTTAAAAAGTATTTTTGTGCGTTGGGTGCATTTACATAGCTTTGAGTTGTTAAAACATTGTGAAAGTCAATGAAAACAATATTAAAAAAATACTTTTCTCCCGCCACATCGTTCACATTTTATTAATATTTAAAAATCAACGGAACGTCATAGTGCAAAAAAAATATTTAGGTTGTGATCCCTATCACCGGGTGCTATTACCCTGTAAAAAGAGTTAGGTACTTTTGTAACACCTTGTATGTTTTTTTTTTCTATTGGCGGCGCTAGTTGTGGGTAGGTTATCACCTTAAGGTGGGACGATAGCAACGTGGCGGGAAATTCAAAATTTTCACAGTTTTTTACATTTTGTAGCTAACGAAAAATCGCTGAACAAAAATAACTCAGTTTAGCTAAAAAATGTAAAAAACTGTGACAATTTTGAATTTCCCGCCACGTTGCTATCATCCCACCTTAAGAGGAAGCGTGGTGGTGGTACAGTCGGCCACAGTCTCAGATACCACTTTTTGTTCGATTGGCGCCCTTATGCCGCGCGCGGTAAGAGCTGCCATGGGGTATCTGAGATTGTGGCCGACCGTACTAGGTTGTTAGGTACCAATGAGGCGACGTGGTCAATTCCTAGCATTAGATTATTACTCAGACAATGTAGGTATTGTAGGTATAAGTTCCGACAGTGGCAACTCAACTCCGCTCACACCTAGGTACACACAAATTACAACCAAATTATAATTTTATGGCTAAAGGTACAAAGTAACTATCTCTTACCTAGCTTCGCCATCTCCGTACAAAGGGATTGCGGTAAAAAAATCGCCTGCCAGCCTGTAACGATCTGAAAAAAAAAAACAAAACTGGTAGATATAACCCGTGTCATTAAAGAAAAAAATTAGGATGAACTTCACAACACTCACCCTCTCGCTCTAATTAATACAGTCAAAGCGAGACAACACTAGGTTTTTAACTCCGCCCTAAATGTTTTCTTTAATGGCACGGGTTATAAGTCAATTACACCAAAACTTACTTATATTACTTACTGAGCTCTACAACTTTACAATACGTAAGTTAAGTAGTGGATAAAAGGTAAAGCATTGATTTGCTACTTACAGACACACAGTATATGTATACCAAAGTAAGTAGGTATACGTAACTTGAAATATTCTACAGGGTGTTACAGCATGCTCCTGTGACAGTACTGCCCCTGTATTCTCTAAAATATCCACCGTAAAAATAACGGTTTTTAAATGTCAAAACAAAGATTGTTAATTTCAATAAGGGCTATTTTCGAGTGTTTTGACGCTCAAAGGTTGAGTGGTTTTTTTTCCATTATAGACCCGCTGAAGAGGGTCGCTTCTCTCATCAATACAAGTAATAATTACCAATTGACCAAGTGCGAAATCTAAAAATGAAAAATTTGCGGCTAAGGTAGCACATCACGATAAAAGTTGTATAACCCGTGTCATTAAAGAAAACATTTAGGATGGACATCAAAACACTCCGCTCTAATTGAACGAGCGAGCGAAGTTCTCCGAGTCTACTGGAACAATCCGGCGTTTGTATGAATGTATGTATGTATGTATGTATGTATGTATGTATGTATGTATGTATGTATGTATGTATGTATGTATTGTAATGATTGTAACCTCCGCCGGAGTACTGGCCGATATAAATATTCAAATTAGAGAGGCTTTTCAAATAATATGTTAGAATGTTGTAAATAGGAATGTCACTAAGACTAGATCCGCCACTAGGCGTGGACTGAAGTGTTTGTTTTTATTAAAATAGCAATTATAGGATTATTACCGAAGTAGGTAATATTAGTTTTATTAATATAGGGTAGCGCAGCAAGCGCTACATTGGTGGAGGCGCCTAGATCGCGTACAGTACTTCTCGCGTTAGGATCTTTTAGAGTAGGTTTCAGCTTGTTGCAATAACGCCCCCATAATAACGGACGACGAGTTGATGTTAATGACGATGATGAGGAGCTGCAGATCAGCCAAGTAGAGTTGCCCCGCTGAGCAAGAGAGGGGGACAAGAAGAGTTATCCTATGTGCCAACCAAGAGGACCGGCACAGTTCAAAGCTAAGTGGTTGATATAGCGTGTAATTTTTGCATAGCAAAAGCATGGCCGTATCGAGCTTCGACGGATTTTCCGCCGATATAGATGACTTCATAAGTCAATTTGAAGTAATTGCAACCATAAATAAGTGGTCAGATGGAGAGAAGAGAGTAATCGTAGCTGCATATTTGTCAGGGCCTGCTCTGTATTACTACAAGGAGATAATAGGGTCGACGGCGACCTTCGCCGAGGTAGAAGAGAAACTGAGGGTTGAGTTTCCGCCAAACTTCAATTATCTGGCTTTGTTTTTTGACGCGAAACAAGAAGTTGGTGAAGATCTGTTAGGATTCTTCTACAGACTGAATGAGTTGGCCAGGAAAGCCGAAATCGAGGAACCGATGTTCATAGAGCAGTTCCTGCGATCGGTTCTGTCGCCAATTAGAGTGGTGATGGCTGGTAGACTGTATAGCAGCAAACAGGAGCTGAAAAAAACTGTATGGCAGATCAGACGGGTTTATGAGACCCAAGAGGTGCTTACTGCGTTGAATCTGCCAGTTGATCTGCAATCGGTGGCGAAACAGCCGTGTGTCTCGAACGGGTACAACTGTGCTAATAAATTACAGATGATAGAAGTGGATGACCATTGGGAAGAGCCAACGTCGCCACCAGATTTAAACATGGAAGCTGCAGACTGCAGTAAGGACAATGTGATGTCCATTGAGAAGGATGTCCCTATGTTGCAGTTGATGAAAGATGAAAAAGGAACATCTGGTGGGTCTGATCCAATTATTAAAGTAGAATTGGCAAATGGGCAAGAAATTTTAGCGCTGATAGACACGGGAGCTGCGGTTTCTTGCGTGTCAAAGAGTGTGGTTACTTCTACGCATAACAAGATAGAAGCAGTGCATGATGTGGTGCTGAGAGCAGCTGGTGGTGGTTCCCTACAGGTAGCAGGCAAGCTACTGATGAATTTGATTATAGGTGCCCGTGTATTTCCCTGCGAACTATATGTCATGGAAAGCATGCAACAGGACATAATCCTGGGACAGGATTTTCTGCAGGAGAATGGTGCAGCGATTTTATTTGACAATAAAATAATAATAAAAAACTGTCATGTCAATTTTGAAAGGAGTCGACAGCTGGCAAGTTGTCAGATGAAACCATCGACAACGGAAGAAGAGGTGAGTTGCGCCTTTGTCGAGCCGAAGGAGGTATTGTTGAGTGAAGGAGGTGATAACGGAAACGAGTATTTCGAAAATTGGCGGCAAAAAGTTTTGACGGAAAGTGTTAGGGGGGAAGGCGATTCCCGTGCAGAGCGAAAAGTATTTATCGAGTTGCGTCGAGAACACAATAAGCGACGACGTAAAAAGAAGAAACCAAGTGTGGGAAGGAAGATGAAAGGCCGGAGGACGAAATATAAGAAATTACCTCGATTTGTTGAGGAACGGGTTGCCCCTATGAGAGTGACCACTATTAAAGGGAATTTGGCATGTCGAAAGTTCAAGGGTCCTTTCAAGATAGATAGGCAGAGGTCTCGATTTGTGCATGAAGTAGTTAGACTGAAGGTAGAGAAGAAAGGGAAGAAGGAAACCCTCTTAAAGAAGTTAGTTAGGTAGATTGCGATTGTGGCAATTGTATTTTGGGTATAGTTTACTAATGCCAGTTTGTTTTTGCATGTGCTACGGGACGACACCATGCAATGAGGCAAAGCTGATGGCTGCGAGATGCAGCGAGGCCAATCTATGTTGGCATAGATGCTCCAAGGCCCATAGATGGAAGATCGGCATCGGAATGTTTAGTGTTAGGAAGGGCAGTGTTAGTGTAGGTTTTTTATGTGGTTTTGCCAATTTGTAAGCCTTGGAACATTTATTTTTTATTGGGCCTCTATAAACCAGCTTTGCTAGGATGTTTTATTTTTATTGATAATGGTGTCATCGCGTATTAGAGGAGTAGGGATAGTGAAGTGCGGTTTAGATATTTAATTGAACTATTTAAGTTATTGAGATTATGTTTAGTCTGATAGTTAGATTTCTACCCTCTTTCGATTTTAGTGATGTACCTTTATCACTAATCACTATGTGTGTTGATAAAATTTCGATTTTGATCAAATTTTTATGAACTAAGGGGGGAAATGTAATGATTGTAACCTCCGCCGGAGTACTGGCCGATATAAATATTCAAATTAGAGAGGCTTTTCAAATAATATGTTAGAATGTTGTAAATAGGAATGTCACTAAGACTAGATCCGCCACTATATAGGCGTGGACTGAAGTGTTTGTTTTTATTAAAATAGCAATTATAGGATTATTACCGAAGTAATATTAGTTTTATTAATATAGGGTAGCGCAGCAAGCGCTACAGTATGTATGTATGTATGTATGAATGTTCGTTCGACGATAACTTGAGTAAATTTGGTCGGATCGTTATGAAATTTGGTAAGCGGGTAAATGAAATTAAAAGAATTTTTAAGTTCGAACATGAGCCAAATCGGTCGAGGGGTTGCCGAGATATGGGGTTGTTAAGTTTATATGGGATCGCGAGTTCACAGTTCGGGGCGAACCACTAGCTAATACAGTCAAAGCGAGACAACGCTAGGTTTTTAACTCCGTCCTACTTAAATGTTTTCCATTATCGGCTATCGCCATCTTGCTCTATTTCACCGCGTGAAGCGAGATGCCGCTACACGATAGTGGGATAAAACTTTTATATTGAAGTTGTGCTTCCCTGTTCCATACTAAAATTCGGTAACAAATGTATGGATACTGTACCAAATGTATGCAGCAGCTGATATTTTTTACGAGATTTCGCACTTGGCTCCATAGTAAAAGGTGCTTGTATTACCCTTTCAGTGTCACAGGACCTTTCTGAAACACCCTGTATAGCTATTTTTGGTAGCTAAAGTAAGTAGGTATACCCTACTCCTTAAAATTAAGGAGTCACTTCGTGGTCAGACGGCAGCTGCTGTACACTCGCCTTTTACGCTTTCTTACAATATCTTTACACCAAGAGTATGTACAGTGAACAGCATGTAAACGTGATCAAAACCTTTACATTTTCGTTTCAAAGTCGCCCGTAACGAAACCGAATAGAGCCTATTGGTGTAACATGCGTGTTTTAAGTGATGTGCTATCGACTGTAGACAAAAGTACTCTATGGATGCCATATTAGGCATAAAGTGAGGGTGAAACTAACCAGCGCGAATTTCGATGACTGTCGGTGAGGGGAAGGTCAAAGGTCAGGTCGGAGGCGCGGACGAAGCTTCTGTTCACCACGGATTCGAGGTACTGACCTCCGGAGGTCAGTGTAACTTACCAGCGCGAATGTTGATGACTGGCACTGTGAGGTCAAGGTCAAAGGTCAGGTCGGCGGCGCGGACGAAGCTTCGGTTCACCACGAAGTCGAGGTACTGACCTCCGGAGGTCAGTGTAACTTACCAGCGCGAATGTTGATGACTGGCACGGTGAGGTCAAGGTCAAAGGTCAGGTCAGCGGCGCGGAAGAAGCTTCTGTTCACCACGAAGCCGCCGAAGCCGGTCGCCACGCCCTTTATGATCTCGATGTCCAGGCTGGAAAATTAGAGTTATGATGTTAGCAGAAAAATATTTATGTCGTGCAAGGGGGCGTCCATATATTACGTGAGATGTTTAAGGGGGGGAGGGGGTCGAGTCAAAACTCATGTAATCTTACGTTGGAGGGAGGGGGGTCTCGGCAAATATCACGCAATTTTTTTTCTGATTGAAACAAAAAAAAAATACAATTTTGGTCCATTAAATCCAGATTTTTATTACACTTATTATTAAACTCTCAGCAATATTGATTACTAGTCTTAACTAGTCGTAAATAAAAGCACGAAGCAATTTTTTTTTCTTTTTGCAATAACATTCCAACGCGTTTACCTAAGAAACACACATTTAAAAAAATCTCACGTGAGATTGGGGGATGGGGGAGGGGGTTGAATAAAATCTCACAGCATCTCACCAGGGGGGGAAGGAGGGACAGAAAATTTTAAAAAAACACCTCATGTAATTTATGGACGCCCCCCAAACAAATGTCAACAAATACAATAAATGATAATAAAATTCACAAAAGCTTCGTCAAAAAATTCCAATAAAATAAACATGCCACAAAGCAGAGGTAAACGATAGGTAAGGATGTTGATCAGGAAGTCACTTACTTCACTTAAAAGACCTACTAGGCAAAAACTAGTGGGATTCTATTTTTGAGGATGGGACCATGGTCTCACACCTAACAAGCCTAATATCAGAATGTCATTTAAACAGAAAAACCAAACACAACTACTGATAAATGTCCTAGATGACAGATCGCAGTAAAAACCTGGATGATAAAAAAAAAACTTACTTGACCAGCCCAGCCGGGAGGTTGAAGTGGAAGTGGTCGAGCTCTAGGGGGTCTAGGGGGGGCAGGCCGAAGAGGGGGGAGCCGTTGTTAATGATCCTCCGTACGTAGGCGATCATCTGGTTGATGAGAATGTTGATCAGGACTTGGTTGCGTAGCGAGGGTGGTGCGGCGGCCACCTCTGTGGAGGGAAGAAATTAGGGTTTTAGGATTCCGTAGGTATTATCCAAAGGGTGTGAATAACGGGATTATCTAACTGGGTACTTATTCCACACAACCTTTGAGGGCAAATCATACCCATTTGAAAATAATTAGTGTCAGTGGCACATAGAAGTGACCGTGTTTTTTTGTCGTTCTTTTGTTATTGCTCTATCATATTTTTATTTATTTTGTGTTCGGAAGGCGATGGGGGCTCCCATGATATACCCACGCTAGCATACCTAACATATAGGCATGCGCGTCATTTCAACAAAAGGGGATATCGTAGCTTGACGCTGACTTTACAATGTGCCACGACACGACAGAAGAGACTTGGCCTCGCCTCCAGCACCACTTTCCGCCCGCTCCAATGACGCCCGGTCCCACCCCGCATTCAGACCTCATACCGCTAAAGTGACCTACTCGTCAGTAGTCACTATGCATGTCAAACCACGTGGTGTCTCAAGTATCTTCTTTCGTAGCACGCATTGTACAGTGTACGTTGGTACACGTTAGCAGATTACACTCGCTCGGCAAATGTAGGCAGGTACTGATGGTTACGTGGATAGGTATTTACCGGCTTGCAGGGCAGCATCCTCCAAGAGGTCGACCTGGGGCGCCACTGCCGCAGCAGCTACCGCCACGAGACTCAGCAATACGAGAAACTTCATACTGGAAGGAAATAACAATGTTATTTCGGCGGAGGTAGAGACGCGAGTTTTCTATAAAAAAGTGTTTATTTAGTTACTGCATACATTCATAGACAAAGGACTCCCTATTAATTAAAATGGAAGGAATTACTTTTATGAGCCACGTTTAACTTTACATAGAAATATTTTTTTCAGCCATTCTACCATGAACTCTCACTGCACATTTTGTATTTAGTAAACTGTCTGAAGAGGCTGTCCACGGCATCACGAGGGCCTTCTCTGCTCCATGATTAAGATCTCCTAATGAGAACCGAAACTAGTCGGCTACACAAACATAATTAAAAGTAAAAACAGTTTAATAAATAAAAAAATATAAATTTTGTGCGTGCTGGATGCTGGAAGAGCGCGCAAGGCAATCAAGCTTAGTGCATTTGCTAGCTAAAATATCGCGCGTCTCTGCTCCAATAAGGAAGCGTTTTTTGCACTGGCAGACTTCCCCAAAAATCCCAAATAGACACTCGCGGATTATGAACGGAACCAAATTGACACAATAGTAAATTAACATAGTCGTACCTACCTGGTAATGTAGTCAAATCGGGGATCAACAAACTACTGTCGCACCTGTGTTCCAAACCCTCGTTAAATTCACACGTAATCACTTCGCAATCAGCACTGATTTAGAGATTTGGCGACGATCAATAATTATAATTTTTACAATAACAAATCTCTTTATCGCCAATCGTCACCATAATGATTGATTAACATATTCTCATAAAATTAATTACCTGTTTAACACAGGGGAGAACCTAGATAAAAAGAGAGTAGAGTGGTAGAACCTTATAAATTGTAAGTAAGAAATCTATATGGTAAAACTCTGAAGAGCCTTTTACTGATAGATGACAATGAACCGATTTTACACAACTTCACCAGCATTTAAACACAATTTTATTGGAAGATAATTTTTAAACCATCATATTTCAGATGCTACATGCCTAAGGAGGTAGATAGAATGCGAAATTGTTGTGATAGATGACTCTTCGTTGTACATATTAACTTTGATTATGAAATGGGCTGCGTAAGCACAGTAGCGTACTGGGGAATCAGTGGTTCTCTGTGTTATCTTTTGGCACATAAACCGCTATAAAACACTCGTGGGTATAAGAACTATTTTAAATTTGCTTCAGCTTATTCTGTAAAATAAAAATAAAATCCGCACAGTTGCCAGTCCTCAAAATCGGTTTGTTTGTGAGAAAATATGAAAAACAAGATTTCTGTGCAGTTTTTTTTGCACCCTGGTGTAAGTCTCACTATAGATAGATTGGTACGTAAGTAGATGAAGTACCTAAATCTAGATCGACCTGTAAGTACCAATATTTAATTATACTAGGAAGTAAGTTCAAGTATTACGGTAGACTGAGATGTAGACTGGCTGGTATAAAACGTATCATCATCAGGGTGATGGCTGACCCTTAGTGCGTTCCTGTGCCGAAATCTAACCAGATCAAAGATTTAGATAGCAACCAACCAGGGTACAAAGCCTTGATAGTGGAAAAATAAGCAACGTTGTTTACTTACAGCTGTTTATTTCACAGTATCGCAATCGAGAAAGTTACAAAATCACTGCCAGAATACGCCAGGTTTCGTACTGACTCAGGTAGCAGTTTAGTCTTTGGATGAATGAGTCAGAGTAGGTGTGTAGTATAAGTCCGTTGGCTCTAGTGATATATCTGGCGAAGTGGTCTCCGATTATGGCATTGAAGATCTCGTCTATTATTCCGTCGAAATCTATTTCCGACTGTAATAAAACAGTTTGATGTCGTGAGCTTATTAAATACTAGTAGGTAGGTCTGTGTGGGTAGGGAGAGTTTATTGTAGAGCCAGAAAAGGACAGAAAAAAAACCGCCCAAGTGCGAGTCGGATTCGCGCACTGAGGTTTCCGTACCACCGTACAATAAAAATAAAATGGTTACGCGGACCCACCGTGCGTGAATCCGACTCACGCTTGACCGTTTTTATTATTTGTTGTTATACTATAAAGTAAGTCTTATAATCATACTGCTTTTGCGATAGAGCAAAAAGTATAAAAACACGGGAATGGGAACCCCTTATTTTTTATTGGGTATTAATAATCCGCCATAACAACACATAATCTGTGAATATTTCAACTATTATGGTTCCAAATATTCAGCCCTTTAAAGTTAGGACAGACGGACGAACTTACAGGGCAGGCAGAGTAATAGGGTCCCGTTTGGCACCCTTCCGGCACGGAACCCTAAAAACGAGGGGTGGTGTAAACTTACCGAAACTTGCTGGACGGTGAAGTTAGCGTTTTCGAGTCTATCGAGTAGGATCGATCTGCCATCCTCAGATTGCCTCAGGTAGAGTTTGCCGCGAAGCCTTATGTCGAATAACTCCATGCTAGAGAAAAAAGTGTAAAATAAGGTTATGGATGGCCAAGGCAAACTAGCGCCGCTACTGAAAAAATAAAAAAACATAAGTTCTTTTCGGATGCGTTTTTTGCTCAAAACGAGCCGTTAAATGAGTATCCTTAGGTTTAGGACCTAAGGCCAAGATTCCAGTACCTAGAACCTACGAATAAATCCCGCACAAAAAAAACTACGATCTGGAATCTAGATCTACCTGTTCTGGAAGACATGTATTTTTTTTCATTGGCGGCGCTAGTGGACTTGGTACCCTCCTCTTAGGTAAGCAATTGAGGATAAAACCTACGAATAAAAAAATAAACATATTTGGCCAGGAATAAGTACTATTATAGTCGTAGAACTTACTGAAAATGTCCAATTCCTCTGAGTGGCACAGCTTCCCAGATATCACCAAATAATTCGTAGTGCTCTGAAATGAAAGTAATTTTATGGAAAATCAATTTAAAAAGTACGAAACATAAAGTTACGTAAACTAATCTTTCAACTAAGTAGGTAGGTACTACGAAGCTCTACAATTTTTTTGAAGCTGCTTAACGATTTCTTGATTCTATAACAACAAATACTTATAGCTCTATTTTTTGTAGAGTCTCTGCCCTTATATTCTTTAAAATATCCACCGTTAAAATAACCGTTTTTAAATGTAAAAAAAAATTGTTCATTTCAATAAGGGGTTACTTTCGATTGTTTTGACGCTCAACGGTTAAGTGGAGATTTTAGAGAATAGAGGATCGAGCTATATCATTCTATCCTTTTACTTACCTGCATTGATAGACAGAGATGGGAACTTTAATTCCACTTTCACGGAGAGGTCATCCTTGTTAAATTCGCTTCTAATCAGTTCGAAGGCTCCTTGCCCACTTATTGATCCATTATTGAACTGTGTATTAAACCTGAAAACACAAAATGTCGTAAAACTCGTAGATTGTCTAAGCTACAGTGGAGCTACTGAAAGTCACGTCGGGCAGTAGTAGCAGCAGTACTTATCGTCAAAATATATGATTAAAAAATTCTCCTAGAATATGACTTGAATATAGAATAAAATGTACCTACCGATTAACGATTATTGTACACTAGACGGCACGTAGACCCTTACACGCGTGCACTCTATTCAGTTACGTTACGGTCCACTTTGCAGCGAAACTATGGGCAAGCGTCTACATGCTGTTGACTGTACAAAATGGAAAATAATATCTGGCGAAAGTACATTCAGAATTTTCGCATCGAGAAGTCTACGGTTAACCGCAGGGTGCGGGTTTTGACTCGGGCAATCATATCATTTTAGGAACTTAGTTACGTACTAACCTCAATTTTTCTCCAGGATAACCCATTTCTCCACGCTCATATATCATGGGGTCCATGGGGGGTATGCCTTTGATGGAGTCGCCTTTGACAACGAGCCGTCGCAACATCTCGAACAACTGCCTGATAATAGCATCGGGCGCGAATCGGGGTTCATATATTGCAGGATAAGAGTCTGAAAATAATCCTGTAGAAAATAAAAGTTAAAATTCTACCTAAGGCCTAGTTTTAGATAAGTAGGTACCTACCTTTTTAATTCAAGATAATTCATCCATCATCAAACTGATCAGACTCTACCAGCCCCTCTACCCTTGACGCTATTGCGATCCAATTGAAATAGTTTAAAAATTAATTTCTGTTTGAATTCGCATAGTAAGGCTTTGATTTTAAATATTTTGTAATGTTTATTCAAAGGTAAGGCGGTTTTATTCAATAAAAACACAAAATGCGTCTTAATTTGTAAAATATTAAATTTTGTAAATTGCGCCATATTGCGGCCGCATTGGAAACATGCGTCAAGGGTAGAGGGGCTGTACCGTGAATCGATAAACATAGGCGGGTCTCTGTGTCGTCAATACTGTATCGTCTAGTATTATACAAGGTGTTACAAAAGATGCTAACTCTTTTTACAGGGTAATAGCACCCGGTGATAGGGATCAAAACCTAAATCTTTTTTTTGCTCTTTGACGTTCCGTTGATTTCTAAATTAATAAAATGTGAAAGATGTGGCGGGAGAAAAGTATTTTTTAAATATTGTCTTCATTGACTTTCACAAAGTTTTACCAACTCAAAGCTATGCAAATGCACCTACACCCACAGACATATTTTTAAATTTGAGCTAATACCAAAAACAAAATATTATGAAAAATTTTCAATTTTGAAGTTATAAAATAAAAATTGATTTTTTCAACTTTTTTTAACAGAATTGACATCCTGTTGAACAGTAGGTTACACCCTGTAAAACGAGTTAGGATGTTTTGTAACACGTTGTAGTGGCACCTCCACACGAGATGGATGAAGTGACCACTCACTTAAATGCTTTGTAACAGGGTAACGTTTTATTTTACAGTTAGCTTGCTAGATGGAGTAGGCTTCTCAGTTCACCCACAGGAAAGACAAGCTCAATACCTACCCACTAAGTGGCCGAGTTTCCTCACGATGTTTTCCCTTCTCAGTTAGCGTGAATTTCAAACATTGATGCAAGATAACTAGACTATCGCATAGAAGTTTACTTACTTGCAGATGCAGCAGTATTAATAGAGTTTAAGGACAGCAATGCTAGTAAAATGTAGAGTTTCATCTCGACAGTTTATTATCGTCGTATTTAATTTAGTAGGTACCTACACTTGAGACTATTAACCACGAATGACTGAATTTGAGTCCGGGTTTACTATAAAGACTGTCCATGAGTTTATCATAGAGTATTTCGAAACTAAATTACTAGGTCATAGATTTGATTTTGTTTATTATTAGACAGTGATTAACTTTGATTTTGATGATAAACTGCTCGTCTGTCAATACAATATCTATTACGTACGTAGGTATTTGTAGTAAGTTTGAAGAATGTTGTGAACGTATAAAAAAGATGCAAATAGGAACAAGTCAGTTAAATAAATACATTACCTTCCTAATTAATAAGACTCAATGTAGAGCTTGTTGTAAAGCTCAATAGACAATCTACCAAGGTGTTCCAATCCACCTTTTTGGATTCCCATAATCATTCCCATCAATGGCATCAATGAACACTGAAGTAGGTACATAGGTAGGTACACCGGCGCCTATTCTTAGCCACAATTGAGAATTTAATAACGCTGAACGGCTCTTGTCCGGATCCTACAATGACCTCCGCACCGGTCCTTGACATAGATCTACGATTCACCGGATTAAATTTAACTAAGCATATCGGCACTCCTATCGTGAATTTTCATAGACGCTTTTGCAGTCCAACGACCACAATAGGGCCCCAGACGGGCGAGGTGAGCGCATTGTGGCCTGAAAAGGTAACAACGAAAACCAGCCCATCTACTCTCAACGGTATTTTTCAATATTGCTTTATTTCAGCCCCTGTACTCGCAAAAAAATCCACTTATTTCATCATCAAGGGCCTCTACATCTACAGATGATTTATCCAGCATCCCTGTGGCATTTTTGCAACTTCAAGGTGCAACCTTTGGCGTGAGAGTGCCTCTCTGCCGGTCCCATTTGTTTCGGCTTTTGGGAGTCTTCCGCCTGGACATACACTACCATGGACTACCTGGAAGTCGATAAATCGTCTGAAGACCCAAGTCGGCCAAAGCAAGGAGAATATGGCTAGGTGGGCATTCACGGATGGCGGCAATTTGGGCTGTTCTTGTGGTACCCCCCAAACCATCTTGTATCTTGCCCTGCGTACCCCAAAACCATTTCGATTTATGTCTGCCATCGATACGCTAAGAAGACCAACCATTTATATTAACGTTAAAAAAAATGCTGAACAAAAGCTATTTTCCAGCCAAAAAAACCGGGTTTGACGATTGGAGACATAATTATGTAAAGGTTTTATATTGAAGGAATTATTTAGATGCATTTTTTTTATCGTACGGGCAGCCTCACTGAAGGATACCCCGTGGCAGTTCTTGCCGTGCGCGACATAAGGGCGTGAATCGAATAAAAAGGGGTATCCCAGCGTGTGGCCCACTATACCTATCTAGAAAATAGCTACTACTTACGTGATATAAAAGCACGATTTTTGCGAATTTCTTCAATAAAGTCAGTCGATCTTGATGCAATAGCGTCTACTGTTGAGTGTAGAGCGACAGTTTTGTGGCCCATTAGTTCCTGCCTGCTTGCCTTATGTGGCGGGGTTGCTTTAAGCGTTGAGTCAGAGAGGAAAGTGCGCTTTTGGAACTTAATTACTCGATGGTGGAGAAAGATAACAGCTGCGAGAATACAATGCTGACATAGCTGGTTTCGCAACATGCACGTATGACAAAGACGAAGCCAAAGCTTACTTAGGACACGTTTTGATACGTAAACGTCACCAGCTGCTTGCTACCACTGATGGGCAAGATAGAAGGAAAAAGAAGGCCTGGAAGAAAGAACATGACATGGCTGTGCATCAAAGACTGGACCGGTAGACGCGCGGAAGACATATTATACAGAATAGCTTTGAATAGAGAATTAGAGACCGATGCAAGGAGCCGACTGCCAACCTCCAATGATGGAGAGGCACTGAAGATGACAAAGATAGGATGATTAAGGGACTCGCACATGTACTCGTATGAACCTCGTACCTCCATGAAAATATAACAATACGTTACGTACTCGAATTATTTATTACAGACAAACGTGACGGATTTCAGCTATTAAATCTGTGATTTATAGGATCGTATTTATCAGCAAGTAGCAATAGGAAAAGGTACGTCGCCGTTTCGACCGATTGCCTGCGCTCTCACCCGCTCTATAAAATTTGGTGAATCTACTTTGCCTACAATAGAAAAATGCAAGTTGTTTAGTATTAACTCTTCCGCTCAGGTTTAATACGATTTACTTGTTGGTCAACCTTAGGTTGCTACAACTCAACGTAGGTACACCAGAAGTAGGCTGAATTCAACGTTAGGTAGGTATGTCCAGTTTACGTCCCTTGCTAAAGTCGAAACCAAATAACCCTAAGCTTTCTGTAACTCTGATTAAAGAAGTCTCTTTTTTTTCTGGTTAGGTTGTCTGGTAGAGATTGCTTTTAGCATAAAGACCGCCTATTGTACTTAATTAGTTTTAAGAAAATTCCCAACAAGCAAATCTATCTCTCTATAATTTGGTTAGTTATAGGTGTAAATTAATAAAACTGTCAAATCTTATAACATTTAGGTCGTAAATCAAAATAAAACTTTCTTCCTCAATTGCCTAAACGTATTTACGAAAGAATTTATTTGGACACGCTCGTTAATTAAGGAACGCTTTAACAGAAGTAAATGGGTCACGGGCTAGAATCGGCTAGATGAACGAGACGTCGTCCGATCTGACCAAAAGGAGGATCAATGGACGTGGTGATATCCTCAATCCGACAATTTATGTGACGAACGAGTGCTGCAATAGCTTAGTAATGTATGATAGAGCACGATAAACCAAAGGTTAGCCGTTAGTTTCTTTATTTCCTAAGTTCTTCAGAAGAATCCTAAGTTATGTGTTTTACCTAACCTTAGGTACCTTAAGTACTAGCTAGCCCCCCCTTTATAATCACAATCTGATATTCTACATAAGTAATAATATTTCCTCTATTTTCGTGACTTCCTCGTAATAATAATAGTTATTGTATAGTATCAGTTGGCGTCGTGCCGTTACTTGCCAAATAGGACGACATGTAAACTCATTTTGCCCATTGATTGATTTGAAAATAGAGCGGAGCGTCTCTGGATTCGTTTCAGTCACTTTCCATGATAGACGCAACAAAGAATAAAGATGTTAAAAACTAAAGTAAGTAGAAGAACCATATCTTTGAATGATTAGATTCTACTAGTCATCGACTCTACTAAACGTACCTCGTGCCTGTAGAGTAGATAGTATTATTTAGCGGTTGGCTGAATGTGTTCCTTATACTAATTTAGATTACATGGAATTTCAAATGTTTTGAAACCTAAACGACAAAAAAGTACCTAGCTCTCTCTAAGCGCACATTTGCTTAACACCCCTAACAAAGACATGCTGGCACGCAAAGATAAATATAATCACTACGTTTTACTGGTACCGTAGATGATTTACTTTTTCAGATGGTGGCAAATATATCTAAAACAAAACTAAATATTTCAGCACAACCTCTTACAGTAATAGTGAGTGTGAGATATCACCGATTATGCTTGGACTATTTATTTTACGAAGAGTTCACGGGCTTTTTAACCTTCAACTCGGGCTGAAACTTAGGCTGAAAATTGGTACAGTCGTCGGGAAAACGTGTCACCGTTACTCACTCACTCATCATGGTATCTCTATACTAATAGAGAGAGAGAGATAGGTGCCACGAGTAAGTGAGTTATGGTGACACATTTTCTCGATGGTTGTACTAATTTTCAGTTTACATTTTCAGCATAGAGTCTATAGGTACCACCACAGTGTACAACGACTTTTTGGTCATATCAGACGTGAAACTAGGACATAATAATAATTTTTAGAGAGACGGAATACAATGAGTTGGTAGTAGGTATGTCTGCTTACTCGATTCCGTCCATTCTTGCTTAGGGATCCACTGAGATACGGATACTTGCGATGCGGATTAGCTCTTGCGGACTTTTGCATAGCTTTGGTCAAATTATCAGTCCATCTGGCGAATATAATAATTGGGAAAGGCAAAGTTTTTTGTTCGAAAGTCCGTTATTGGCTTAATCTTATCTTTAGACAATATTGAGAAACTAATTTCAATATTTTTTATTTTGGTTCAGTAGTTTGGATTTTACAACGTTTCAAAGATACGGTTTTATGACCTTCACGCGACGGTCTGCCTACTGTTGGCGGTCATAGGAACAAAACATTTTAGCGCATAAAAACAAAACTACTGGACCAAAATAAAAAATATTTAAATAGTTTCTTAATATTGTCTAAAGATAAGTTTAAGCCAATAACGGACTTTCGAACAAAAAACTTTGCCTACCCAATTGTACAATATAATAATGGTACAGTCGGTCACAGTCTCAGATACCCCTTTTTGTTCGATTGGCGCCCTTATGCCGCGCGCGGTAAGAGCTGCCATGGGGTATCTGAGATTGTGGCCGACCGTACGTATGAAAGAACTGACGACGACTTCTCCCCAATTAAAATGTCTTTTAACACATTGTTAGACGATTGTACAATCCGATTGTTTATTTTGGCCCTGCCCTAGTACGTGGGAGTAGTTTTCGGCAGTGTGCGCGACTGTCTTCATCTAGTTTTCCGCGTCCGACCAACACCGCCGTACATGCCCGCTCGGTCATCCGACCACGTGCATAGTATTTCACTCGTCGATTAATACATGTGCCCGATCACTATCTTATTTTTAGAGACACAATTTATTTAATTCGCGGTATCGAATTAATAATTAAAAAGATAAAGACCGGAGTAAACAAATCTTGGGAAATTTTACGACTACCGGGTTTTTAGTAATGTCGACCTGAAAGGTATTCGAATGATGGATGGGGTGGCTTTCTTGCAGTATCTAGTGAGGGTTCAATGAAACTGAGGAAAATGAGTGCTCTTGAGTTTTCCGTTCTAATTCTGATTGCAACTGTTGTTACTGCTTCACCGTTGCATCACCGCTACTGTAAGTACAAGAACATACCTACCTACCCACCTACTTCGTTTTTTCGACGAGATAAGATAATTATACAAAAGGCAGTTAAACATTTTAAGCGTTTACAGTGGTAGGTGAGATTGTATATAAAAAATCTAAAAGCATCACTACTAGCGTCTGATATGCGCCTACTCAACTAACATAGCGATTCTAATAAGTAAACTTACCTATGTTCTCTTGACCTAAGACATGAATTAAAAATGTAATAATCACACAATAATGTATTCAATAATTCTAATTAACACAATGCTTCGTCAAACTAATTACTTTTGCTTCCACTTGTCTGTATGTTGCTTTTGCTTTTCGTAGCAAGCGTGGAGGTCTCTATGTTACGTGCGAGAACAAACTATATAACGTACTAAACGTAGGTATAGAGCCAAAGTTGCTAATTGACCCGCTTGTCTTAAATCGTGCAAATTAGATTCGTAGGCGTAGTGATGTAGGCATGACCATATAACTAGGATTGACCTTACGTACTTAATTTCATTGAAGAATCTTTGCACTAACATCAAAATACCTAGGTACTAGTAGGTAGGTAAGTACGTTATTTGTATGGAAGTGTTTCTTTCTCTACCTACGCTACATAATCAATCAATCGTCATTGGCCCGGTTTCGGAATTGAGAATTTTGCTAAGCAAATACTTAACTATCGTTCTGTCACGCTCTTTTGTGAGAAATCTGCAGAGACAAGACGATACTTACCCATTTGCTTAGCGAATTTCTCAATTCAGAAATCGGCAGTAAATCATCATCATCAGTTCCTATTATCCCTCATCATATAGGGTTCTCCACCTACTCCATCTAAAACAATGTCCCAGGCACTGCAGCGCCGAGTGGTCTCTTCACCTATCTAGTGTGAGTGAAGGTGCCACTGGACGCTGTATAAATCATCTCATTACGTAGATGCAAAGGCCTTAGTTTTTTTTATAGGGTTCTCAAAACTGTTTTCCATTCTGACCGATTAAATAAACTTTCTTATTTCATCCAGTACGCGGCACTCACTACACGGTAGATAGTGGCGCGCCCAGCCAACAAGCCGTCAAAAAGCCGTACATAGAGACACGCAACTCCACGTACCATGGAGCTGGACCGCGAGAAGAGGCGCGAGCGATGTGCTCTGTGCGGACTCAGGAAGTCAACGCGACCGCCAATGCTACCATCACGCGGAGGCTGCACGGGGTTGTCACCTCCAGTGAGTAGGGTTTAAAGACTATTATAACGTGTACCAATGTGCTGGACCAAGTGAGGAGGTGCGGGCGATGTGCTCTGTGCGGACCCAGGAAGTCAACGCGACCGCCAATGCTACCATCACGCGGAGGCTGCACGGGGTTGTCACCTCCAGTGAGTAGGGTTTAAAGACTATAATAACGTGTACCATGCCGCTAGACCGAGAGGGAGGCGCGGGCGATGTGCTCTGTGCGGACCCAGGAAGTCAACGCGACCGCCATTGCTACCATCACGCGGAGGCTGCACGGGGTTGTCACCTCCAGTGAGTAGGGTTTAAAGACTATAATAACGTGTACCATGGCGCTGGACCAAGTGAAGAGGTGCGGGCGATGTGCTCTGTGCGGACCCAGGAAGTCAACGCGACCGCCAATGCTACCATCACGCGAAGGCTGCACGGGGTTGTCACCTCCAGTGAGTACGGTTTAAAGACTATAATAACTTGTACCATGGCGCTGGACCGAGGGAAGAGGCGCGAGCGATGTGCTCTGTGCGGACCCAGGAAGTCAACGCGACCGCCAATGCTACCATCACGCGGAGGCTGCACGGGGTTGTCACCTCCAGTGAGTAGGGTTTAAAGACTATAATAACGTGTACCATGGCGCTGGACCAAGTGAAGAGGTGCGGGCGATGTGCTCTGTGCGGACCCAGGAAGTAAACGCGACCGCAAATGCTACCATCACGCGGAGGCTGCACGGGGTGGTCACCTCCAGTGAGTAGGGTTTAAAGACTATTATAACGTGGACCATGGTGCTGGACCGAGTGAGGAGGCGCGGGCGATGTGCTCTGTGCGGACCCAGGAAGTCAACGCGACCGCCAATGCTACCATCACGCGGAGGCTGCACGGGGTTGTCACCTCCAGTGAGTAGGGTTTAAAGACTATAATAACTTGTACCATGCCGCTAGACCGAGAGGGAGGCGCGGGCGATGTGCTCTGTGCGGACCCAGGAAGTCAACGCGACCGCCAATGCTACCATCACGCGGAGGCTGCACGGGGTTGTCACCTCCAGTGAGTAGGGTTTAAAGACTATTATAACGTGTACCAATGTGCTGGACCAAGTGAGGAGGTGCGGGCGATGTGCTCTGTGCGGACCCAGGAAGTCAACGCGACCGCCAATGCTACCATCACGCGGAGGCTGCACGGGGTTGTCACCTCCAGTGAGTAGGGTTTAAAGACTATAATAACGTGTACCATGCCGCTAGACCGAGAGGGAGGCGCGGGCGATGTGCTCTGTGCGGACCCAGGAAGTCAACGCGACCGCCATTGCTACCATCACGCGGAGGCTGCACGGGGTTGTCACCTCCAGTGAGTAGGGTTTAAAGACTATAATAACGTGTACCATGGCGCTGGACCAAGTGAAGAGGTGCGGGCGATGTGCTCTGTGCGGACCCAGGAAGTCAACGCGACCGCCAATGCTACCATCACGCGAAGGCTGCACGGGGTTGTCACCTCCAGTGAGTACGGTTTAAAGACTATAATAACTTGTACCATGGCGCTGGACCGAGGGAAGAGGCGCGAGCGATGTGCTCTGTGCGGACCCAGGAAGTCAACGCGACCGCCAATGCTACCATCACGCGGAGGCTGCACGGGGTTGTCACCTCCAGTGAGTAGGGTTTAAAGACTATAATAACGTGTACCATGGCGCTGGACCAAGTGAAGAGGTGCGGGCGATGTGCTCTGTGCGGACCCAGGAAGTAAACGCGACCGCAAATGCTACCATCACGCGGAGGCTGCACGGGGTTGTCACCTCCAGTGAGTAGGGTTTAAAGACTATTATAACGTGGACCATGGTGCTGGACCGAGTGAGGAGGCGCGGGCGATGTGCTCTGTGCGGACCCAGGAAGTCAACGCGACCGCCAATGCTACCATCACGCGGAGGCTGCACGGGGTTGTCACCTCCAGTGAGTAGGGTTTAAAGACTATAATAACTTGTACCATGCCGCTAGACCGAGAGGGAGGCGCGGGCGATGTGCTCTGTGCGGACCCAGGAAGTCAACGCGACCGCCAATGCTACCATCACGCGGAGGCTGCACGGGGTTGTCACCTCCAGTGAGTAGGGTTTAAAGACTATAATAACGTGTACCATGGTGCTGGATCGAGTGAGGAGGCGCGGGCGATGTGCTCTGTGCGGACCCAGGAAGTCAACGCGACCGCCAATGCTACAATCACGCGGAGGCTGCACGGGGTTGTCACTTCCAGTTATTATACTCAGTTTGAAAGTTTTAAGTCGGGATTCGAAGCTACGTAGTCAGAGCTCCAACTAAAGTATCGAGCAAACCTTCTTTCAATCCCCCCTTGTATGCTTCCCTAGCACGGGCACTAGGTATCTACTTGACCCACGGACAAGTGCTATCGTTTTACTCTACAACACGAACAACTTTGATATTTTAAGTAACTAACAAAAAACAAAGTAGCTGTCAGGATGGTATAGGTGCTGGGCAAGCCTACTCCATCTAAAACAATGTCCCAGGCACTGCAGCGCCGAGTTTTCTCTTCACCCATCTAGTGTGAGTGAAGGTGCCACTGGACGCTGCATAAATCATCTCATGAATAGATGCAAAGGCCTTAGATAGTTAACAAAAAAAACGCAAATTCCTGTTCGATGCTTTAAGAACAGCCGGCATTTGTAAGAGCTGATTTCTAGATCTAAAAATATTGATGGTTAGAACGACTCCCAAAATATTTTGAGAAGCTATTCATTACACTTTCTCGACTAAAGACAATTAATAACCAACAACGTTTCCTTTTTCAGGAGAGTTGCACAACGCAATTCAACGCCTGGAACTGATAATCTTCGGCCAGATGCAGCAGCTATGGCAGACCCTCGACGCGCTGCGTAGCCAACTGGCCGGCGACTCGCACGCGGCTTATCCTGACCGACACACTGTCGCGTTCCGATACCAACCCGATGTTGGGTAGACCTTGAGAGACACACATATTATGTAAAAATTCCACTCAACCTCCGAGCGACCAAACTCTCGAAAATAGCCCTTATTGAAATGAACAATCTATCTTTTGACATTTAAGATATTTTAGATAATACAGGAGCTGGTCCTACAATATGCGACATAATAGGTAGGATCACAGGTTTCAGCGGTCGGCATGTAAATACTTTTCTGTAATGAGCCGTTTTCACGACTATCGCTTTTTCTGAAGATATTATTAATCTGTGTAAGCGAAATTTGACGGCCATATCCCGGTTCTTGTATGGCCAAGCCTATGAGCGCCATCTACTAAGGATTTGAATTCAGATTTTAACTGTGCGTTGAAAACTATAATTGCTAAAATAAATGGCATACAAATTCAAGCGGCTAGTCATCAAAATACGTCGTCGTGTATGTAGGACCAGTGTGTTTCTAGCTTTAAAGCTATGATTTACTATTTGATGATCCGGCGGCATAAATTCCGCTATCGGCATACGCCATTTGAAGGGCCGAATTGTAAAAGTCCTCAAGTCCTTTACATTTTTTACTGACTACGCCATTGTGTTCAGCACTAAGAGCTGAACATGATGGCGTTGTCAGTAAAAAATGTAAAAAAATGGACTTGAGGACTTTTACAATTCGGCCCTTCATTTGCTTTATTTCCCTACGAAAAGCAATATGGCGGCGCTAGTCAATAGCACGATTAAACAGTTTGCTGCGGTAAAATGCTCGCTTTGGCAAATACTAAGTAATTGTAATGTTGCAAGTTACCCTTTGTATCGTACGTTACAAAAAAATATGGTCAGTTGAAGCAGTCAAGAGTAAAAACGAAGTGGACTATTAGGACGTTCATTAAAATATTCAGCAGAGGGTTTTTATAGTTTAGAATTAAAATAAACGCATACTTAATAAAGTAGAATTTATAAACAATTAGTAACCGATAGAACTTGTCCCTTTAGCTGGTCAAGTTTCAACATCTTCAATCTCTTGACCAGCTACTAAGAAACTAAACAAATAAGTCCATTTGTTAGTCACGATAGTTAAGTTAAAATAACTGTAAATCTAAACGCATTGATTAATAAATATTAACAATAAACAATTATTATGCCTTTAATTCTATATTAGAGCTTCGTATTTAAATGTACTTATTGAGTAAATTAAAGTTAAAATAATACGTACGGAAGATGGTCCTACTGACGCTCAACTATAATAATTATTATTTGTTATGGACGGAATATTCCCGTCATGATATTTTCAATATCGTTTATTTAATACTTAGCTTTACTCGTTACTTTATTACACAATCGCAGCGTCTATGACTAATCGACTGATTGATTTAAAGATTACGGTATTTTTCCAAGTGTAAAACATGCGTACTTCCAAATTGTGAGCCATGATTTGAAATGTTGGTAAGATTTGAGTTGCGCAATCGGCCTCCCGATGACACTAAGTAACTTATCGCGTGATAAGAAATCTCGTTTCTGTTGTAAACAGGCATCAATTAATCATAATAAAGTTATCTAATTAGGCAAAGGAGTATTATAATCGAATTTATGCCGCGACGGCCATTTTGGTAAGCCAAGCCACAGATAGAAAATAATTTTGATAAAAATTTAACATGCAGACTCAAACAATACATTTCTACGGAGCTACGGAGACCGCACAAATCTATCTACTCATGCAGTCATACTTACATGCCTACCCTACTACGTGCATCAACAATACGAGCGAGATGCGCCAAATATTATGTGGACCTCACATTATATAATTTGTTCTCAGACAAGCCCACACATATTTGGAACGAGTTGTAATGTACCACAGTTGGTTTCACGGCACGCGAGAGAAAACAGCAATGAGTTAGAATCGAGTGGCCGATGCACGTAAAAGGCGGCCATTACCGAGCTGGGGCGGAAAGTGGATTGGCATACATTTCTTTACTCTGTAATACATTAAGTTGCGATTATTGCAGACAGAAGGCAATCAAGCGTCTGCGTTTTCTCGTAACTTTATCTTTGATGCTGAACAGCTGACATTTACGTACTGTACTGATAAATGCTCGGTTGGTATACTTTTTTTTCCAGTACCCTCAGGGCGTCTATGAGCCGAAGTAATACCAATTGGTTAATCCTGCCATCGAATAGTGCCATCTTGCTTTCTTTTACTATGTAAAGCAAGATGGCGTTACTAGATAGATAAATACAAACGTTATTCGGTATGTCGTGCCGACGTTGCCCGCAAAAACGTAACCTAGCAATAACCACGGTGGTCGCCTTCTATCTGCAATATTCTTCAATCCAGCTCCGCTAGGTAGGGGGACCATACTACGCGTGTGTTCTACGGCTTATCTGTTAGGCGGCGTTGGCTTGGTGGTAGCGGCGGAGTTCCTCCTGCGTGTCGAAGATCATGACCGGGAAGGGAGAGCCAGGCACGTGTCGACCTGCCCAGCGGACCTCCACGCGGTAGTCGCCGGGCTCCGTCGGGGAGAACTGCCGGGAGATAGAAACTCTTTAGTGAAAAAGAAAAACGAATGGAAACAAAATACAGGTGATACTTTGACAAGGGCAGTAACTGAGTGGCGGCCCTCGCAGGAAACTCAGTGGGGAGTGGAGATAGTCCAGTTGGATAGCTGTGTTCCTCAGCCCTGTAAAGGACTCTAAAAGTAGGCCCAATGTTGATTGTAAACTTTACAGGGCAGCGGTCTCGAAATGTTAGCTCAATGTAAAAAAAAACTGGCTAAGTACTGTAATGATGTAACCTCCGTTAGACTACTGGCCAATAGTAATACTTGAATTAGGCAGGCTGTTTAACATTATATGTTGGAAGGCTGTAAATAAGATTGTCAATTGGTGTTCGAGACTAGATCGGCCGCTAGGTGCGGAGGGAACGTATTTGTAAAATAATAAATAGGAATATTGGAAGATCGAGTTTAATTTGATAGGATATAGCTAGGAGTGGCACAACCGCTACAGTACGCTAGATAATTAATTCTCTGGTTGTAGGAGAAAAACGAGGAAACCCCGGTGTTGTCCTTCTGCTGCCATCGACACGCCATTGCTTCACAGGCTAAGGCCCCAGCTCTCACCTTGCAAAGTATGGTCCTATCCTTCTGGCTCTCGCGTTGCATCTCGACCCGGAAGGCCCCCTTGGGCCCGCGAACGCGCACCGTCAGTTGACCCGCGCCGGCGCCGCGCGTGTCGCAAAGGAACCGCGACTGGAACGTCGCTAGGACGCCAGGCTCCACGCCTGGCCCGTATACTCGGACCTGACGGAAATAAGGAAGTTAGATAGTGCTACATTTTCTTTGCCTTATTTCGTGCTCTCTGTATACGTGTGTGTGTGAATGAGGGTGTGTGAGGGTGAGTGTGTGTGTGAGTGTGAGTGTGTGTGTGTGTGTGTGTGTGTTTAGTGTGTGTGTGTGTGTGTGTGTGGTTTATGCAAATAAATGTTTTAAAAATTTTAATTCAGAATATTTCCACAAAATGTTTATCAAATTGTTCCAAGTGCGGTCAAACGGTGTGATTGGAAACCGGAGTGTGAATAGAAACAGATGAATTGATTTTCGACGCGTTCGATGCGTCTTCAAATGATCAAGATTAAAAGTGAAGGAGGTCTGAGATTACGTCTGGCGTCGATCAGTGAAACAGGTAGCAAACAGTCTCGGGACGAGCATATCCGAGCTTGAGATAAGGCGCAAAATTGGCCAGAAAGGAAAACTGTTTTAAGAGCCCTATGTATGATTAGGGATAACAGGAATTCGGTACGCAAAGTTTTTTGTTCGAAAGTCCGTTATTGGCTTAACCTTATCTTTAGACAATATTGAGAAACTTATTTCAATATTTTTTATTTTGGTTCAGTAGTTTGGATTTTACAACGTTTCAAAGATACGGTTTTATGACCTTCACGCGACGGTCTGCATACTGTTGGCGGTCATAGGAACAAAACATTTTAGCGCATAAAAACAAAACTACTGGACCAAAATAAAAAATATTTAAATTAGTTTCTCAATATTGTCTAAAGATAAGATTAAGCCAATAACGGACTTTCGAACAAAAAACTTTGCGTACCGAATTGATGATGATGAATCTTAGTTACCTTAGAGGGGTCAGGCGCGCCAGCGACTTTGAGCACGAAGGGCGAGCCGGGCACGTGGTCGCCCGCGAACTGTACGCTCAGCGCGTGCCGCCCCGCCTCTTGAGGCTTCACGTTGAGTGTGAACGTACCGTCGCCGTGCTCGTATAGCTCGCAGTACGCCACCTAGGCAAGGGAGATACATTTCTTTATTTTGCCCATGCCAACCTTACGATTACGGTGGGCAACATCAATAAAAATAAAAAAACCTAATAATTTATAAAATGATAAATATAAATTAAATATTAAAAGCAAGCCGAAGGGAGAGAGAGATTTTAATATTTTTGCTCACCAGCTGAGTTTGAGTAAAAAGTGCCTAAATCTTCAAAGGCTGTGAGATATACCCTCTTACATAATTATGCATATTCGGGAAAGGATTTAGTCGTCGCCGAAATGTTCTCGAGCTCCAGCTTAGAATAGATTAGATATTCTATGACAACTCGAGAAACTGACATTTCAGCGTTGACAAAGGGCACGAGTTTATTAATTAAACTTGAATATAAAAAAAAGTTTAAATTTAAAGTAGCCTGCGCAAAAAGTCAGACTTTTGCGGCGTGTCCAAACCTTGGTAGGCCTAGGACAAAGCACAGCTACCTCGCCTGGCGCAATTTGTAAGCGTGTCGATTAGCGCTGGAAACCTTCACTGTTTTGAAATTGAAATAGTTTATTTGTCACACAAAGAAAAAACACACACAAGTACAAATCATAAAAATTCAATAGTTAAATGTTAAACGCCGTGCTCTACTAGTTTATTTCTGTGTATGCGAACATCATCACAGCGCTGATTTTCAGCACATCCGTGTTCTCACAAGTGGGTACATCTCAAGTGAGTTTTCTCACCTTGTTAGGCCCAGTACAGTGCGCGGCCAGCTCCCCGGGGCCGGCGCGGCGCGTGTCGATCCACGACCGGATCTCGCGGCCGACCACGCCTCCTTGCAAGCCGGCGCCGCTGCAGACTACACGCGACGCGTCGCCGCTCTCCGAGCCCGCTGTTACGTTCACTGTGAGCGGGCAACCTGTGGGGAAGATGGGTGTTATAGCCGTGTGGCTCTTATAGTCGTATTGAGGTCTATAGCGCGCGGTCAGTGCAATTTCAGACCAGAAATTCCCACGCTCGCAGGAAACTTAGTGGAGATATCAGTCGGATAGCTGTATTCCTCAGCGCAGCCCTGTAAAGTACTCTGAGTACTCCGTACAACGGAGTACGGACTCAAAACGTTAGCTCATGTAAAAAAAAAAAGTATAAATAAGTCTCCTGCAAACTTCAGACACCATCGTTGTCTTACCGCGCGCTTGATAAAACCTATCTGGGCTGTACCTACATATTTGTTTGGGATGTTTAGATCGTTCGACCCCTCTTTTTAACCACATCCACTCACTCAAGCCGGCCAGCCCATAGCACTCGCAGATGATGGTGGAGGTTGCCCTCCAGAGGCCGGGCCCGGCCGCGGTCAGAGCGACCGGGATGTAACACCGTTGTCTTACCTTTGACAAGCCGGCCAGCCCAGAGCACCCGCAGCTGGTGGTCGCCCGCCCGCCGGGTGGTGTAGGTGGCCCTCCAGAGGCCGGGCCCGGCCGCGGTCAGAGCGACCGGGATGTACCACCGTTGTCTTACCTTTGACAAGCCGGCCAGCCCAGAGCACCCGCAGCTGGTGGTCGCCCGCCCGCCGGGTGGTGTAGGTGGCCCTCCAGAGGCCGGGCCCGGCCGCGGTCAGAGCGACCGGGATGTACCACCGTTGTCTTACCTTTGACAAGCCGGCCAGCCCAGAGCACTCGCAGCTAATGGTCGCCCGCCCGCCGGGTGGTGTAGGTGGCCCTCCAGAGGCCGGGCCCGGCCGCGGTCAGAGCGACCGGGATGTACCACCGTTGTCTTACCTTTGACAAGCCGGCCAGCCCAGAGCACTCGCAGCTAATGGTCGCCCGCCCGCCGGGTGGTGTAGGTGGCCCTCCAGAGGCCCAGCCCGGCCGCGGTCAGAGCGACCGGAATGTAACACCGTTGTCTTACCTTTGACAAGCCGGCCAGCCCAGAGCACTCGCAGCTGGTGGTCGCCCGCCCGCCGCGTGGTGTAGGTCGCCCGCCAGAGGCCGGGCCCGGCCGCGGTCAGAGCGACCGGGATGGCGTCACCGTCGGGCGATGTGAGGGACGCCTCCGGGTTGCCTGGTCCGGCAGCGCTGCCATCTGTTGGCGTGAGGGGGATGTTTTAAGGCTAGAACGGTAGAGTGGGCAAAGGGTGGGTATGAAACTGACAAAAGATAAATAATAAAGTAAGTGGAAGGTAAGGCACTTCGTCGCTCAAAAATGGTGTGTGAAGTGACACGATCAGCTGTGTTCTTGGAGGAAATGAGGGCGCCATTCGGCGCGAACACTACCAAGAATCTATAAGTCGGAAACGCTCCTCGATGCGTTGCGCTGTCGGCGTTGAATCTCGATTACTGTAACAATGAGCCGTTTTCAAAGCACTTAATCAAAGCAGTTCATAGATGGCGAGAGATACAAGAACTATAACACGGCTTTCAAATTTCGTTTAGCACAGATAATTTTTGACAATCGCGTTCCGGTTCTTTTATAGCCACGCCCTGTGAGCGCCATCTATGAACTGATTTGAATTTGATCTTTGAATACGGCTCATTCTAATCCCTAATTATTGTAAGGAAGCAAAGTTGTACGATTCACCTATGTTGAATACAGCCGGTGTATTCGGCGCGGCATTGGCCAACCCTCGGCCGGCTAAAGTGACGCGGTCAGCTGTGTTCCCTGAAGCGACGAGAGCGCGCTTCGGCGCTCCCGCTACTAAGGCCCCGTTGTAAGTGAGCTCGAGCTCTTGTTCGCCGCTGACGCCTTCCACCGCCGACAGTGTGACTACCTATTGTAAGGAAGCTACGTTGTACGAGTATAAACTCACCTATGTTGAATACAGCCGGTGTATTCGGCGCGGCATTGGCCAACCCTCGGCCGGCTGGAGTGACGCGATCAGCTGTGTTCCCTGAAGCGACAAGAGCGCGCTTCGGAGCTCCCGCTACCAAGGCCCCGTTGAAAGTTAGCTCGAGCTCTTGTTCGCCGATGACGCCTTCCACCGCCGACAGTGTGACTACCTATTGTAAGGAAGCTACGTTGTACGAGTATAAACTCACCTATGTTGAATACAGCCGGTGTATTCGGCGCGGCATTGGCCAACCCTCGGCCGGCTAAAGTGACGCGATCAGCTGTGTTCCCTGAAGCGACGAGAGCGCGCTTCGGCGCTCCAGCTACCAAGGCCCCGTTGTAAGTGAGCTCGAGCTCTTGTTCGCCGCTGACGCCTTCCACCGCCGACAGTGTTACTACCGCGCGGCCTGAGACGGTTTCTACGCCTGTTGGAGGAAAGAAAAGTCGTTAGAGAGGTAAGCAAACTTTTTCTGTTCTCAAAGAAACTTTTGAACGCACATTTACGTACAACTAGAGATGGGATTCTTCCCGGGAATCAACCCATTTTGGGAAGAAACGCGGAAAGTTTCCGGGAAGATTCCCAAAATGGGTATTTGAACGAGCGAGCGTAGCGAGCGAAGTTCTCCGAGTCTACTTGAACAATCCGGCGTTTGTATGTATGTATGTATGTATGTTTGTATGTTTGTATGTTTGTATGTTTGTATGTTTGTATGTATGAATGTTCGTTCGACGATAACTTGAGTAAATGAAGTCGGATCGTCATGAAATTTGGTAGGTGGGTAAATGAGGCAAAGAGAGTTTTTAAGTTCGAACATGAGCCAAATCGGTCGGGGGGTTGCTGAGATATGGGGTCGCGAGTTCGTAGTTCGGGGCGAACCACTAGTTATGTGGGTAGAAACGTTTTTCATTGCAGTTATTGAACAAAATGAATCCTTTTACAGTTGTGTGCACTTATAAACAATAGACTGCCAATAATTTTTACAATTCTTGTGTAAAACAGGCGTACTTTCGATTTTATGTGATGATTTCTTTAAATTCGCCGAAAATCGTAAATAAAATACGAATTCTTCACGAATTCTTCATGAATTCTTCAATAATTCATAATCACAAGACTTATCACATCAAAATTATTTGAATTGCTACTAACTAGAACATAAATTATACAAGGTGGCAACATGGAACTCTTTTTTTTGGGCTGATTCTCAAAGTGCCGTCCAAACAAAATCATTTTTACATTCCGTTGGAGTACATAACCGTTGCTGGCCAGTAATCTATCGGAAATTTTTGCATAAACTGGTAAAATCGCGTCTTTAACTTAACTTCTCAAAACAAAATACTGAGTAGGTAGGTATAGGAGCTTTAAAAAATCCGGAGAAGTGCAAGTTAAACTTGGAGAGGGTTTCGTACATTCGAAGTTCATTTACGCACAAATGTTGAGAAACCATACCAAACCATAGATATAGGACTGTAGAACGCCAGAGGTGAGGAACTAATGCTACAAAAATAATATTAATATTTTACTTTGTTATAATTCATGTTCACATTCAAAATTCACATTCACACCTCACACCAGTTCACTTGAGTTTGCTGACCTTACATTTTGTAATATCTTGATTTTACCAGTTGAATCATAAATCATAATCATGTAGGTAGATAGTTCTCATAGTTGTTCTACACAATGTAATACGTAATGTAATATGTTAAACTAGTGGTTCGCTCCAAACTATGAACTCGCGACCCCAGTTACAGATGTGTAACTTGCCTTAAGCCATTTGCGCAGGCGCGCGCGCGCTTTGCATATAAACTATACAACCCCATATCTCGGCAACCCCTCAAGCGATTTGGCTCCTGTTTGAACTTAAAAATTATTTTAATTTTGTTTACCCGCCTACCAAATTTCATAACGATCCGACCAAATTTACTCAAGTTATAGTCGAACGAACATTCATACATACACACAAACGCCGGATTGTTCCAGTAGACTCGGAGAACTTCGCTCGCTCGTTCAATATAATGAAATAGTGTTCTAACGATTATAATTTTATTACACTCTAACGGAATGTTAAAAGGTTTTTGTTCGGTAGCACTTTGAAAAGCAGCCCAAAATCCATGTTGCCACCTTGTATAATTATTAATAATTAAGTTCTAGTTAGTTGCTACTTAGCTAGTAGGAGGTAATAATTCTTGTGATTATGAATTTTTGAAGAATTCATAAAGAATTCGTATGTTATTTCCAATTTTCGGCGAAGTTAAATAAATCATCAAAAAGAAATCGAAATGCCTGTTTTACAAAATAATTGTGAAAACTATTGGCTTTCTATTGTTTATAAGTTCACATAACTGTAATCAACCCATCAATCAACCAATTTTGGAAAGAAACACGGAAACGCAGAAACGTTTTTTAATGTTTTTATTGAACAAAATGAATCTTCTTACAATTGTGTGCAATAGACTCCCAATATTTTTTACAATTCTTTTGTAAAACAGGCGGACTTTTGATTTCTTTGTGACGATTTCTTTAAAATCGCCAAAACATTGAAAAATTTACTAACATTACAATGTGAAAATTATTTGACTCGCTACTAACTAGAACATTAATTATAAATAATTATACAAGGTGCCACCATAGATCTCTTTTTTTTGGGCTAATAGCTTAAATAACAGCGACAATTTAGTCCATACAAACAATATCCATCTCATTTAAGATGTTAATTTACTTATTTCACCTCTTTTACAAAAGAATTGTAAAAAATATTGGCAGTCTATTAATTAAAAGTGCACACAACTGTAATCAACCCGCCAATCAACCAATTTTGGGAAGAAACACGGAAAGGTAGAAACATTTTTCAATGTTTTCATTAAACAAAATGAATCCTTGTACAGTAAAGTTGTGTGCACTTATAAACAATAGACTGCCAATATTTTTTACAATTCTTTTGTAAAACAGGCGGACTTTTGATTTCTTTGCGACGATTTCTTTAAAATCGCCATAACATTAAAAAAATTACTTACAATGTTAAAATTATTTGGCTCGCTACTAACCAGAACATGAATTATAAATAATTATACAAGGTTGCACCATAGATATCTTTTTTTGGCCTAATATCTTAAATAACAGCGACAATTTAGTCCATACAAACAATATCCATCTCATTTAAGATGTTTTACAAAATTTACAATTGTAAAAAATATTAGCAGTCTATTGTTTATAAGTGCAGACAACTGTAAAAGGTTTCTTCCTGCTTGGCTACAGGCTAAATATTAATTAAATCTTAGACATGAATTGTATAAAATAATCAGAAAAATTAACACATCCTCAACATAATCAAACTAAAACGCAACGTCTTAAATATGGAAGTAAATTTTCAGGCTGCAATATAACTATTTGGTCAGCAAGAAATTGCAGCTTTTATTTCATTTGAGCAGCGAACAATTTTTTTGCCGGCAATAAAATCAAAATGATTCGCAATAAGTGGTTAGCAAAAAATTCTAATATTGACAGCAAGTAATAACATTTTGTGTCAGCTTAATAATTAATTTGTTTGCGAAATAAATAAACGATAGGCAGAATAATTAATTGGTCGGCAAGATTATACAATTGGTTAGCTCAAAAATAATATCTGTAAGCTATAATATTGATGGGTCTGCAAATTAAAGTATTGGTTAGCAAATTAATTAAAATGAGCTTCATTACGTTTAGTTGATGTGCGATTTTACTGGAAAAGCGGGTTACGCGAGCAGCCAATGGCGTGTGGTGGGATTTTTGGCAGTGAAAACAGAAGGTACTTAATCTTTGAACCTATAGTCACGAAAGAGAAGATGGAAAGAAGAAATAACCAAGTTTTATTTTTTTATTTGGCACCTTAGCTTTTTTTTATCTGTATTTTATATCGTTATTGCCAAATTTAATACTCGTAAGTAACATTTTTTTTTATAATCAGTGATACCTAGTTCCTGCCTAATGTTTTTTTTTTTTTTGTAAATAAAGCATTTTGATTTAAATATACAATCTTTAATTATTTAAATGATTTTCAATAACTTAATGCAGCACACAAGTTGCGTACATTTGTTGCTGTAAGAACAATGTTAGTTCGCCAACCAAAAATAATTTTACAGCTTGCCAAAACTGAATTAAATGTAACTCACAATTTGCCTTTCAATAACATTTATGGCTGAACATATACTTAATTAGCTATACAACCAATTTTGGAGCTGCCCAATATGGCATTACTTGCTGACCATTTTTTTAATTCTTGCTGGCCACTAGTTGCCGCTCAATTAGCTCTTTTTGCCAACCAAAAACATTTTAGAGCCAACCAAAACCTGAATATACTGCCGGCCGTTTAAATCATACCCCTTAAATATTAATATTAGGTACATTAAAATCTCAATTTCTACTAACAAATCACGAAAGGCACTGATCCATATTATTATGGTTATTCATTTCATCCTGCTCAATCGTAGTTAGACAGATCCTCCTCCTTGCGTCGGTATCCTCATCACTGAGGGTCGTGGTCATTCAAACGGAGCAATTCGTGTCGTACGATGCGTCGCCATAAGTGTATAGATCGTATACTGAGGTGTTGAGTGTGGAGCGGATTTGGTCGGTCCAACGGGTCGGGCATCTTCCCCTTCCCGTCGATCTTCCTAGTAAAAATCTGTTTTTCCAGGTTGTCACTGTCTTTTCTGGCAATGTGACCAAAGTATTTGAGGACCCTACATGTGCAGATGGTCGCTCTTGCTCATCGCTCATCTAATGCTCATCCAATATCGACACGTTGGTACAGTGTTCAGCTCATTAAATATCGACACGTTGGTACGGGGTTCTGACCAATGTATGTCCAGCATCCTCCCCCGTTTTGTTAACTTTGCTTATGCTGTAGAATCGATCAATTGTTGAGGTTTGGCTATTAATTTTCTGTAGAATCAATAATATCTAACCTAACCAGATTATTGATAAGAAAAAGATAAAACATAATTTATTGCCAAAACCAAAACATCACACACAAAAAACACTTCCGAAAACCGAAAAGTAGGTAGGGATAGGTTTTACAGGAAAACCTATAAAAAGTCCATGGTGTAGAAAATAACAAAGGAAAATATTAATATTATTTTTGTAGCATTAGTTCCTCAACTCTGGCGTTCTACAGTCCTATATCTATGGTTTGGTATGGTTTCTCAACATTTGTGCGTAAATGAACTTCGAATGTACGAAACCCTCTCCAAGTTTAACTTGCACTTCTCCGGATTTTTTAAAGCTCCTATACCTACCTACTCAGTATTTTGTTTTGAGAAGTTAAGTTAAAGACGCGATTTTACCAGTTTATGCAAAAATTTCCGATAGATTACTGGCCAGCAACGGTTATGTACTCCAACGGAATGTAAAAATGATTTTGTTTGGACGGCACTTTGAGAATCAGCCCAAAAAAAAGAGTTCCATGTTGCCACCTTGTATAATTTATGTTCTAGTTAGTAGCAATTCAAATAATTTTGATGTGATAAGTCTTGTGATTATGAATTATTGAAGAATTCATGAAGAATTCGTGAAGAATTCGTATTTTATTTACGATTTTCGGCGAATTTAAAGAAATCATCACATAAAATCGAAAGTACGCCTGTTTTACACAAGAATTGTAAAAAATATTGGCAGTCTATTGTTTATAAGTGCACACAACTGTAAAAGGATTCATTTTGATCAATAACTGCAATGAAAAACGTTTCTACCCACATAAATACCCATTTTGGGAATCTTCCCGGATATCTTCCCATTTTGGAAACTTTCCGGCGGAAACTTTCCGCGCCGCCCATCTCTACGTACAACTGTAACAAGATGTGTAGAAGTTGGCAAAAAAAAAAAAAAATCATTGGGACTTTTTGTGATGTCTTCGTCATATGGAGGGCTGGTCAAGTCTCCATCCTAGTTCTTCCCTCTCTATCTTGAGCCTCGTATTTACTGTCATGCCAGCCAAAAGTTGCGAGGTCGTCTCCTCACTCTGCCTTGGTCTGCCGCGCCGCCGATGAGTATGATCTAGATTACAGTTGGTTATAATTTTATTGTCACCCACCTATAGTTTTTTACTGAAAATAGTTTCCTGCAGCTTTGACATTTGATAGCGCTGCTCATATTGAAAATTCCACCCTGTATACTAACGTTGGTGCCGGCCAGCCAGCAGGCACTCCAGTGTTCCTGGCCCGGCGTTGCTGGTGTCCAACACTAGCTTGGACGGCGCGCGCACTCGGCCGGAGCCGTCCGCGCCCCAGCCTCCCACCGGCACTATAGACGACGTGTCTATCACCTGCAACAACGAATGATGATGATGATGATGATGATGATTCCATCCGACCGGATTCGGTCACGGCGACTGTTGCGGCTGGGGAAGGCGTCGGTCATGTGCCCTCATATGACTTATGTAGCCTATCTTGGCTGTAAAAGTGCGGTTGCACTGGCTACACGTTAACATTCCATTTGAATATTTGTACTGTATGGCCGCTGGCGGTCTACATCTTAGTTCATCGCGTCTGGCATCAAGAGCAGCTCTTCGTTTGGCCTCGAACTCGGAGATGTTAGAATTCACTGTATGCCGCCACACGGCTCAACGAATAGCAGTAGGTTAAGTATCTGTTAGAAGAAAAGCTAACGCGACCAACGTTATCGTCAACAGCATGTCGACGACGTAGCGCCATCTTGCTTTACGACAAATAAAACAAGATGGCGCTAGCTAATAGCGGGATAAAACATTTGTAGTTGTCATGCGAGTTGGGTTATGTATTTGTAAGATAGAGTGCGTTGGGTCAGATCAGTGGGCCTATTTGCTTATTGTAGCTAATTATGAAATGGCATGGAAAGCGAAAGCATGGCGATTTCACATGAAATACTGACGAGAAATATGCTGGGGACAACCATTTTTTTTATTTGGATCGTTCTATTTTTTTAAAGACAGCCTACCTTCACAGAGAATGGGCTGCCATTGCACTCTGACCCAAGGCAATGGGTCAGAGGCAGTAAATATCCTGACTTCAAAGAGGCCCAGCTTTAGAGGGATGTACGCGCAGAGCCATTCTTGTAGTCACGATTCTGTGGTGCCTTCATTGTCTCCTACTAACCTTCCTATCTGAGACAAAAAAGAGCAAGAATACTACGTACCTTGACAGAGAAAGGGCTCCCAGGTAACGGCCCAGAGGCAGTGAATATCCTGACTTCATAGAGGCCCACGACTAGAGGAATGTAAGCACAGAGCCATTCGCGCGGCGCGCCGCCGGTCACGCGGCATTCGAGCAGGCCCGAGTCTGCGCTGTCGTCCTTGTCTTCCGTTAGCCTTTCCACCTGGGATAGAGTGAGTTAGGATGAGAATTCATTCATTCATTCTGGCTGGCTCAGCGACCCAAAGTGGATCTTGGCCTCCGCCACCAAAAGACGCCAGCTCTCCCAAAGATGAGAAGAGAGCATATGAGGGACGTCCCATAGGGCGTCGGCCGGTCGGACGTCCCAAATATCGCTGGAAAGATGCGGTAGAGAGAGACCTATGCGAACTCCAGGTGGAGGATTGGAGGGAGTTAGCGCAGGATGAGAATTAGATAACATTATTGTTATTAATTACTATTCCGCGATTTGTTTGAAATTGATTACTAATTTAGGTCGCTTGTAAAACAGTGGATATTATAAAAGGCGTTAAGCTGCTGCAGGTATTGTTTGATTGACTAGCTTTCCTAATAATTTTCAATCACTAAAGGGCCGAGACTTGAGAGTCAATATTTTTTTCAGATCCATCGCTACATCGTTATAAGATTTTTCAGCGTATCAACTAGTTGAGTAACAGAACATTAAACCAATAAGCTGGTCAACAATAAACAATGAATGAGCGGCCTCGCGAGGCAAGTGCTCGTCTAGCGTTACCAGACCTCGCGTCCGCCTAGTAACAAGGCGTGATGGTAGATCTGTTTACGTCAGACAAGCGCTTGCCTCGCGTGGCTGCTCGGTCAGTGTGGAGGAGCCGATTTTTAAAGAACAAAAGATCTAATACAATTCAGTTCAATGTTTCGTTAAATTTGGTATACTTACCTATAAAGTTAGCTGTAGATTACGATGCTGGTTGTACAATTAATTAGCACAACGTATGTATTTAAGTTTTAAATTTAACACTCCATTGTACTGCTGTTTGTTTTCCTTAAGAAATCAAATCAAATAAGAGAGTTCTCTATTTTTCTATGTTTATACCTGCACAGTAGGATGCGTGTCGTCGACACAGTGTATGGTGAAGGCGGCCTCCTTGCCGACGTGTGCCGCTGTCAGCCCCGTGCCGGCGCAGCGTGAGGTTATGCTGCTGTGGGCACTCAGTACGCCTAGCGACACCGGGCTGCCGGGGACCGGGGCACCTGGGTACAAAATACATTAGTTATTTCTGCCCCTCTAACCTTGACGCATGTTTTCCAACATGGCGGAATTTACAAAATTCTATATTTCGCAAATTAAGACTCATTTTATATTGGTATTGTACAAAATAGTATTACCTTTGAATAAACATTACGGAGTATATAAAATAAAAGGATGAATATGCGATGTAAAAGAGAAATTAATTTTAAAACCTTGTTAATATGAACGCAATGGCGTCAAGATGTCATTGAACCTTGATGTCATTGTCCTCCTCATCGTGATCCGATGACGGCGACCTCGGGACTTCTGCTACAATGGGCGCGAATGTGACTCGAGAAGCCCAACTTATTTGTGAAAGTACGATTACAGCGTCGCAGCATAAGTGTACACTTTTAAATACCTTGGGCATATCTTAAAAGCTAACCTTAAAGACGATGACGACATCGAACGGGAGCGGAGGGCGTTATCGGTCAGAGCAAATATGGTGGCCCGTAGGTTTGCTAGATGTTCATGATGAAACAGTTTATAGAGTGGATTCAGCAAGGAAACAGGAGGTGTGACCACCCAATGCAAACCGTAGCTCCACGGTAGCGGAGGTAAAAACTGGGGATAACTTGAGACGATGAGTTCCATTCCGACCAATAGTTGGTCGAAAGGGAGGCACGTAACTCAGGACAGAACGCGATGGCGGTGGTCTCAGGATCTTAAGGTGGGATGATAGTTTGATGATAGTTTAATAATTTTGAATTTCCCGCCACGTTGCTATCGTCTACCCTTAAACTCAAGATTGAGGACTTGCTCGCAATCTAGGTTTTGCAGGCAGGGAGAGGTGGGGTTTTTTATTTGAGGAGGCTAACACCTAAAGTAAGGGAAAGTGGTGTTGTCTCTTACCTCCATACGTGATATAGATCCTATAGTGCGCGGGCGCGCTGGGTCTCAACCGAACACGGTAGGTGTGCGCGTCCTCACGTATCTCTACCGGAATGCGGACGCTGCGTTCGCCCAACGCTTCGCAGAGCACTTCCAATTCGCCGACGCCTGCGTCCTTTGTGTCCACTGGAAGTGAACGTTGGGTTTAGTATCGAGTCGAATGTAAGACCGAGTTTGATGTAAAGAGGTATAAGCAGCCTTTTGAGAGTGAGAGGGAGAGAAGATCTTATCGACCACCATTGTTAAATCTTTACTAATTCGAAGCCCCAAAAGGCAGCTTATTCATCTCCCTTCCAATATAAAACCAGGCTAGAGATAATCAATGAGGTCTATTGAGGTGACCCACACATCTTATGTACGAACTAGTTCTAAGTAGGTCGTTTGTTATCCTTACTAATAATATAAATGCAAATGTAAGTTTGTTACGCTTTCACGCTGAAACGTCTGAACGGATTTAAATGAAATTTGGAATAGAGATAGCTTAGAGATCAGAATAACACATATTCTCACGCTTTTACACTTAGGAGCAAAGTAAAGCACATATCCCTTTTCTGTAGTCCACCCGGACGAAGTCGCGGGCAAAAGCTAGAAGTTGTTAAATAGTCAGTTGAAAATAGTTCAATCACTTTATTGTTCTAGGTTTGAAATACATTCTAAATTAAACCGTTGTGGCTTAGGTTTAGGTGCTACGGCTGGTTTAGATGGACTGTGAAAGGTTTTAATGATGTAAAATGTTATAATCACCGCCAAGCGCGCAGTGCACGTACAGTCGGCCACAGTCTCAGATACCCCTTTTTGTTCGATCGGCGCCCCTATGCCGCGCGCGATAAGAGCTGCCATGGGGTATCTGAGATTGTGGCCGACCATACAATGACTCGTAGTACTTCCTTACCTGTGAAGTTGATAGGTGTTTGAGCGATGATGTTTCCTGTAGGTAGACCGGATAGGACCACTTTGTTGGGGTCGAATGACTCGCATGTGTATGGACTGCCCGAAACCGGCTTGGACAAGTGTAGAACCTCTGTGAAATAAACATATTTGTTTAGAAGCTATCGATTGGAAATAATTTCATCGTTATGAAGACCGGTAAAATGTTGATATGATTGAAAATGCCTGTAAGAATTACTAACTAGCATAAGTTGGTTTGTCAACGGCTGAACCGATTTTGATAAAACATATCTAAGGAAACTCGCTAGAAAACCTGCTTGCAAATAAAAAAAGCCGCATCCAAATGGGTTCACCCGTTTAAGAGCTACGGTGCCACAGACAGACACACACATAGCGGTCAAACTCATAACATCCCTCTTTTTGGATCAGGCGTTAAAAATAGATGCTGAATTGCTATACATATTTTGTCATACTAAGGGACTATAATGTCTCAAGTAGCAGATAAATGTGTCACATAAAATAGTCAACGATAGCTCCATAGATCTTTCTAGGTACAAAGATGGGGGGATAATAATCCGTCGAAAATCTCAGCTTGATATCATAAACACAGCCATATTCTTCTAAACTTACCAATAGTGCTCTGACCGACTTCCGTAATGGTATATTCCGCCTGCAAGAGGCCAGACTTGGTCTGGTAGCACCGGACGGGCAATGCCCTCGAGCCGGGACCGGAGACGACGACGTCGAACTCCCGCGCAGGCCGGCCCATCGTGTCGATACTGAAGGCCGCCACTTTGCCCACTTGGGCTTGGTAGAGGCCGAGGCCTTGTGCTGCCACCTTGGAGAAAGATGTGATCGTTTAGTATGCAATGTCATGATGAAAACAGATGGCCCTAGTCTCATTTGCGCGCGCCTCTCTATGAAGCATCGAGCATTCAAAGTCTTACGAGTCGCGTGATTTTGAGTCGAAAATTCGAGATGCAGCTTGAATAAAATCGACTCGTAGGTACAGCGCGATAAACACCGAACTAAATCCCATAGAATCCGCATTACGTTTAAAATCACAATAAAAACTTGTCCCCACAGAAACAAAAGATATCAGCAATAGAACAATACGAAACATCATTTCGACCATACGTCTAATATTCGAATGTCAACCTTATTGCATTAGTGTACAGTTTTACTTTAATTGCATGGACTACGAGCAAATAAGCTCCCAAAGGCAATTTGGGCATCTATTTTTCCAGACACATTTCAGAGTTCTATGTTGTATCGAAGGCGATAAAGAACTTTAAAGTAAAAGTCAAATATGGACATTTAAACACTGCTTTATCTGCTTTGAAACGGCAGTTAATTTATTACCTCTTGCTGTCGTTGCGGTGGCGCCACGTCGACGACCATTGGCTGTCTGTTGACGGGCACCCCGCTCCACAGCAGTGTCAGTCTGTGTGGCGCGGCCCTCGCCGGATGCCACACCAGCTCGCTGTATGTTTGTTTACCTCTTGCTGTCGTTGCGGTGGCGCCACGTCGACGACCATGGGCTGTCTGTTGACGGGCACACCGCTCCACAGCAGTGTCAGTCTGTGTGGCGCGGCTCTCGCCGGATGCCACACCAGCTCGCTGCGAGCTCCGCCGCGCCGGCGCACCGAGTGTGGGACAGATTGGCCGCCGCACGTGACCCGAGCGGAGAGCCGGCCCGTGCCCGCGTTCGTTGTGCTCACTGCGGATGGAAGGGGGAGAAAGTTGTAAGAGAGCTCTCTAGAGTAGTAAGGCGTTTTAAAAGAGAAAGATAGATATAGGTAGCGTCACGAGTAATGAGCGCTGACCTTGAATGCGCGGAAGTTATTTTGTATCGCAGACAGAAGGCGATTGTTTGCGCAGACATCCCCCACCACTTTCGTCGAGCGCTCATAACTCGTGACGCTACCTGTAGCTCTATTATTATTCAATATTATTCACATACTAAAGTCCTTGCGTCTGGTCAGTTAATTTTTCTTACAGATACATGACTTTCCAGGATGAGAATCATTTAAAAATAGGCAAAAATTGTTGGCAAGCCCAGTAGGATTAGCGCCACCTATTGAGGACTTTAGACATGAGGAAACTCTGCATTCAAGGAAACTAGCTGGACAATATTCAATGTCTATGTTATTTCCATCGGTAACTCACAAAAACGTTTAACTTGCTTGCATTGCATATTGATGATTTGATGGCATAGAAAGGGGAATGTGTTCAGCTATGAGATTATACCTGTCAAGATAGCAGGTCGATGCGCCACCGCGTCACCGACAGAAAGCACTTTGACGGCGCTCGCATCCAACGCTTCGACCTCAGCGATCGGCCCCCTTCCGTTCCTCACGAGGTATCGACCCACTCGCAACGCGGGGAATGTGATGAGGCCGCTGTCTTCGAAGCGCGCTTCCGGCACTCGCACGCCGTTGGGCGAAAGGACCTCGACGTCGTTTATGCTCTTGTCTATCTCGATGGACGCTATGCCACCTGTAATGAGAATGCCAATTGAGTTTTTCCCCTATGGTGACTTATGGGGAGTCAGGGAGGCGGATGGATGAGGTGTGCAAAGGAATAAAATAGATGCAAAAATACTAGAGAGATTTAACATTTTTTTTCGAGTCAGGGCTAAAAACCGCGACCAAATCGTGACTCGAGTAAAAGCACCGAACTAAATCCCATATGATCCGCATTACGTATAAAATCACAATAAAAACTTGTCCCCACAGAAACAAAAGATATCAGCAATAGACTCGATAAAGGATAAAACTAGATACAACATAGAACTCTGAAATGTGTCTGGAAAAATGTATGTCCAAATTGCTTGCTAGAACAATACGAAACATCATTTCGACCATACGTCTAATATTCGAATGTCAACCGTATTGCATTAGTGTACAGTTTTACTTTAATTGCATGGACTACGAGCAAATAAGCTCCCAAAGGTAATTTGGGCAATTTTTCCAGACACATTTCAGAGTTCTATGTTGCATCTAGTTTTATCCTTGATCGAAGAGTAAAAGTTTCTTATCGCGGCTGTAAGCACGCATTTTTCAAGCACACATCAACACGATTTTAGGAGGTTTTGGGCGTCGACAGTCTGGGTCGTTCTGGAATAGAGCGCCGACTTTATTTGTTTACTCTACACACCACACCGAGCCCTCAACTTGCTCGTATTTTGTTTTGCGGCGCGGCGTGAGACGCGAGAGATAGATAGCCCAACACGAGACTCGATATTACGTAAGCACTATCTTTATTTGCGACTCACCGACATGCACAGATGCACGAAGGTGTGCGGCTCAATGATTCTGATTCTGAATGACGCGGCACACAAAGGGGCTGCCCGGGACGGCTTGCTCGTTGAACGTCACAGAGACGCGGTGCGGCTCACGCGACAGTGGGACGAAGGCCACGTCTCTAGTGACGATGGTTGACACTCACCGACTTGCACGAAGGTGTGCGGCTCACTGACGAGGCACACAAAGGGGCTCCCCGGGACAGCCTGCTCGTTGAACGTCACAGAGACGCGGTGCGGCTCTCGCGACACTGGCACGAAGGTCACGTCGCTAGTGACACTGGTTGACACTCACCGACTTGCACGAAGGTGTGCGGCTCACTGACGCGGCATACGAAGGGGCTCCCCGGGACGGCCTGCTCATTGAACGTCACAGAGACGCGGTGCGGCTCACGCGACACTGGCACGAAGGTCACGTCGCTAGTGACACTGGTTGACACTCACCGACTTGCACGAAGGTGTGCGGCTCACTGACGCGGCATACGAAGGGGCTCCCCGGGACGGCCTGCTCATTGAACGTCACAGAGACGCGGTGCGGCTCACGCGACACTGGCACGAAGGTCACGTCACTAGTGACGCTGGTTGACACTCACCGACTTGCACGAAGGTGTGCGGCTCACTGACGCGGCAGACAAAGGGGCTCCCCGGGACGGCCTGCTCATTGAACGTCACAGAGACGCGGTGCGGCTCACGCGACACTGGCACGAAGGTCACGTCACTAGTGACGCTGGTTGACACTCACCGACTTGCACGAAGGTGTGCGGCTCACTGACGCGGCAGACAAAGGGACTGCCCGGGACTGCCTGCTCGTTGAACGTCACAGAGACGCGGTGCGGCTCACGCGACACTGGCACGAAGGTCACGTCTCTAGTGACGCTGGTTGACACTCACCGACTTGCACGAAGGTGTGCGGCTCACTGACGCGGCAGACAAAGGGACTGCCCGGGACGGCTTGCTCGTTGAACGTCACAGAGACGCGGTGCGGCTCGCGCGACACTGGCACAAAGGTCACGTCATACAAGCCACGGGCTACTGCCACCACCTGTTGAAGATAAATGGAATTAGTTTTAGCGTAACAGTTTCAACGACAGCGAGGAGCTGATATATACGATTATCTTCCTCAAACCGCAGTATTTCAAGATGGCGGCCGAGCAATAGACAAATAAAACCGAAAATTTTCTGTAAGTTTATTTTTTCTTAGGATATGATGGAGGAGGCGCCCAACTTCCACTCCGCGCTCCGAGTCAGCGCTTTCGTCTAGGCTTAGCCCTTCGAGGGAGCCTAGTTACTAATATACAGTGTGTTAGACACGAACCTCAGCCTTGACGATGGTAGAAGGTGTTGAGACTACCAGCTCGAGCGTGCCTTCACCCGCGCCGGCCGCGACGACGCTGAATGTGACCGCGCGCCCCACTTCCACTCCGCGCTCCGAGTCAGCGCTCTCGTCTAGGCTTAGTCCTTCGAGAGAGCCTAGTTACTAATATACAGTGTGTTAGACACGAACCTCGGCCTTGACGGTGGTAGAATGTGTTGAGACTATCAGCTTTAGTGTGCCTTCAATCGCGCCGGCCGCGTCGACGCTGAATGTGACCGCGCGCCCCACTTCCACTCCGCGCTCCGTGTCAGCGCTCTCGTCTAGGCTTAGTCCTTCGAGAGAGCCTAGTTACTAATATACAGTGTGTTAGACACGAACCTCGGCCTTGACGGTGGTAGAAGGTGTTGAGACTACCAGCTCGAGCGTGCCTTCACCCGCGCCGGCCGCGTCGACGCTGAATGTGACCGCGCGCCCCACTTCCACTCCGCGCTCCGTGTCAGCGCTCTCGTCTAGGCTTAGTCCTTCGAGAGAGCCTAGTTACTAATATACAGTGTGTTAGACACGAACCTCGGCCTTGACGGTGGTAGAAGGTGTTGAGACTACCAGCTCGAGCGTGCCTTCACCCGCGCCGGCCGCGTCGACGCTGAATGTGACCGCGCGCCCCACTTCCACTCCGCGCTCCGTGTCAGCGCTCTCGTCTAGGCTTAGTCCTTCGAGAGAGCCTAGTTACTAATATACAGTGTGTTAGACACGAACCTCGGCCTTGACGGTGGTAGAAGGTGTTGAGACTACCAGCTCGAGCGTGCCTTCACCCGCGCCGGCCGCGTCGACGCTGAATGTGACCGCCCGCCCCACTTCCACTCCGCGCTCCGAGTCAGCGCTCTCGTCTAGGCTTAGTCCTTCGAGAGAGCCTAGTTACTAATATACAGTGTGTTAGACACGAACCTCGGCCTTGACGGTGGTAGAAGGTGTTGAGACTACCAGCTCGAGCGTGCCTTCACCCGCGCCGGCCGCGTCGACGCTGAATGTGACCGCGCGCCCCACTTCCACTCCGCGCTCCGTGTCAGCGCTCTCGTCTAGGCTTAGTCCTTCGAGAGAGCCTAGTTACTAATATACAGTGTGTTAGACACGAACCTCGGCCTTGACGGTGGTAGAAGGTGTTGAGACTACCAGCTCGAGCGTGCCTTCACCCGCGCCGGCCGCGTCGACGCTGAATGTGACCGCGCGCCCCACTTCCACTCCGCGCTCCGTGTCAGCGCTCTCGTCTAGGCTTAGTCCTTCGAGAGAGCCTAGTTACTAATATACAGTGTGTTAGACACGAACCTCGGCCTTGACGGTGGTAGAAGGTGTTGAGACTACCAGCTCGAGCGTGCCTTCACCCGCGCCGGCCGCGTCGACGCTGAATGTGACCGCGCGCCCCACTTCCACTCCGCGCTCCGTGTCAGCGCTCTCGTCTAGGCTTAGTCCTTCGAGAGAGCCTAGTTACTAATATACAGTGTGTTAGACACGAACCTCGGCCTTGACGGTGGTAGAAGGTGTTGAGACTACCAGCTCGAGCGTGCCTTCACCCGCGCCGGCCGCGTCGACGCTGAATGTGACCGCCCGCCCCACTTCCACTCCGCGCTCCGAGTCAGCGCTCTCGTCTAGGCTTAGTCCTTCGAGAGAGCCTAGTTACTAATATACAGTGTGTTAGACACGAACCTCGGCCTTGACGGTGGTAGAATGTGTTGAGACTATCAGCTTTAGTGTGCCTTCAATCGCGCCGGCCGCGTCGACGCTGAATGTGACCGCGCGCCCCACTTCCACTCCGCGCTCCGTGTCAGCGCTCTCGTCTAGGCTTAGTCCTTCGAGAGAGCCTAGTTACTAATATACAGTGTGTTAGACACGAACCTCGGCCTTGACGGTGGTAGAAGGTGTTGAGACTACCAGCTCGAGCGTGCCTTCACCCGCGCCGGCCGCGTCGACGCTGAATGTGACCGCGCGCCCCACTTCCACTCCGCGCTCCGTGTCAGCGCTCTCGTCTAGGCTTAGTCCTTCGAGAGAGCCTAGTTACTAATATACAGTGTGTTAGACACGAACCTCGGCCTTGACGGTGGTAGAAGGTGTTGAGACTACCAGCTCGAGCGTGCCTTCACCCGCGCCGGCCGCGTCGACGCTGAATGTGACCGCGCGCCCCACTTCCACTCCGCGCTCCGTGTCAGCGCTCTCGTCTAGGCTTAGTCCTTCGAGAGAGCCTAGTTACTAATATACAGTGTGTTAGACACGAACCTCGGCCTTGACGGTGGTAGAAGGTGTTGAGACTACCAGCTCGAGCGTGCCTTCACCCGCGCCGGCCGCGTCGACGCTGAATGTGACCGCCCGCCCCACTTCCACTCCGCGCTCCGAGTCAGCGCTCTCGTCTAGGCTTAGTCCTTCGAGAGAGCCTAGTTACTAATATACAGTGTGTTAGACACGAACCTCGGCCTTGACGGTGGTAGAATGTGTTGAGACTATCAGCTTTAGTGTGCCTTCAATCGCGCCGGCCGCGTCGACGCTGAATGTGACCGCGCGCCCCACTTCCACTCCGCGCTCCGTGTCAGCGCTCTCGTCTAGGCTTAGTCCTTCGAGAGAGCCTAGTTCCTAATATACAGTGTGTTAGACACGAACCTCGGCCTTGACGGTGGTAGAAGGTGTTGAGACTACCAGCTCGAGCGTGCCTTCACCCGCGCCGGCCGCGTCGACGCTGAATGTGACCGCCCGCCCCACTTCCACTCCGCGCTCCGAGTCAGCGCTCTCGTCTAGGCTTAGTCCTTCGAGAGAGCCTAGTTACTAATATACAGTGTGTTAGACACGAACCTCGGCCTTGACGGTGGTAGAAGGTGTTGAGACTACCAGCTCGAGCGTGCCTTCACCCGCGCCGGCCGCGTCGACGCTGAATGTGACCGCGCGCCCCACTTCCACTCCGCGCTCCGTGTCAGCGCTCTCGTCTAGGCTTAGTCCTTCGAGAGAGCCTAGTTACTAATATACAGTGTGTTAGACACGAACCTCGGCCTTGACGGTGGTAGAAGGTGTTGAGACTACCAGCTCGAGCGTGCCTTCACCCGCGCCGGCCGCGTCGACGCTGAATGTGACCGCCCGCCCCACTTCCACTCCGCGCTCCGAGTCAGCGCTCTCGTCTAGGCTTAGCCCTTCCAGGGTGCCTTCGAGCTCTGAAAGAGAGGTTGATGTGAGTTAATTTACTACTGAAATGGAGGTAGGTTGTTTATCCGTGCTATAAGCGGCTTTCAGAAAAACGTTACTGGGCGAAATCCGACTCGGTTTTTTACACAAACAATATTAGTTTTAAATTGTTAAGATAAAGCTCACTTTTGATATGTTTTGTTTTTGTTTTTTTGCTAATCTATGGGTATAAAAAGTTACAGCATGCAAAAAAAATAATATTGGTTGAAAACAATAACTATTTTTAAACGAGTGACCTTCTCTAATGTAAATTGATGATTAGGGCCTACGATACAGCGAGCTTACCCAGTAGATGCCTGAAGAAAAGAATTATTTCATGCAAAAAAAACATAGTTTTTTTCAACGCTCACTAAAATGCGACCCATATTATCGTAAACTAGTGGTTCGCCCCGAACTATGAACTCGCGACCCCATATCTCAGCAACCCCTCGACCGATTTGGCTCATGTTCGAACTTAAAAAATCTCTTGGCCTCATTTACCTGCCTACCAAATTTCATAACGATCCGACTAAATTTACTCAAGTTATCGTCGAACGAACATTCATACATACATACATACATACAAACGCCGGATTGTTCCAGTAGACTCGGAGAACTTCGCTCGCTTCGCTCGCTCGTTCAACTAGAGACATGCATCTATAAATTCTACCCTTTTTCATGTCTGTACGCGGCTGTACATAAACGCGGGTTTGGTTTCCATACAAACGCGCCCTTGAGACTTCAAGATCGCTACATACCCCCAGGTCCCAGGCAGTGACGCGCACGCGGCGCACGTCGTAAACGTTGTCGGCCGACCGCCTCGGGCGTGTACGGGGCCGTGTACTGTCCCTCGCCGAGCGACTGCACGGTATGGTTTCAATACAAACGCACCCAATGACCTTTGAGATCGCTATAAGTACATACCTCCAGACAGAGACAGACGAAACAGCCGCTCATGTCCTGCTGGAATGCAGGGAGCTGGCAAGATACCGGGCTACCCACCTCGGTTCGCCGGGGTCGCTCCCCGAAGTGCTCCAGAACATCCGCGGACTGCTGGACTTCTTGGAGGAGCTGGGTTGGCAAGGATGAAAAATCCCACCTGACGCAAAATAGGCGCAAGTAGAGACGTCGAGTTGCGGAAAACAGCCCGTTTTACCATTACCATAGTACATACCATAGTACTTGTAATTTACTACACTTATAGGTATTTGTGTTTTTGACTGTATTCCACATTTACCCAGTCTGTATCTACTTGTGAAGGCTTCTAATAAGGGATTTTCTGACAGCTAAAAAAAATAAAAAAATAGTTATAAAAGCTGTGACAGATGGCGTTGGTACGACATGTTTTCTATCACAAAGTAAATTAGTGCTTACTACAGCGAAAATACTTCTTCACTTCATTGCTCTGTGACTTCATCTTTCATCGTCGCAGCCGTCATTCCATTTTACAATACATGAAAAAGTTCACGACTTTGTTAATGTTCTTGTATGAGTGAATGGTAAATCCGGAAACACTTCATTTTGCTCCACAACTAATACCTAAATGTGTTTGGACGTATATACGAAGGCCAACGAGCGCGAATTGGCATAAAAAAAGAACATGTCTCGTCAGCGACCTCTAGTTACAAATTTTGAACTACAACTTATGAGCTGTCAGAAAATCCCCTATTGGCTCTCTGTTTCTAAACTTCGTATGTGCAATGTGTTTCTAAAGCTTTTAGCCTTCCAAAAATAAATAAATAAATACCTCCAGGTCCCAGGCCGGTGACGCGAACGCGGCGCACGTCGTAAACGTTGCAGGTGAACGGCGAGCCGGGCACGTGTCGGCTGCCGCTCGTCACTTGCACGCTGTGTCGGCCGACCGCCTCGGGCGTGTACGTGGCCGTGTACTGTCCCTCGCCGAGGGATTGGACGCGCGCGCGGACGCTGGTCCCGCCCGGCCCCGCCACGTAGACTGTCGGCTCGCCGGCTGGAAGGAAGGGAGACTTAAAGGGAAGGGGAATAATTAAAACACTCTCCGCTCCAGTCTACCCGCGACCACGGCAGCTGTAACGCGGCCGAAACGTCGGGATAAATAAGGTAATTAATTTGCCTAAAAACAAATCGCGATTCGACCCGTTTCGAATACAATAAGAAAGGGAGACGTTTCAAGGCGACGGAAGAGGCTTAGTAGCCAATGAAAAAAAAACATATCTTCTTTTTGGATGCCTTTTTGTTGCTAAAAATGAGCCGGAGAATCCCTAGGCCCAATAATTTTTAGGACGTAAGTTCCAGATACCAGATCTAAAACTATTTGCAAAAGTCAATAGTGGCCGTTTTTTTCTTGTGCAGGATTTATTCGTAGGTTCTAGGGTCTAGGATTTAGACCTTATGTCCTAAAATTGTTAACCCTAGGGATTATAAAAAAAAACCAGCTTCATAGTGGATTACTCTTATGATGAATACTGGTATTGTCACGCTATTCTCTACTTCAGTCGAAACTGTTTATCTCTAGTTTGATACTATACTAACAGCAACATCTGGCAAAGCAGTCCCATTGCGGACACATAGACTGTACAAGATATGATCGTAGACTGAGATATGACAGTTGATATTGTTTGTTTAGTTTTCGTAAACAAAAACGTTTGAGATACATTGTTTTGATGGGACAATAGATCTCTAGCGAATGTCGTGATTAATCTAAGAAGTAAACAATACAAGTATCATTAGGGTTCAATCTAGATTTTAGTGCGAACGCGTGCAAGATTGATTGATGGTCGAAATTCACTACAATATTGGTATGTAGATTACTGATTATCCTAGCGCCCAATTCGCCAAAGAACTCTAGACCATTCTAGAATATAAAATTAAATGTAGAGAACAGCAAAAAAAACTCCTTCGAATCTGGCCCGTATTACATTTGAAATACACAATCAGTAGAGAAATAATGTTAATCACCCTTATTTCGGTCTTTGCGTGGCAGTCGGGTAAAAAAAGGTGTTTGCACCAAACATGAAGAAGAGCGCCAACTCACTGGATGTACGGAACTGTGGGGCAGTGCAAGCAACTCCAACATAAACATAATCCAACGACTACAGAACAAAATCTTACGATCAATAGCTAATGTACCATGTTACAAAAGCAAAAAGGAAATCCACGAACACCTTGCTATGAGCACTGTACAAGAGGAGATCCGAAACTCTGCTGCAAAATTTAGGGACCGCTTAATGTGCCATCCAAATGTGCTAGCCTAACAACTCATCTCAATGGATTATCAAAAACGGTTAAAAAGACATAGCATACAGGATCTGAAAAATAGATGCTAGCATCATGTGCAATATGAGGAATGCTCTTAACCTCTTCTGCAAAACATTGAACATCAAAACATCTGATCATAGTCCAAGGACTGATAGCTGAAAAAATCTGAACAAAACAAAACTCACTATGAAATCCGCTGAGCTGTATGTCTGCGGGTTCACCCCGCGGTGTCGAGGTCAGACCGGGGCCAGTGGCCCGCGTGTCGGCCGCCACCGCCGGAGCGGTTACGGGGCACGTGAAGGTATAAGTAACTTTTTTTTGTTAGCTTTTTTATTATTAACTTTTTGTGTATTTGTCTCATTATTTATGTTGTATGCTTATGATGCGAATAAACGTCTCATCTATCTACATAAAGAAAAAAAAAAAGAGCGCCAACTCACTATGAAAGCCGCTGAGCTGTATGTCCGCGGGTTCACCCCGCGCTGTCGAGGTCAGACCGGGACCAGTGACCCGCGCGTCGGATGCCACCGCCGGAGCGGTTACGGGGCACGTGAAGGTTACTTTTTTTTGTTAGCTTTTTTATTTTTTTTTACTTTTTGTGTATTTGTCCCATTATTTATGTTGTATGCTTATGATGCAAATAAACGTCTCATATATCTATCTACATAAAGAAAAAGAGCGCCAACTCACTATGAAATCCGCTGAGCTGTATGTCTGCGGGTTCACCCCGCGGTGTCGAGGTCAGACCGGGGCCAGTGGCGCGCGCGTCGGCCGCCACCGCCGGAGCGGTCACGGGGCACGTGAAGGGTGAACCTGGGACCGCGTGGCCATTGAATCGTACTGAGAGCGTGTGTGGAGCCGCTTCAACGGGCTTGAAGTTAACCTGGAGGAAGAAGGGATTGTTTAGAATTAACAAAATTACACTAAGGCTTGCGACTAAGGGCGCCACATCGCGCGCGCGCTTTGAGAAAGCGGGGGTGTTTGCACGTCTTGGTTATTATACAACGTGTTACAAAACATCCTAACTCTTTTTAGAGTTCGTATCTTTTGTAACACCTTGTAGAACAACTTAAACAAGGTAATTTGTCCATCTAAAAAGTTTTTGAAAAAAAAAACTTATATTTAGTTTTAAGCGTTACTCAAGCTATCGTCCCTGAGTCGGGTGTCACTGAGTAAAACAACACCCTGTATAATAGAAAGACATTTATTTATAGCCACAAAGACACAGACTATAGAACGTAATAAATTAAGCGGGCTATTCCCACGCAACTACAAGTCCATAGCATAACATGGATTGGGGCGTCACATTTACCTTGAATCTGGCGTTGCCTTCGCTCTGCACGTAGTTGGGTACATTTCTACCGCTAACAGCCACGATTATTTCCAGATTTCCGGCACCTGCAAACAATATACCGATTTTGAATTTGACAAAAATATTATTTATCACAGCGGCAATGGATGTCGAAAAGAATTAATTCATCCCGAATATCGTAGAGGATTAAATCGGAAAAATCATAAGCTTACTATATCTGTATTGGGCTACTCAAGTCAATCCTAGCCAGTAGCTAACACAAACACACTCTCACCAACATGCGACGCGTTGATGGTTAAAGAGGCCGGCCTCCCGACGATTCCGGGCGCGATGTCGGTGACCGCGACTTTGGCTGCACTGTAGGCCTTGACCAGGAAGGGGCTGCCCTCCACGTGACCGCCCATAGCACCCGGCTCTTAGCCCGGTAGAGGTCGCTAAAATCCATCCTAGTCAGCAACTAACACAAACACTCACCAGCATGCGACGCGTTGATGGTGAAAGACACCGGCCTCCCGACGACTCCGGGCGCGATGTCGGTGACCGCGACCCTGGCTGCACTGTAGACCTTGACCAAGAAGGGGCTGCCCTCCACATGACAGCCCATAGCACCCGGCTCTTACCCTGATAGAGGTCGCTACAGTCCTCCCTAGCCAGCAACTAACACAAATACTCACCAGCATGCGACGCGTTGATGGTGAAAGACACAGGCCTCCCGACGACTCCGGGCGCGATGTCGGTGACCGCGACCCTGGCTGCACTGTAGGCCTTGACCAAGAAGGGGCTGCCCTCCACATGACAGCCCATAGCACCCGGCTCTTACCCTGATAGAGGTCGCTACAGTCCTCCCTAGCCAGCAACTAACACAAACACTCACCAGCATGCGACGCGTTGATGGTGAAAGACACCGGTCTCCCGACGACTCCGGGCGCGATGTCGGTGACCGCGACCCTGGCTGCACTGTAGGCCTTGACCAGGAAGGGGCTGCCCTCCACGTGACCGCCCATAGCACCCGCGCGGACCTCTATGCTGTGGTCACCCACGTCCACTGGTACAAACGAGATCGTATAGCGCTTGCTGGCTTCGTTCTCGCCGATGGTCTCCTCAGCAGAAACCTGCGAATGAAGTGACACGTGTAAATTCAAGACGCGACATAATGTAGCGCGGACGGGGCGTGATGAGACGAAAAAATCGTTCCATAGAGGGACGTACATTTCGTATCAGAGCGCCCCGTTCGCGCTCTCTGACCGCTTGCTAAATCAGGTAAGTACCATAAGTCCAAAAACTTGTCCTAATCGTGTCCTAACCTTTATAGTCTCCCAAAGAAATTGTGCTGGCGCGATACAGGATTCGTGGCGAGCGCTGTTACCTAGACTCTATGGCCCGGTTTCTGAATTGAGAATTTTACTAAGCAAATACTTAATTATCGTTCTGTCACGTTCTATTGTGAGTAATCTGCAGAGACGGAGCGATATTTAAGTGCTTGCTTAGCGAATTTCTCAATTCAGAAATCGGGCCTATAGGTCTTAGGCCCGGTTTCTGACTTGAGAATTTTACTAAGCACATACTTACGTATCGCTCTGTCACGCTCTTTTGTGAGAAATCTGCAGAGACAGGACGATACTTACCCATTCGCTTAGCAAAATTTTCAACTCAGATACCGGGCCTTAGAGGATTTGTGAGAAACGTGTCCTAACCTGTACAGGGACAGGTCTCCTGGCCGGGCCCAGGACCTCGACGTGCGGCGAGGCGGGCGAGTCCACGCTGAAGGTGTACGCGTCACCCACGGACACCTTGTCCGGGGACTCGCCCGAGCCGGCACCGATGACGCGCGCCGGCGCTGACACGTGGCACACGAACGGGCTGCCTGGAAACGGAAATAAGATTAAGGTGATAACCTAGGCACAACTAGCGCCGCCAATGGAAAAAAAACATATTATTATCTTCTTTTTGGGTGCGTTTTTTGTTAAAAACGAAACGTCAAATGATAATCCCTAGGCTTAACAATTTTTAGGACCTAAGGTTTGATTGGTCTATGTCGTCGGCGGTCGTCGGCAAAGTATACGGTAGCCAAAGTAGCCGGAAACAGGATCGGGAGAGGTGGCGTGAGCATGAAGAGGCCTTTACTCAGCAGTGGGTGTTAACAGGCTGATGATGATGACCTATGGTTACTTAGTACTTAAGATCACAGATTACTTAGTAGTTTGGCGGAATTACAGAATTATTATAAGTTTTTTGGCCTGAATAAACCTTTACTTACTTAGATGGGGAGGTACACAAGACAGCAAGTAGACGCTTACACGCGTGCACTTACGTTACGGGCGACTTTGCAGCAAAAGTGTAAGCGTCTACGCTACGTGCTGTCGTGTGGACTGGAAAGGAGGCCCAGTTCAGGGCGTATGAGATTAATTGACAACCTTATTTTCTGAAGACCGAAAATAATCGAAATGTAGCCACGTTCATAGAAGGCAAAAAGAATGAACTGCTAAGAAAAAGCTCGCGGCGAGTGGAAAATTCCGTGTGTAAATCTGTCCCCCTTAGTTAAAGACCTAGCCCGTGGAAAGAAAAAGATTCCCTTTCGCCCCCCCCCCCCCCCTCCAAACTTACCCGGCACATGATCCCCATTGAACCGTAGCTCGACAGTGTGCGGTCTTGGGTCTCTTGGCGTGAAGCTGATGGCGTACGTGTGAGCGCCTTGCGCGGCCGCCGCCGTCGGCACTCGCCCGCCGTTCACTGTCACTTCAAGGTTACCGGGTCCGGCTGCCATGGTCTCCACTGTAGGGGAATTTAAGTTAGTGTTAGTTAATATTGGTCTTTATTTTGCTTCGGTACTCTGCGAGTCATGAGGAAACCTGAGCGTATGAGGCATTATACCCTCAACGCAAAAATCGCCAACCCGCATTGAGCACGCGTGGTGATTAAGCTCGAACTCTCTCTCTGAGAGAAGGCCTTTGCCCAGCTAGTGGGACATGTACAATTGTACAGGCTACATCTTACTCTTACTTACTCTGCGAGTGGCTCGTGGATGCATGTTTCCACTTTCCACTACCTTCTGTCCAGGAAGGAGCCGGAGCAGCGAGTCTGCTCACAACTCGCAATTCGTAAAACTGCTAACGGTTCAATCCCCGCTCGGGACACCCGTTAAGCAGGCTAAGGCGCTTTGTAAGCTAAGGCGGCAAGACCTACCGCACATAGGTCCCGGCACTCGGTTTCGATCGTTTGTTGGACTTAGTGTGCCCTTTTCATGACCTAGGCTGTCGGTAAAAGGGCCACTATAATAAAAAGAGGTAGTCTGGAGAGGGAAGTGGTCTTTATTTTGTCGTTCGCTGGACGTAGTGTGCCTTTTTTATGACGATAGCCGTCGATAAAAGGGCTAAATCTAAAGTAGAAACTGGAGGTGTTCTTTATTATGAGAGTATGTATGAGTGAGTAGAGAAAATTGGAGCTTACCCAAAAAGGTGACAGGTTTGCCCACTGTTCCGTGTGCAACGTCTTTTACTCTTATGGCGGTGACATCGTAGACCTATAAAAATTTGAAACGGTTTTCTTTAATTCACTGTTATGAAAACTTAATACGTATGTCATTATAAATAAAGGAAAGCTTAACTCTGAAGCTTCTCAGAACTTTAGTTAGATGTTCCTTCAGGGACTTTTTTGTCGCCTAGTTCATAATAAAATGACGTCCACTGACTGTTGGATTGATTATTGGATTACACATGGAATTATCAGAACTAATGATAATGGGCCAAGTGTAATATCTAGAAATGGCAGATTTTTTTTATTAAAGAGTGACAGAGACCGTCGAGCTAGATGATAATATTGTGCCATTTCAACGATCTTACTAGATATGAAACACGAGCAAACCAATTAAGCTTTCAGAGCCTTCAAAGCTCCAGCTTCGTTACTGACCTTCAAATGGAAAGGGCTCGCGGGTATCGGCGTGGAATCCACCAGAACATTCAGTCGGTGCTCGCCGACCGCCCTCGGGACGAACTCGGCCCTGAAGACGCCAGGCCCGGCCGATGACACCGCCGCGGGCACCGATGCGCCGTTCGGACCTAGGCACGCAGTCAGCCAGCTCAGCCACCGCTCGCCCCCACCCCCAACCTACCCCCGGGTCTTGGGTCCCTTAGTGAGATTCTACCCCGAATTTGTGAGATTTTACCCCCGTCGGACCACCTCACCCCTTGGATTTGGGACCTAGGAGATTCTACCCCCAATTTGTGAAATTTTACCCCCGTTAGTGAGTTTTTACCCTTCAATAGTGAGATTTTACCCTTCGATAGTGAGATTTAACCCTCTGTCAATGACATTTTACCCTTTTCTTAAAGAGGAAATGTTGTCAATTAGAATTAATGTTATCTATGCTTTCCTGAGGCCCAGTTTTAGCTCCTTCCTACCCCTTAAATTGGGATAGGGGTTTTAAATCGATTGTATCTATGCTTTTCTTATGTACATTTATAGACCGTTAGGAGTTAGGGCGAAGCGGATGAGCTGGTTGGTAAAATAGTTATGGTGATGGTTATTTAGTTTTATAGATGTCATGTTACTTTGTTGCCTCTTACTTAACTTTACGCTAGAGCTGAAACCTACTGAATACTGTTACTCATTGTTAAACTATAAAAATAACTCAAGTTGTCAATAAGTAATGTTGAAAATACTAAATAAGTACGAAAAGCCATGGTGTTAGTACTGCTAAGCTAGTTTTACTAGTATTATTCTAATCATATTATTCGTTTTCTTTCGGATCCCCCATGCTTTGAACACTTGAAGTGTGCCTATCATGTGAGGAATCGATCGTCTTTTCAATTCGACCACCGATCTCAAACTAATCTCATTTGTATCGCCCTGCAAAAGGAAACCAAAACACTTAGCAGTAACAAATTTTGACAAGACTCTACAGCGTCTTACTATTTACTGATAGAAAAGTCTTGCAAGGCAACCGGTTTGGATACTGGTCCGGACGTTGAGATTTGCAAAGTAAACAAAGGCAAAGCTGCCTAAACAACCGTAAAAAAAAATAAAGAAAACTTTCATCATAACGGAAATAAGATCTCGCTCTTCATATTCGCTACACTAGGATCCCTACGCACATCCCCCAAGGGACTAGACAGCATTGGTAATAAGGTTATCAATGACTCAGGGGATTCTAAAATAGTGTTCTATTATAATTCCTTAGAGGATCATAATTAATTAATTAATTAATTATTTTAGAATTCCCTGAGTCATTGATAACTTTATTACGAATTAACCACCTGGCTATGGTGAGAAACAGATCTGTCTCTTTTCGCGATAGAATTTATCGAGCCAAGAGTAGTGGTTTTTACCTAGAAGGCTGGCGGCATTGCCAAGGTGTATGGCGAGGCTCAGCCTATGGCTGAAGTATCTTATCAGTATGGGGCCAGGCTGAGAGCCCGGGACACTTCGACCCAGTGGGATCTTTTGTCACCCCCGTCCTTATTCCTGCTCAGGACGTGCAAAGACCGAGGTCATAAGCTTTAGAACGTCACCGAGGTTGAGGAACTTATATTCTTCCGGTCTAGGATATGCTACCCCGAGAAGACTCATGCGTTTACTTGCTAGAGCATCGCAGTCACACAGAACGTGTTCCGTGGACTCTGGCGCCTCCTTACAGGCCCTGCAGTGGGAGTCATTAGACAGCCCCATATTGAGTAGGTGTTTGTTGGTGCCAAAGTGGCCCGTAAAGGATCCAACAATTAGTCTGACCTTACACCTACTATATCTACAGATTTTGGATACCCAACCTGTACCTGATTTGCCAATGAAGGCTTTTGGCTGAAGTAGGTACCAGCCCTCTCGTCACCCTAGGCTAGGGCGCAACGAGATCTTAAAGGTTAAGTAAAGGTGTATTTACAATGCACTGGCTAATGTTATAAGTCGGCGGCCTAACTCTCGTATTGCCCGCGCTGAGGGGGAGCGGACCTTATGGCTCTGCCGAGCGTGGCACTTGCTCTCTGTCCCGCGGTCCGCGTCACATCCCCGTAATTTTCTCCCCCCGTAAACCTCTTACCCGCGCAGACGATACGCGAGCTAAGCTGTCGACCTATAGCTAGACTAGCTTTGTCGAAATGTTTCTTTGGACACTCACCCTCAATATTGACTTCGATCTGGTCGAGCGAGGCGCTGGGGTGGTGGAGCGTGAGTGCGGCAGGCTTGTGGAGGGGCGCCGGCCCCGGGAGGGTCACTCGGGCTCCGCTGCCGCTGCCCTCGGCCACCTCGATGACCAGCGGACACCCGGGCACTCGCATCTGGGAGGAACGACCGGGAACCAGTGTTAGGAAATTCACCAAAGTGGAGACGATATGAGAGATGTGAGAGACACAATCAAGCAGAGTTAATAGAGGTTTCAAAAGTTTTTATTCAAAAAAATTTTTATGCTAAATGTCACCCGTCTTCGCTTTGCTTCGCGAAGACGGCTTGATAGGCCTTCGCTAGGTGCACCTAAACAAAAAGGTCCTGTCGATGTTTAAGAGGACCCCATCCACTAGTGTCGCCAATGAAAAAAAAAAATCTTTTTAGATGCGTTTCTTGCTAAAAACGGGCCGTCAAATGAGAATCCCCAGTTTTGTAATTTGTAAACGGTTAAACTTACTTTTATTATGTCGGTGTAGCCGATTAAGGTCTCCGACTGAGAACCGAACTAGTCGGCTACACCGACATAATAAAAGTAAGTTTAACCGTTTAAGTGTATCGAAAGTTTAAGTGTAAAAAAAATAATCCCTAGTCTAAGCAATTAGGACCTAAGGCCTAGATTCCAGACTTACGAATAAATCCCGCACAGCAAAAAAACGGCTTCTTTTGAATTGTGCTAGATTTATTCGTAGATTTTGGGACATTACAAAAAAGTGGCATGTAGGTGTGGGTATTGATGAGTTCAACAACCCCCTAAAGTAGGAATAGGACCTTTCTTTAAGACCCTGTATAAGCTGAGTGATCTTTTTACCGACTTGTTGTTGTGGGTGCTGTGGGGCACAAACATCGAGAAAGGACGAGCGAAGCAATTGTATTTAAAAAAGTTTACGCTATAAAGAGAGCCCACCTCGAGTTAAGAGGCAAACAATATATTATGCAAAAGAAACTGTTTTAAAAAAAATAAAATATCAAAGTATTGCAACAGTAAGACCCTGTTTTCTTTATTCATGTATTAGGTATCATGATTCAATATGCAACACTGATTGTATCATCATTGTTATGTACAGAAAATAATAATGACATCATGTATGACTTACCTTGTTGAATGAGACATTAACAACATGATCACAAGCCTCCGTTGGGGTGAACGAGACTGTGAACCGAGCATTACCCTGCAAAGAAAAGACAACTTTATAAATTTTATATCGATTTAACGGTTTCACTTACAAATCGATATAAAAATGTGCAGTGCTTACGAAAGTTTAAGTTTTACAATTTTATCAACATTCAAGTTACAACTTTGATAATTTAGTTAGGCACTCAACAACATTGGAATGACTACAAGACCTAAATTCAAAGCATATTTTGTTCCAAGAATAAATAAGTAATTTATTTATTAAATTTTCTAAAGATTTTTTATTTTGTGCTTCATTGCACAGAAGTTATAAATAGTTGATAAAATATTTCAAACTTGCGACATTGGAACTGACCTGAGGATGAACCTGTGTTGGTATGTTCAGCCCTCGGGCGGCAACTGTAATCTCCAAGTTGCCCTCTCCGGCCTGTGCGGCATCCACGGCCAACTGCACAGGCACTCCCACTCGAGCCGAAGAGCCCCCCGTCACGCTGACCAGCTTGCCGTCGTAGGCTTTACAGACGAATGGTGTTCCCTGAAAAAAAAAGACAGTAATAAGTACTTCGCTTTTTATTGAGTAAACATTGAGACGGATATTGAATAGCGTTTAGGGTACGATTTTGTGTTACAGTTCACAGGAAAGAAGTAATGTTTATGATTGGTTGGTACAAGGGTCGCAGTCAACCAAAACTTCAAATATAATTTTATACTGCACACAAATTTTAACAATCCTTGCCTGCTTGTGGTTAGTTAACACATACCACACTTTTTTCCCTTGCACACCCTTTCGTACAGTGACCCATACCACACAGCAGTAGCGTACAGAGGCTGGAGCAAACTAAATCAAATAAGAAAAGAGGTCTAGGTTGGGCCAACCAAAAACTCAATATTTCAACTCTACAAAATCGACAACAATCGATGCTGTAGCTTACCGTAACAGGCTGGCTGTTGTAGTGTGCGGTGAGCGTGTGAGGGCCGACTTGTCTCGGGGTAAAGCTGGCTACGAGGCCAGTGACGGCGTCCCCGGTCAATCTTACAGGGACTTCGCCCCGGGGCCCTCGTACTGTGACCGTCAGCTCGCCGCCGCCCGAGCCCTCCACTCGGACCGCGCATGATGCTAATTCACCGACCGGTATTAGTTCTAGAAAGGAGAGAACAATAGTTTTAAACTTGAAGAAATTAGAAAATAACCTCTTCGTTTGTTTACAAATTATAGACGCGTTCAGGAAAAAACTGCGGCTGTCAAAATGACAGTGACAGATTGGATGCCGCGTTCGTAAAAAGTTTCGTTGCGCCTCATTTATCTTGTCTATGATTTTTCAACATTCACTGGCTGAAACTGCTGAAAAAATGCTCGCCGATGACATTAAATCGGAATTAAGAATAAAAAAGGTTTTTTCTTAAAAATGTTTTATGGCTGTTCATCTGTTTTTTTGAGAATTTTCAGCCAGTATTTATCAAAAAGAAGGTAAAAATCCGGATAAGTTTTTAAAATACAGGCTGAAATTTTCATGCAAGGAGGTAAGTAATAAAATTAAATAAAGTCACAAAAAGCGCTTTCAAGGAGGTCAAGTTGATTGAACTCACCAACTTGTGCTGTATCAATGGTGACCCTTTGCGCAGGGGCCACGTGAAAGACGAAAGGTGACGAGGGCACTGGCTCTCCATTGAACTTTATGTCCACACGATGCGGTGTGGGTATCTCCGGCCGCCAAAACACCAGACAACGGCCGCCTCCAACCACTTGAACGTGATTTGGAACTTCGCCCTCGTTTATTGAGATTTCTAGCTGCCCTTCGCCGGCGGCGCTGGCGTCCACTGAAACAAAGTATACGATATTCTATCAGTCAGGTTGCCACAATGCATCATAATGCATGCCACAATCATTAACCAGAACTGAAGCCAAACTGGGCTGAACAGAATCTTCTCCAAAGGGCGCTTTTGCGATACCTATTTTGCTTTTACAAACGGTATAACAACGCCTGTCGTAACCGCTTTAGCAAAGTTGCAGAACGATGCCGGTTTTTCCGACTGCAAATTCCAACTGTTTCCGTTCATTCGGTTCATTAGTCTTTTGAGTGTAGCTTTACGTGGAACCCCAGTTTGTTAGTCAGACTCCCACTTACTTAGCTGGCGTTTTAAAATTCGTTAAAATAGGTTGTCTTACCTTTGAACTGGCACTGTTGACCGACGACTGCGTTGCCTAGGTCTGTCACGCGGATGAGGCTTGCGTCGTAGACCTTGGCAACCAGCGGGCCAGCCGCCAGCTTGTCACCGCCGATGAGTACCTGGCGAAATAAAGGAGCTTAGTGATGCAGTGGGACTAAAAACACAAAATACCAACACCCTCAGCCAACACCTTTCATTTCAGACCTTACCAAGGGCGTCGCCAAGGAGGGGCAGGGAGGGGCAGCTGCCCCCCCCTAGAGATTCTAAAAAAGTTGCCAAATATAATGCAACCAAAGTCCTAAGTCTTTGAGTTAATTTGCTTGAAGTTCAAGCCTTGAACAATCATTCCCGTACGTCGAAACTCGAATGAATTCACCAATTCCACTCCTAATATTCCGTACGCTCAACTACGCTCTAGCTGTAGATGTAAGGCTCGTAGTACAAGTGAAAAGCTTCATGTGCTGTCGACTTTACCTACAATTCATACCTACTTTTCTCATTCAGAGAGAATGAGAAAAGTATGAATTGTAGTAGGTAAAGTCAACTTGCCCCCCCCTGCGCCATCGGCTGGCGACGCCCTTGGAGTCTTGGACCTTACTCGACCACATCCGTCTAGTCTAGCCATTTGGCGTCTAGGCGTTCAACGTAGAAACACTAGCAGAATGTATGTAGGTAGGTTACTCACATCGATCAGGTGAGTGCCAACTTCCTCGGGCGTGAACTCGATGCGGTAGACGCCGGGCCGCTCGGCGACGTCCAGCACCCTCGCCGAGACCGGCCTTCGAGACGGTGACGTCACAGATACGCCCACCTGGAACGGGAAGAGGACAACTTTAGACCTGGCATAGTGAGGCCCCGAATCGCTCTCCATTGAGCTCACTCGTGCTAGATCGGTGAGGTGATCCCCATTGAAAGAAAACGCTGAATAAAAGTGAGTAAGTAAAATGTTTATTTGGTACCAAAGAAATTATAATTCTTACAAGCTAAAATTTAAATTAGATATAGTCTTGGCACCAAAATGGCCTCCGCTGAGCATGCCTTGGTCAGTGGAAACCAACCAAGACGCTGATTTTCAGCGGACACCTCTTATTCTAAATTAATTCTTAACTATTCTAAATTAAATTAAACTTAATTAAAAATTATTTAAAAATAAAATAATTAACATTATACTGAAGTATTTAAAAAACATTAAATCTCTGCAGTGCTTTTTTAACTACCTGACCCTACTTTATGGGATCCGTGGAGACATCCATCTGATCCCGGGATCGGTGGATACAACTCCCTTTCCAGCCACCTTCCAGTTGGTTATTTTGAGAAACATGTTCGAAAGTATTTAGTTTCCCAACAAGGTCCAGCATGAAGGACCACATCGCTCGATAGTGCGAAATACCTACAGATAGGACTCTTCACTGTTAATCTATCTATCGTCAGGCATGTTCTTCGTGCTAGCCGCCCTGAACAAAACCAAAGCGCGATATTGCAATGTAGGATTGTTTGTTACTGACACCTAGAAATAATTTCACCAACCAACTAAACCACAGGAGCTCAAATTAGACCGGCCGTGCGTGACCATATCTGACTGGATTTTGCTGATCCAAAAGGAAAGGGGTATTATTTTTAAAGCAAACCTTAGCCCCGTTATTTAATCAAGATAAGAAACCAGGTGTGATGATTAGTCTCGCACGATTTGACGATTTGAGTTTTAGAACATTGAAATTGAACCGAAGATAGAAACCACATAGAGAGGAGACGTTACTCTCAATAATTATTAACCAAGTGTAGAGCGTGCTTTTTCAATAATTTTAGTGTTAATCTGGGTCTATAGACTTTTAATTGATTCGCGATTTTCACACATAAGTAATTTTGGCTCGCAACGGTTTGCCCTCTGCCCGTGACCACGGCCGCTGCAACGCAGCCATTCATTTTTCATAATAAATTTATTCTACTAAACTAACCGCGACTCGACCCGTTTCGAACCAAAATGATTAATAGACCATGAGAACATCTGACACCTATGGTGGACAGACATCGATGCTAGAGATACTATTAGGTAGGTACTATCCCAAACCAACGACGACGATAGACACTTCAGTGGAGGCATTTCTACTAAATGTAGAAGGTAGGTACATACCGTAACTCATATTATAAAAGGCGGAAAATGTTAAACTCCCTCAGTGCTCCCTGCTGTGCGCAGAACATAGCAAAACAACTGACTTTGACAGGAACCTCCCTGGGTGCTCAATCTATTTGAAGGGAAAAGAGGCTCCGGCAGATGAAGAGTCGTGGCTGAGAAATAACAGGAATGGCCAGCGTAGAAGATTTGTTTGATCTAGCCAAGGATTGAACGACTTATTAGATGAAGAGCTGACTGACGGCCAATTTAGTGGAGAGAGCATATATGTAGAAGATACCGATATGGGCTAGGGTGACCAACTGCGTCATTGTAGCGACGATGACAGGTGGCTAGTGGTTCGCCCCGAACAAGAACTCGCGAGTGTAACTTTTTGCTAACACCATTCGCGCAGGAGCGCGCGCATTGCTTAGGTATAAACTTTACAACCCCATATCTCGGCAAACCCTCGACCGATTTGGCTCATGTTTGAACTAAAAAAATATTTTATTTACCCACCCATCTGAAGTTATCGTCGAACAAACATTCATACAGAGTACAAACATACATACATAAATACATACAAGCGCCGGATTTTTCCAGTAGACTCCGAGAACTTCTCTCGTTGCGCTCGCTCGTTAAAAAATAGTTATACTTAGTTCTTACCTCATTCTTGCTAAAGGTAGCGGCTCCAGGCGAGGTGGAGACCTCGAAGACGGCGGGTACTTTGGCGGGGATCAGTCGGGTGGGCTCGCCTCCGCCGCCGCCCGCTGGGCCGGCCATCACTTCGACTTTCCAAGGTGATCCTGTAACAAAGCACAATTTGTCGTTGAGAACTGCCCCTGCGACACAATCCACGCGATGATTTTTATCGGGCGATAGAGCCTTAGCCTGTAACTGTAACGCAATGGTAGCCAGTTTACAGCTTCAATTACGATTTATTAATGCTGTCTGTCGTTTTAATATTTTTGTAGTACAGCAAAGAATATTCTGTTTCAAATTCTAGATGATTAGTTATCTCTGGTTGTATGATAAAAACGAGGAAACCCCGGTTTTGTCTTTCTGCTGGAACGCCTTCGCAACGCCATTGCGTTACAGGCTAAGGAAGGCCCCAGGTCTCTGTCTCACTATTTTCTAAGTGAGTAGAACGTAGGTATAGTCCGTTTGCTATTTATTGGGTAACATTACATAAAACATTTACAAATTGGCGTAGTGGAAGCTTGGCTACAGTGGCAATGTGCTTAAATTAGTCTGTAACGCAATGGCGCATTATGGTGTGTCGATAGGTCCCTAGTAGAAGGACAAATTGGGGTTTTCCTCGTTTTTCTCCTACAGCCAGCAAACGAATCCTCTAGAATTAGAATCAGAATATTCCTTGCTGTAATTCTAGAAAAGCAATCAAAGGCGAGAATCGCAATCGAAGCCTACATCTTGGAGCATATCGAGGCACGATTGCTTTATAGACTCGGGCCCCAGGTCAACCTGAGTCAAATAAGCCTGGTAGCCATTTGATATAGGTCCAGCACTACACTGAAATTCAGCGCTCTTGAGCTCAAATTTCATGCCACTTTATTTATTCCATCTCGGCTACACTGAAGCGGCAAATGTCTAATTATTAAATGGTACCAACATTTTAAGTTTCTACAGAACTTGGTCAAGACTGTGACGAGATTATTAGCTGTATCCGCCGATAGAAAACCATTTGTCTTAAAAATAGGATGAAACAATGTAATTAGGAATGATGTAATCCCAATTGAGTCGTTTACCTACTCTAATTAAGTAGGCTCTAGGTACTCTAGTAGGTATATTGATTTCTACATAAAAATGGGAATCGAACTGGAAATGTAGGTACATACATACCTACTTACCTATCTACCTATATGACTTTTGGTATGTAAAAGGGCTTTTATAGTGTGACTTTTCTATTTATGTTCATAAATATTAACTAGTGGTTCGCCCCGAACTACGAACTCGCGACCCCATATCTCAGCAACCCCTCGACCGATTTGGCTCATGTTTGAACTTAAAAATTCTCTTTGCCTCATGTACCCGCCTACCAAATTTCATGACGATCGGACTTAATTTACTCAAGTTATCGTCGAACGAACATTCATACATACTAACATACAAACATACAAACATACATACATACATACATACATACATACATACATACAAACGCCGGATTGTTCCAGTAGACTCGGAGAACTTCGCTCGCTTCGCTCGCTCGTTCAATTATATTATGTACCTATGTAGAAAACTTACTATGAGAAAACTACTCTCGACAACTGACCGTGCCACGCCACGGCATCGGCAGAGCTAAGAAGGAACACCTTGGTGGATCTTGGTATCTTGTAAAAAATCCTGTAAGTATGTTTCATACTTCATCCACTAATATCTGCCCCGAAGGGTACCCCAAAGACTGAAATAGTTATTTTATTTTACTTTGCCTACCTACATAATAAACAGCCAACAGCTCTATCTACAACTCTACCCCATAATCTATACGTACTGGGAGAACAAAGATATATTTAGACACTATCGATTGACTATCTGAATAACACCAATTAAAACGTGTTTCTAAAGATACGTTTAACATTCCTACTTATCATTAAAGCTCGCAATTACTCAGGTACACCGTACAGTGCGTAGGTACCTATGTTTCTACAAACCCATTAAACTTGTATAATCGATCGAAGGGAAGTAAGCTACATACCTATGCTGCGATGTCGTAAATATTCGCATACCTACTCGGTCGTAGTTAGTACATACCATAGAGTACCTTTTTTATATCGTTAGTAGGTACGGTCGGCCACAATCTCAGATAACCCATGGCAGCTCTTATCGCGCGCGGCTTATGGGCGCCAATCGAACAAAAAGGGGTATCTGAGACTATGGCCGACTGTACGTATATCTAAAAGAATACCTACGTTGACAAGTTATAATTATTCACCAAACTAGATTTTCGTATTCGTAGCGTGAGTTGAATATATCAGAACTTATATAATAGGTACCTATACAGAATAAAATATCTGACTATAAGATCACAACTTTTCAATATAAAATTATTCAATTATTAAAAGTGATCACTAACCTTTGGATGCAGCATAGATAAATATTGATCTATCTTTCTATGGCGGGTAGGACCTTAAGTAGTTTCAAGATAAAAGTGTATGAGAGAATAGGTACCCAATAGCCAATAAACCCTTTCAGCCTATGACATAACAAAGGGAAGCTCTACCACGGTGGTAAATTAGTGAAATGGCATGTCAACGTTGTTACATACAGTAAGCGGCGCTGCGGCACACTTGGATAGGTACCCCTTTTTTCAATTGACGCACTTATGCCGCGCGAGATAAGAGCTACCATGGTCTATCCCAATGTGCCACTGATTGTACAGTCGACAGCACGTCGACCCTTACATGCGTGCACTATATTCAGTTACCTTACAGGCGACTTTGCATCGAAAATGTAGTGGTTTACGTACTGTTGACTGTTCATACTGGCGTGGTACTAACTTTCAGTGATAGTGAGGGTAGCGGCAACGTCTATACGAGTTAATTAGAACCGCTTGCGATATTCGGGCAAATTGAACGTAACGTGATCCGGAAGAGCCCTGTGTGAGGATAGTGAAAGGTGAAATTAACATCACAACATAGACTAGATAGGAGTTCTCTATAGGAAGTCAAATAAATACCAGTGGCAGTAATATCAAAGAGCATATAATACAAGTAATATCTACCGACCAATGTAGAGCCATTAGAAATGCACAAATATTATACAAGGTGTTACAAAAGTACCTAACTCTTTTTACAGGGTTAAACCTACTGGTCAACAGGATGTCAAATCTGTAAAAAAAGTTGAAAAAAACAATCTTTATTTTATAACCTCAAAATTGAAAAAAAATTATAACTTTTTTGTTTTTGTTAATAGCACAAATTTAAAAACATGTTTGTGCGTGTAGGAGCTTTTACATAGCTTTGAGTTGTTAAAACATTGTGAAAGTCAATGAAAACAATATTAAAAAAATGCTTTTCTCCCGCCACATCGTTCACATCTTATTAATTTAAAAATTATCGGAACGTCATAAAGAAAAAAAAATTTTTAGGTTGTGATCCCTATCACCGGGTAAAAAGAGTTAGGTACTTTTGTAACACCTTGTATAGAGGTAGGAGACGCCTTTTTAAGAGTGTTCTCTAATGCCGCGCGCGATATGAGCTACCATGGATGGGGTATCCTGGCGTCTCACTGTCAGGACTTATATCCAAAGAGATATTTATTTCGCATTTCTATGACGTGTGAAATTAAACACGCTTCATCATTAGTGTAACATTACGATAACATTTGACGTCTTGCGGCGACGTGTCCTACAACTACTTAGTACAGCACCAAAATAGGTTGGGTTGGTGCGAAAGGTTCACTGAGTGAGTTTCATATTAGTTTCAAACAACATTGCACCAGAATAATACCAATTTTATTCCCCCTAAGTGTGGTATTCTAGAACGCTACTTAAACTCAGTTTAAACAGAGTTCAGACTGTCGATAAAGCAGTGCATGCCCCTCTACCCTTGACGCACTTTTCCAATACAGCCGCAATATGGCGCAATTTACAAAATTTGATATTTTACAAATGAAAACACATTTTGAGTTTTTATTGAATAGGACAGCCTTACCTTTGAATAAACATTACAAAGTATTTAAAATCAAAGCATTACTATGCGAATTCAAAGAGAAATAATTTTTTAAACTTTTTCATTTTGATCGCAATAGCGTCAAGGGTTACCCCCATGTTTTGATATGAAGGGAGGGATATTCAAATCAAAACATGCACTGTTTTATCGACGGTCGACACTACTAAACTCTACTTAAACTGAGTTTAAACAGAGTTCAAGGAGCTTTCTAGTTAGAACTGAGTTTAAAAAGAGTTTAAGTAGCGTTCTAGTTTGAACTGAGTTTAAGTAGCGTTCTAGAATACCACCTTAAGTAACTGACGTTCCCATTATCAACTAGGCACGTTTTTATAAATAGAGCCATAGGTATTGTAGAGTCTCCTCGAAAACAGACTAGCAGAAATAATGCATCGGTTCTATTACCTAACCGGAGAATCGGATTACGGCAACGGTACGACGATCCAAACGTCGCATCCTCGCCTGATTGTAACGTCATTCCATCGAGCCTTCTAGGTCTCGCTACGTCGTGAAGCCACCTCTAGATATGCTGGGAGACAGTTATCTCAGGCATTACACGCGTAGAGCCGGGCAGTCGGGTCGGTTCCTGGCATGCGCCCTGCAGTCCGACCAATGGGACTGGCATGATACTAGCGGGGGTACAGTCATGGCCGGCTTTACCTATTGGGGCTCAGCCCCTGTATTCTCTCTACAAGGTGTTACAAAAGATCCTAACTCTTTTTACAGGGTAATAGCACCCGATGATAGGGATCACAACTTAAATATTTTTTTTTGCTCTATGACGTTCCGTTGATTTTTAATTAATAAAATGTAAACGCTGTGGCGGAAGAAAAGTATTTTTTAAATATTGTTTTCATTGACTTTCACAATGTTTTAAAAACTCAAAGCTATGCAAATGCAACTACAAACACAAACGTATTTTTAAATTAGAACATTTACCAAAAACAAAAAAAATATGAAAAATGTTCAATTTTCAGGTTATAAAATAAAATTTGTTTGTTTCAACTTTTTTTTACAGAATTTATATCTTGTTGATGAGTAGGTTACACCTAGTAAAAAGAGTTAGGATGTTTTGTAACACGTTGTATTTGACCGCAAAATTTCTATTAGACCGTATTCACCGTAAAAATAACAGTTTTTCAATATATGTCGTCATTTCAATAAGGGCAATTTTCAAGTGTTTTGACGATCAACGGTTGAGTGGATTTTTTAGAGAATAGATGCATGCATGCATGCATGTCGGCACCGTTATTCTCTATCTATACTCTCTGGGCACTTTAGGATAAGGGGCCGCGGTCTAAAGCTAAAATGACGGTAAAAAAGTTTACAATCGTAAGCATTCGTACTGTTTTGATAACTTTATAGGTAAGCGCCAATAAACCATCGGGTTTTTTTCGCTAAAATATGGTCCTACAGATCGCGGGGCCCCGGGGCACTTGTTCAGAGTGGCCAATAGATAAGAGAATTCTGGGAACGTAACGGTGTGACCTACCTAGAGTACCTAGACGACAAACGTCGGTCACATACCAACCGGATATTAGAAGCACGCCTTTGAGTTGCGTATCGAATACTTTATACTTTACTTAGATGTATTTTGAGGAAGTTTTGTTTTATCTTTTTGTTATGAAGTAGGTAGGTTATAATCTTTGCAATAACCTTGACTTTTATTTTTATTAATCTGCAGTGTAAATAAATCTGACGGATTCCTTTTAAAAATCACAATAAATGTACCTAAGCACGTAACATGAATTAAGTGTGAAGCGGACTGTAATATAAAACAGTTGCTTCTATAGCGCATCGCAAATAAAAAAGAAGAATATGACCGTACAGTCCGACAACACACCGACCTTTTTACTTGTGCCCTCTACCTAAAAATGTGTATGTATAGGTATGCGGCTCTACATAGGCACGAAATCTGCATCTTCCGGCAGTACGGTCGGCCACAATCTCAGATACCCCATGGCAGCTCTTACCACGCGCGGCATAAGGGCGCCAATCGAACAAAAAGGGGTATCTGAGACTGTGGCCGGCTGTACCTATCCCCTATTCCCCTACATTCTATGTTATCCCTCGTGCGGGCAACACCACCACGGCAGTTTAGGGATAGTGTCGCATCTTCCTACCTGCCCTGATGCTCCACAGTGCAGGGCCCTTAGCCTGTAACGCAATGGCGGGTCAATGGCGTCCCGGCAGAAGGACAAAACCGGGCTCTCCTCGTTTTTCTCCTACAACCAGAGAACTAATCCTCTAGAATTAGAATGAAAATATTCTTTGCTGTACTACAAAAACATTAAAAGGACAGACAGCGTTAGCAAATCGTAATTGAAGTCGTCACCTGACAGCCCATTTTGGCACCATTGCTTTACAGGCTAAAGGCCCAGCTGGCAGAGATCTCTTGGAGGCGAACCCCAGCGCGATCAAGTTGGCGCGTTTCTGAGAGCGCGACGTATGACGCTTTTGATACGAAAGAAAATTGACCCACTCAGTAACGTTACGGTGACTTTGCAAAGAAAAATTACGGGTTAAATTGCTGTCGACTGTGCCTACATAGACAATCACATGAGTATCTTCGTGCGGCATGACTGCTACATTGAAGATGGTAATTACTCACCGCGGCTCCATTACAGCAGGACGGCTGTCGGCGCTGACAGTCGCACCGTAACCCACTAACGGGAAACCAACTAACATGGCCGTGTGTAATTACGACAGCAATTAAAACAATCGCCCGATGGAAAGTACGTAATCGGTGGCCATTGAAGAAGGTGAAAACGAAATGCGGTAAAGCGAAAGACTTTGGTTTTTGTAAAGCAGTAACTACCGTGGATTTAAAAAAAATACAACTTATAGTATACACATAGAACGTTCTTCTCGAACCGTATTCGAAATAAGGATTTTGACGGAACTTTACGACACTCTCCACTTACAAACTGAGATATAGAGCAAGGAACTAAAAATCTGGTGCGACAATCTTTATAGGTAGGTATTTTGTAAACGGTCTCAATGTTGATTAGATATTGTTTGATAGGAGTGAACGGTAACTCATTAGCAGATCTACGAGAATAAAAACAAATAAAATACTTAGGTCTACATCAAATAAAAATTGTCCTAACGGTGGTGCACCACAACTCTCACTCTTTCGAGACGAATGTAAGATTAGTAGGTGTTATTATTGATATTTCGAAAACTTACTTTTAGCAATGGCAACATAATGGTAAAGGAAAATACGATGAAAATACCAGCAATTTAGTCAATCAATACCTAGGTACCTTCTTGTATTCATCAGCAGAATATCCCTAAAAGTTTGGCGGACGAATTAATTCACCCTGTAGACGACACGACAAAACAATTAAGCCAAGTCCGAGAAACCGAGAAAGTACTTATGCAATTGATTGCAGAGGAGAATGTTTTCCTTTTGGTGCTCTTGCGTGAACATTACATATGTGCCAGAGCGCAATCTCCGCCCGCTGGGCTGAGGCGAGATCGAATTAAGGGTAGACGATAGCAACGCGGCAGGTAATTCAAAATTTTCACAGTTTTTTACATTTTGTAGCTAAACTGAGCTATTTTCATTCAGCGATTTTTCGTTCGCGGCAATAAAACAGTATTATTTTCATTATTGTAAACAACAGAACAACAATAATTCAGCCGATTATGTGTTCTGGTCTACGACAAGTTTTTTGGGCAGTGCCACTGCTTCGTAGACCAGAACACATAATCGGCTGAATTATTGTTGTTCTGTTGTTTACAATAATGAAAAGAATACTTTGTTATTTCCGCGAACGAAAAATGACTGAACAAAAATAGCTCAGTTTAGCTACAAAATGTAAAAAAACTGTGAAAATTTTGTATTTCCCACCACGCTGCTATCTTCCAGCCTTAAGGCCCACCAATTTCCATACTAATGAATTACACAGCGAAATCGTGAATTTAGTTTTTAATTTATATTCAGTACGTAAATAATAATAATATTAAAAACCACAGTAGTAATAGTATCAAAATCGTAACACCGTACCTTCTTTTCTTTTATTACCTTCTATCTTTACCCTTGATAAACACGTTCGTCGCATGCAGCAGGGCAGTGGACAGGTTTCTGAATTGAGAATTTTGCCAAGCAAATACTTAACTTTCGTTCCGTCATGCTCTTTCGTGAGAAATCTGCAGAGACAGGACGATACTTACCCATTTGCTTAGCGAATTTCTCAATTCAGAGCAGCTACCACGAGTGCTTACTGTCACTGTCACTGAAAGTGATAAGTTGGATAAACAACCTTACTACTATATAGTATTAGGATACATGACAGACGTCTGGCAGACGTCCGGCACAGCTTTTTCGTACTCGTAGTAGCTACTCTGAAACCGGGCCAGTGTCTTTTATATCGCCAGACAGAAGTGAAGCTTTATGGATTTGGCGGGCGAGTAAGTAGGTAAGATGGGAAATGCAATACTATGAAACGTATGTATGACTTGCATTTATGTAAATACGTTACTATTGCTGCACTTGCGAGTGCGAGCGAACACAGATCTTGTTGTCATCTTACAGTAATACGATTAAATATTGATCAGTATCTAAAATATCCACCGTAAAAATAACGGTTTTAAAATGTCAAATAAAATATTGTTAATTTCAATAAGGGCTATTTTCGAGTGTTTTGACGCTCAAAGGTTGAGTGTTTTTTTTTTACATAATAGACCCGCTGATTGGTAAAGTCTGCGGTCATCGGCAGCTATGGCAATAAGGACCGAGCGCAAGTGGAAGATTACGTAATCGAGCGCAATTTCATTTAATAAATTCATAACTGCAGAACGTAAAAAAGTCCATAATTTCTGTTATGTAAATGGTTTACGAGTTGTGTATCTAATTGATAATTAATGCGTGGACTACCTATCAGGCGTAAAAAATGCGGCAGTGGCGATAGAGCCAGCCTTTGGCCGGTGTCGACTTGCAGAGGCTTCGAGCCAGTGCCAGTGCTGATAACCGGCACACATTCATTCAGAACAGGTTGTATTGGCGCAACCTAGTTGTCGAAATAACGGCTTGAAAATACCTGGCTCTCGGGAGTTTTTAAAGCCATTAATTTAATAACTTTAATAATTAATTCCAAACAAAGTTTTTTGCCAACTCGTAGTTACTGTTAATCTATTATAAATTGTACGCAATTTTCCCAGGTGGGTGAATCTCGGAGCAATAATCACATGAAAAAAAAGGGGGAAAAAGTAGGCCGGGCCCGGTCACGCACGATATGTCCGCTACGGTCAAACGGTCATGTTATAAAGATGAGTGCACCGGTTTATCGTGGGTGTGTGGAAATACATAAATAATGTCCATAACATGCATGAAAAGTAGCTTACAGAAAATTATTATTGTCGGTCCAAGATAATATGGGATTTGCGAAACTTCTACCATCCATTACATGTCTGGTAACGAAGTAAAAGTGTATAATTTGATAATTTTAATTTTCAAACAAGACTAAATTGTAGCAAGCTAGCTCTCACTGACTCTCGTGTTTCGTTCATTTTTACTCATTGGTTGGCTGCTTCTATGTATGTTATCTAACATGGGGTAGCTAGCATAACACAAATGTAAAGACGAAGCTTGATGGTTGTTTCATGATAAAAATGCATTTTAAGAATGTCTTACCCTAAAAAGATATAATAAATTGACTATTAACGATGGGAGAATTCAACACGCAAACTATTCATATACATCTCATCGAAAGTTAATTTTTTTTTATTTTGTAGATTTTGGCCACCCCTGCAAGCGTAGCTTAAGAGACCCCTTCAGGAACGTGGGAACTCGGCGATGGGCAAGCGCGTGAAACACTGTTTTCTATAGCTGTTTCACCCAGAGCGAGATGGGGCGCGGGAAAAGTGAGAGGCAATGCGGCTGTATGAGTCTACGTGTGTTCGTGTCCTTTCACGAGTATGTAGTTGTAGTTATAACGTAATAGAGCTATTTTGCCCAAATTTTTTCGTAGTTCCGCTGCCATTTCTACATTTTATTAGCTATTTCAAAAATCTTTTTTTTCTGACAACTACAATACATTAATGATGTTCCCAAAGTAGTTCGACTCCAATAGACAGTGTAATAAGTAAGTAAGTAAACGAAAAACGCATCGCTCTAAGTCGTCGTTCAGCCGCGTTACCGAGTTAGCCGAGCTGTCTATATCTTTTTTATTTGAGGTAGAGCGGGATAGACAGAGTTATAAAGAAACCCTAGATACGCTCTAACCCGTCCTTATGCTACGCTTGTTGGTGTCAGAGTTGATCTTATGCTGCAGCTGCAAAACTGGATGATCTCGTAACTAGCAACCGGATGCCTTCATGCGTTTTCGGCCTTTACAGAGTTGTTTTATTGTGCATTGTTTCGTAAAGACGATAAGAAAGTCAGTCAATCTGACAATAAATCGCACCTGTGCTAGATGGAATTACCTACACAATTTAACTTTCACCATATTCTGGGCTGGCTGAAAGAAATTTCTATAGAAATAAGTCTGCCCTTGTACCTCTACAGTCAACAGGACCCTTAACCTTACACATTCGTTGCAAAGTCAACCGTAACGTAACTGAATAGAGTGCACGCGAGTAAGGGTGTAGTTTATATTTTAGTTTGGGTTGTAATTAAACAGACTTCTTTTTAATAGCATTATACGCCTCTAAAAATCTTAATTGCCTTCTAAATTACTAAGTCAGCCACGATCAACGCGCATCTAAATAATACTATCTAAGCCACTAGATACTTGTATGTAAGACACTCTAAATACAACTCAGCATCGTGGTTATTTTTTGGCATCTAAATTTGTAATATGCATTCAAGCAGTAAACTTCTAAAATATTAATATATGACACCAAAAAAATGTTCAATTAGCTTCTAGTTTTATAACTCAGTACCTACTCAGTACGTTTAAAATTTATCTCGACCTACATTAATTGATCGTCAAAATTTACCTAAAATTTCATCAAATAGTAAATTATGGCCACTAAAATACCCTGGAACTATTGAAGGGAAACAAAATGAAATACTTTTTTTTAATCAATTCTTGTACTTTGAAATACCATCATTTTACGTAAAGTAATTAAAATAAAGATATACTGCCGTCATAAGAAAAAAAGACGCAACTGAAATTTTTTCCAAAATTAAGTTACATACATATTCGGAACGAGGAAAAAAAGGCGCACCTGCCTGTATTTTTTTAATTTCGATAGGAGCATTTTTCTGAAAGTAAAATGAGTAAAAAAAACGCAACTGATACGTAGTCACAAACATAGTGACTACTCGTCAGTACGTGAATCGAATGGCGCTCTCTGATTGGTGCAAATAGCTGGTCGCTGTCGAGTCCCAAATCGTATAGTGGCTTTTTTTCACAATAAAAGAATATGATGTATTAATTTACATGCCAAGTTATAATATATGAGGTAGTCTATTGAAGCTTGAATTATATTTTTTTGAGGAGCTTATGTTGAAGCTGTAAAACGTATAATGGTGATGAGTTGTAAAATCCGTGGCTGAGTTAGTAAATCAGGTTGCAATAGATAAATCAGTGGACAAGTTAAAATAATTGTTGAACTTTACTTGACGCTTTCTTTGGAATATTTAGTTGGCGATGTAAAAAAGACGAATTAGTTTATTAGAAGCTATCTTATTTTCCCGTGGCTTACTTATAAAATGAGAAGTTTGATCACGTGGCCAAAAAAAAACTTTGTGGCTTGACTTATAATTTCCCTTTTAGTTTTTGTACAATAAAGTGTAAAAAACAAACTAAAGTTTCAGTCACACAAGAGACTTTCTTATTTTCATAATTAATTGAATTTTGTTTTATATTTTGACGAAGCTTTTGTGAATGTTTGTGATTTGTTATTGATTATTATTTTGTTTTTTTTTTGCATGAATTAATTAACTTTCTTGAAGTAGAGGTATTGATATAGTATTATCAAAAGGAAAATGTAGAGCTCGCGAATAAATTAATTTCTCTAGTTTATCAAATACCTGCATTAGTTTTTGCCATTCACCATGATTAGGAAATCACATTCCTGCTTAAGTAATTGCTTTAGTAGATAATAATTTGAATAGATAATGAACTGAATATGCAATCAATTTATAAGACTGGTGCGACGTGGATGCGACATTCTATTACATAGCTTCATTGTTCTTACCGGCAAGGTCGATATTCCGTCACCGGATGAGCTATGTATGGGCTTGTGCCTTTAAAATACCTACACACCTAAATGGTGTTGAGAAATCTTCAAGCATTCTCGAGACGTTACTAGGACGAATATAAATTAATGAACATCCTTATCTCTAAAGATGTAAAGAGAATTCGGAACCCAAAGTTTTTTGTTCGAAAGTCCGTTATTGGCTTAATCTTATCTTTAGACAATATTGAGAAACTAATTTAAATAATTTTTATTTTGGTCCAGTAGTTTTGTTCTTATGCGCTAAAATGTTTTGTTCCTATGACCGCCAACAGTATGCAGACCGTCGCGTGACGTCATAAAACTGTTCTTTGAAACGTTGTTAAATCCAAACTACTGAACCAAAATAAAAAATATTGAAATTAGTTTCTTATAATAGCCAAAAGTTTTGAATAAGCCAATAATGGACTTTCGAACAAAAAACTTTGGGTTCCGAATTGCAGATGCGCCAAAAAATATATTATGGTCTTGTGTCTAGATCATGGTAGATAAGTGGTGAGAAAATGCCTCTGGACCACTACTGATTGATTGGTCAAGGATTAAACAAAGTGAACAAATTATTAGGTGGTAATTTCACTCATAACCCTGCGTATACAGGTAGATTAGCATTGCTATCAACTATGTTGACATCATTTGTAGAGTGAGTACCTACTGTAGAGTACCTCCGAAATCAACCTGGATGACACTGTACTCGGAATGCAGAAGTATGCTACGAGTAGTTGACTCTACTGTTTACTCTACCAGTGTACCACAGGCTTCAGTAGGTGGTAATAACTGTCTGTTTTATACTCTTTCTAAAACAATATAAAAACTATAATAACATAAATACGGAAACACTATTATTTAGTAGGATGGTGTGAGTCCGCTAGTGTAAGCCAGCGCTATTCTCACCCTAATTGAGTGACGTCCGAAAATGGTTGCACACCAAAAAAGTGCTTTCACTCATATTAGGAAGTGGGATTAACTATCTGTTTTAGACGCTATCTAAAACCTCAAACATAAATACGGAAACACTATTATTGAGTAAGTAGGTATTAACATGGCGTGAGTCTGCTAGTGCAACCCAGCGCTATTCTCACCCTAATTGATTCCGTTAACAACTGGTGTAAGTGTACTCCAAAACAAACACGGGCATTTTTCAAACAAAGAATCTCCAACGGATCGCAAACACCGGAACGTTTCCTATTTCCTAATGCCGCTGTCGACGGACGCTGGGAGGAGGCTTCGACTGTTTGGCGACCGGAGGCCAACGCTCTAATTCACCACCGACCAACACTCGAACTCACATCGATAACCCATAATCTTGGACCTATATGCGGCTAATTAATGCCACACGTTCAGGATTACATTGCAATAGTACATTACTGCCGCGATCTGTAATGAGTGCGTTTCTGGCGCGCTTTTGATGGCCGACAGAGCGCAGCGTAGCGCAGCTCAAGGCCCTCACAATGCGGTCAGCATTGCAGCCCTTGATGGACAAGCTGAAATGAAGGCCGAGACCGAAGGTCGAGGCCTTTATAGCGCGGCCAGCAAGGGCTGCAATGATGACCAAACTTGAGGGCCGAGAGCGTAGCTAAGCTAAGCTCGAGGCAATCATAGCGTGGCCAGAAGCGCACTCATTGCAGACCAAGGCTTGTATAGTGCTTTACTCAAACAATGCGAGTAATTAAAATATTAATTAGAATAGTAATTAACATAGTAATTTAATTAGCTTACCATTTGTCGTAGATTAAGTACTTTTTGTCGATTTTCCTTTCCGCAAACTTTTTGTTGGTAAGCTTGCTTGTATTTTTCTTTTGACTTCGGTGGCAATAAATTTCCAATTACTAATTTCGCTTGATTTTGAATGTCCGGCGGTGTTAAACACATTAAATCCGAGGATTCGTCGCTTTGAGAGTTCACTTTTTCAACAAAAACACAGAAAAAAATCACTTCGAACAACGCGCGAAAAGTCGAAAACAATATGGCCGCTCTTTTTTTTTCTGTGCAATGTGTCGACTGCCAGTACCCATACAGCCTAATTCTAAATAAATACTTTTTGCACCTGATGTTTGAGTTCTATTTATGAAACAAAACTCGACATTAATGTTTTTCTGGCCGCAAAACACAAGACATTAATGAAATTCCATACAACTTTTCTGGCGCCTAATCCAAGTAGCCCGCAAGTCCGACTTTGCTCAAAGAAGGTTGTCGAATTAATGTCCACATTACGAGCTTTTTTGAGTAAACGTACATTTCAACTTTGTAATTCAGCCTACTCACAACAATGTCCCAGGCACTGCAGCGCCGAGTGGTCTCTTCACCCATCTAGTGTGAGTGAAGGTGCCACTGGACGCTGTATAAATCATCTCATTGCGTAGATGCAAAGGCTTTAAAAAAAAATAGCAACAACCTTCCTGAAAAATCAGTGAGCTGCGTTTTATAAACGAAAATGCAGACAGACTATCGATCAACATCCAGTTGCCTACCGCCTTCCTGCAGCCGTCGGAAGATCACTTGTTGGCCCCTACAGAATACGTAGTTAAATCGAAAGTACGCTCGAGACAAGTCCCAGTGGCCGAGTGACTGCGAATCAGGGTCACTAACTTTGGCTCGTCCACTCCTATTGTCTCCGCACACGCTGGCTGACCTCCTTGAGAAGTGTCGACCGGCCAACGGTTCCCTATATTTATACACTTCGATGATTTATGTTTAATTATTGATACGTCACTGCAGTACGAAACTCTGTTAGAGGTTAAAGTTCGACGATGCGAAAAAGCGGCGCAACACACATTTGAAATTGGCAGATGTAAGTTTCAAATATTTAAGAGGTTAAGAAGAAAACTGTGGTATTCCAAAATGAATTCCAAACTGTTTGTCGTTTCAGGCCGCTTTCCAGTATACTTTTATAAGAATGTAAAGTCAGTTTTTTGGTGGCTGGTGATCCGTTGGAACGTGACCTACCAACCGGCCTCCATCCACCTCCCATAAGCCCGTGTACACATGTAGCGCATGCCAACGCGCTCTGACTTTAGCAGCGGCCTCAGCTTTCCTCTAAACTGCATCCGCTTAGCAAACTTAATGCGTCTAAAGCGCTGTTTGTGAAATTTCGCCAACCAACAAACAACGCTCGCAAAAAATTGCTTCGCAAGTTGGCATACTCGGATGAAAAATAGACACATCTTTTTTATAGGTAACTTGTCTACTCCCTTTAGTAATTTGGGACATGTTTTTGTGCCCATCCACATTTTTCCATCAATGGATGCCTGGAAGAAATAGCTATTAGCAATAAGGCCGTCAATTGTATCTTATTTAGTAAAGTTTTTTCTTTATTTGTATTTATATTGGTGTACAATAAAGGATATTTTATTTTTATCTTAATTCTCTCACCTAGTTCACAGGAAAGATAAGCCAACAAAGTCGCGGTTTCAATAAATCCAGAAATCTACAATTTTGAAAACTAACTAATGCCTCCACTGAAATTAGAATCGGTGACTTCCTTGCATAAAACGAAGGAATTGTTCTACCCACGGGGTAACTATGGCATCCCTGAGTACACACATGAGCGTAATAACTAAACAGCCGTCTCGGGATGGCCAAATAACCCGAACAAATGTTCAAATAATGAAAGGCCCATCATGCAGAGTGCTCTGCAATTTAATAGCTGCGGTCGAGGGCAGGTAGGCGGTGGTTTCGCAACCATCGCAGCCTGCTGACGCGCGCGTATTATGCGCTCTGCAGGTGGCAGCAACAAGTTTACTAAAGACAGGTGAATTTACAAACGAAAGTATCTCGTTCATGTAAATCTTGCAAGTAGAACAGTTGCTGTACGAAACGAGAACATGGCTGTGTTTGTTCACTTTTACAAAACGAGAACATGTGCCGTATTAGGCCGTAGGCTTAGGATAGGAACATATCAACATAGGCCTTTGTATCTATTGTATTATGTATGTAGTGTAGGTAAACAACAGTCATGCAGTGTTACGTTTAATAGAGTTAAAACTAGAGTTACAATGCCTGAGCTATAGATTGACAAAGTATACCTAATATTTTTAGCCCTGGTTACAAAAAACACGTTGCAAAAACCTTGATATGTCCATGCTCTGACACAAAGGTTACACTGTGAAAGGACACTATTATTTTTGAGTTAGGCGCATGGCGGATTGATTACGTATCTTGCAATTATAGTGACACGAAAACAATTCTTGTTGTCAAAACAGGCACCGCAGTTTGGCAAATGCTCCGGGTGCCACTTTATACGCTCTGTAGGTTAATTTGTCAATAGTTCCACAAGCTTGGGGAGTTACCAACTTGAGATAGCTAGGTACTTGCTTATTGCAATTTAAAATGCTTAATCTGTCCTAAAGTTATTTTAAAACGGCAGAGTAAGTAATTAGTACCCGGGAACTGCGTCTGTTGCCAACTTAATGCCAATTTAAAAACAAGTTTATCCAAGTCTTTCGAAAGTAAAGAATATTGCAGTTTAACAAGTTATTCGCTTAACTAAACTGCCATACCTACTTTGAGTAATCAGTTCCTTGTAGTAACCATATTTCATAGTATCGATTGCTATTCTTATCGCTGTTTGATTTGCTTTGTAATAAAACTAAGTGGGTACATATTGCAACCATAAGATAAACATCTATTACACCCATACTTATGACCAAAGTAGGTACCTTTGCTACAAACATGTGACACATCAACATATGGCAGTAGGTATCAGTACATACATAGGTAACATTGCTCTTACCACGCGCAATACGAGCGTCGTGAGTATCGAGTAGAAAGCTGCATGGTGTCGCTGACTGTACTGCTTTATCAAGGTAAGTGACACCGCCATTTCGTTACATTTACTGAAAAACTCATGCGAGACAAGCTGCCAGTGGGAACGTTGCGGTCGCAATCCGATACCGACGCAGCGTGCACGCAACAGCCGCAATTTGAGAACCAAAGAGAAATAACACACTGCGTTGCTTGATTGAGTCGACGATATTGTAAAGGCAGGCGGGAGACAATGCAAGAGATTGGCAACCGAGGGGCAGGCCGGCGTGAAAAGGGAGAGAGAAGCCTATGCCCAGTGATCGGCTCTATTCATAGGCTGCACCCACACTAGTATGAAAGGAACACTATCACAAAACCTTCACTCCACCTGTCACTGTTTCACTGTCGGTTACTATTGGGGGTCGGTCGACTCTACCCTCGAATTCATAGAGCTTACTAGTAGCTTAGATTGATTTTATATTTCTTTTTTGCACAAAACTGTTGCAAAGCGATTGTCAGTCACATTTTTGATGCTGCATTGTAGGTTATAGACAACTTTGTTTTTTACCTGGCGGGATTAAATTATATCTGTCGATAAACTAGGCGGGTTAGTTCGGACTAAAACACCAATGTTTATGCTAATGTGCATATCTGTGACGTTGCATCATCATAAAAGTGTCAGTTTAACATAAGTTATGCAAGTAGTAGGTCGGTAGGTAGGTACATGGAGAATGTAAATGCGGCACTTCCGTAGCTAACGTTGTGTTTGCCGTGTTATATGGACAAGCTTTCCCCTGAATATCACTTTTACGTTATGCCACAACATGCCTAAATACTTATAACCACTCGGTTCTTAGTAAGCGAAACGAAATGGCTCACGCACTGCACGCAATGTAGCGTATGTCAAATACGTTATAAACAAAAATCTTCGCCTGTATGGCTGCTTCCTAAAAGGACTAGGAATGGCGCGCCGATAGGTTCCCAGTAGAAGGACAAAACCGGGTTTTCCTCGTTTTTCTCCTGCAACCAGCGAACTAATTCTCTAGAATTAGAATCAGAATATTCTTTGCTGTACTAGAAAAACATTAATAGGACAGACAGCATTAATCCAACTGGGACCTATCGAGGCAACATTGCGTTGTAGACTTGTAGCCCATATAAGAGTTTGCAATTTCTTACCATCTTGAGTCTTGAGGCACGTTCTAAGCTTTTTCTTCTTTTCATGTCGGTGATTCTTTTAGATTGAAGCGGCTCACTATGCAGCTGCTTGACGGTACCCAATTTAGATAATTTATTAGCTGTTAATCAAACAGTCTGTAACATCATGGCTATAGTTTAAGTTGTGTTGTGAACTAACTCAAAGTAAGCCAAACTGCAAAGCTGCTCTTGGTTTGTGTGTATTTCGTTGTTGTAGTACGTCAGTTATTTTGCGAACAATATTAGTATTATGGTAGCACTGTACGTACGTAAGTAATTAAACGACCATTTAAACTGGATTAATACGTCAGTTTGACGTTAAACCAACAATTTGTTAATTGTGATTATTATCCACGTAAAAAATATTAACTTGTAACTAGAATTGAAATGCAATCTATACTTTCTTCTACCAAGTAATACGAAAAATTGCGATTTTCTAATCTGATTCTTTGTTTATAGAAATGAAATACCGTACGTTCAGTTCAGTCTATCATACATAAATCAATATTTTGGATTGAATCGTGCTACTTTAAATGCGAAGCTCATTTCACAAGGTTTGGATTCAGTTTTCTCACGCGAAGGAGCCACAAAGCCATTTACCCTTCTTACTGTTTTATTTGACATCTCGTACTACAACAAGTAGTAAGAGAGCAAGAGCTGACTATAATCAAGAGTTTAGAAAGTTAACTTAGTGGTTTGTCAGAGGAAGTAGTAAGGAAGCCTTTATAGGTATGTGTTTAGTAAGCACATTTATGTTCAATAGACACTTTAACATCTCTTAGGAGAACGTGCCTCAACACTCCACTGATATTAACCACATTTTCCTGTATATTTAACCCAGGTAGGCTCTATAAATTCTTTGCATGATGCGACGAGATCATGGAAAGAAAGGCACAGAAGTTCTACTTTAATGCGCTAGGGTGTAATGTCGTAACTAGTCGTAAGTAGACTGTGAACTTTTTTGCATTCGGTTATATTGGGAAATAGACAAACTATTAAATTTAAACGTGAAGTAAAGTAAAGTGATAGATGAAAAACGTAATTGCCTACGCAGGCCTCTACAGATCTTCTGACATCGCGATCTCTAAGATAATCTTCTACGCTTCCCTCTTTTGTGTCGATGCGTCGACTGGATTTGCCAGTAGGTAGACGATTAACATCAATCGCTCTGTGAACGTTTTTTTCCTTTCAGACAATAACACAGACCAGTCACGCGAGAATTGGCTCCGATGAGCGATGGCGCGGCGACGAGTGTCACAAAAACTGGACATCCGTTATTATCGGGTTTCAGCGCTACCGCAAATATTAGATACGAAGGGGTTTCTCCTGCTTAGCTACTAATCCTTTAATTCGGGAATCTCGACTGTGACATGCCCGAGAATTGCCCCCCCGAACAACATTAGGTAGTGACATTCTTGTGAATTTGTGAAAAAATACATTGGTCCCTTCCTCGGTACCTCCCAATGGACGAGTATGACATGGTCGAGGTACCCAGCCGTGAGGAATCAACAAAGAAGAAGAAAATTTGTTTCTCGTTCAGTAAGCAAGTGCAATATCCGATACGACATTTTGAGCTTGTACCTACATAGTTATTTTCTTTCGAATTCGATAAGAAGTTGTGAAAGAAAAAAACGTACTTATTGCTTTTATTTGTAATAGGATAGTGTACCTAAATTAACCTTGATAAAAACCATCCTGTCATTAAACAATTTTTAAATGCTTAAATAATGTGCTACAACATTATTGACAGTAAAGTTTGCAAGGTAGATTAATGCATAGCGTGATTCCAAATTAAATTGTGTAACGTTTGATGTCATTAAAGGAGCAGCAAGTGGCAACCAACAATACAAATTGTCCGAAACAAAACAAACAACGCGGAATGACATCCCAAACAAAAGAAGATCGTTTTTCTTGTTCCATTTTAAGTTTTCAAAGTAAATTGCGTGGAGAAGGAAGTCTGTGTGAATCAGCCCTTACAAAAGAGTTCAACGCTCTCTTGCGCTTTGTCCGGGCGCGCTCGGGTGCGACCGTGGCCTAGGTCCGGGATAATTGTATCATCACATTGTAATTCATAATGATACACGGGATAATTAACATGTTACTGTGACCCGCGTGGCAGTGTGAATTGTTGGCACTTTCTCAAATTCCTAGAATTCGCACTGCTTTGTTAATGATCGTAGTTTATCAATGTAAGTACGAGTAGTTGGGTAACAAACTATCAATGGCAAAGAGAAATGTTTAAGTCATCGCAATTAAGTAGGTTATTTCCAAAGCATATTTTATCTAATGACGATTTGATTCAGGCTCGCACTTGCGTGTGTAATTTATATTTAAAGGGCCCTAACTCGGTCACGACTCAAGTTAGTTGGATACGTGTCTTTTGATTAAACATCAACTAAGACGTTGTGTGAAGGTAGGATTTAGCTTTACTCAACACTTAAAAAGGTAAGGCAGCCGTCTACGTGTCGCCCACACTAAGTATAGAGGTAGAGGAATACTTAAGCGGTTTCGACAAACTCACCGTCAGACTTTGTGTATGCAAAGTGATCCACTTATTGGGGACAAGCACTCCGGAGACTGTTAGTATCACTCCCTTGACAACAAGATATCTAGGGCACTGTACTAAATGAATACGACAACACAACAAACACTTTCAGCGAACACTCACAACACTGCGGTCCGTGGGTATTGTGCAGGAACTGCGCGACGCCCGACGGAGCTCAACTGTTCTTGTTTCAATAAGAAAAGAGCAGCGAGTTCCCGAAAACTAGTTGTTTTCACAACTCGAGTACACTGCGGGCACGTATCCGGAAGAAAACACATCGATGTTGCATTTTGGAGCAGAGGCGTCGCCTCCTTCGGCTGCGAACGCGACTCAAATGTCAGAGCGACTGCCTGCGCGGGCGCAGACAGCCCGCGCCCAGCCGTGACGTCACGCAGGTATTCAAAATGGCCGCCGAGAATTCAAGAGCCTACACCGCGGTACAGTTAACAGAACAAGTTTGTCAGAGTTTCGATGTTACTTAATTCCCTTTAATTCGAATGCAGGGAAGAATGTTATAGAGTTGATCTACAACTTTTCTTCTACTAAGTAAGTACCTATTTTTGGAGATAAGGGACCGGTTAACTTTTACCAAATGCATACCAACAAAGCCGGAACAAAACGAGCTTGGCCTTTGATGAAAAAAGAGGGTCTCATTCAAATCGCCGCTCTATTATCGCAGGCAGCCCATTTTACTATTATTCCGACCCAGTTATAGTAAGACACTTACGCTCTTTCATTAATTACACCCCTAGGTGCTCTAAAGTGAGACAGACGAACAAGGCCGCGAGCAGTTGTGTACTCGAAATTGCTCCACAAAATATCGACTGAATGGGTCTCTAGGCTAGGAGACAGCAGACACCGCTTGTTAAGGACAATAGGTGCGCGAATCTTAGAGAACGACTCTACCTGCATACGGAATCCAGAGGTCATATCATGAACTACACTTAACGAAAACGAACTACCTATTCATATTTTTTGGGCCACTAATATACCTATCAGCCTCATTAAATTGAATTATGTGGCTGCTGTTACGTTATACCGCTGCGGAACAACACTGTTGGTATACGGAAAGATATTTTTTAAATGGGGCTTAAATAGGTACTGATCCGTCTTCAGTGATGTATGACCTGGTACAAAAGGTGTGTGGACACCGATTGGACCCCACAGTAGGTAGAACTTTAGAATTAGCTACCGCGTTGCAATGTTAGTTTTAGGTCACATTTTCTCTTCTCAAATTCACACCCTTAAATAATAATTTGATTAATTGAATAAACAGTGAATAAGAAAAGTGCTACTAATAATGCCTGAATTGACAGATTGGATGTATACAGCTGTTACAATAAAGAAGTTCGTTTGTATGAAAACTTACACAGTGCTAATAACTTTATTTAGTAAGGCTGCTTGCTCTACCATTCAAAAGTGGTATCTACCTAAATTGAAGTATGGCATCGATTTTTATTTTAGGAGCGTAACATTTTATTCATATATAATCTAAATGTTTGGTTTATGCTAGGACATGTCGGTCGGGTCCTAGGTACAAGGCAATGCATAACACCATTCATAGATGCGAGGCATTATTTCGCGTGAGCGGGCAAGAGCGCCCACACCCTACAACAATCAACACTACAGCCTTTCCCAACCCTTTTTGAGGGCGGACCCTAGCGGCCACATTACCATGATCCACGAAGCTCTAAATACATACTCAATACTTTAAAAATTGAAATAAACAAAAATTCAGTTTCTATTCCTTAAGCTACCGAAATTGCAAATAACTAAGTGTTAGCACTGTTACAAATAAATTCTCAGAACGTTGATAGACTGTGATGTGTATTATCTGCGGACCCCCAGAGGTCCACGGAACACAGCTTGGGAAACTCTGGACTAGGATTTTAGCCCACGCACGCAACTCACTCGTGCCTTCATGGTGATGCGCATTCAAACAGAGCGCTAATTTGAATATCTGCATGCCTTTCTAAGTAAATATTCAATGAGAGTAGGTATTTAGGCAGTAGGTAAGATGTATCTCACTAGGTTGGCATATATTTTCTTTCAGAAAACAGGGAGTCTGGGCTTAAATAGCACGCGTTTTCTCAAGACGTGTCGTCAATTCACAGTAACTATATTAGTACCTAGCGATTTTTCAAAATATCGTTTGGTCTTCTCAAGTCCTTGTGGTTTGTTGGAACCACTGGCGTAGGTTATCAAGCCATGATATTTTGGGTCTTAGAAACATGCCTTACCTAAGTCGTGTGCGATAAACTTGGTTGAGGCAGTTAATTGGAAAACACCGAAAGTCTAACACGCTCTTGACACTTTCCTGTGCACTCGCTTGACCCAACGCAGTAATGACGTTCTTTATAGAAATAATGGAGCTATGGTACAACATAAGAAGACTCAGAGGGTCTGATCGAAAGTAAGGGAAGTTTCACGTCACAAGTTTAGTACTAAAGCTTCAATTTAGGCCAGCGATGTTACGTTTACAAGTATGTTAAAGTGAAAGCAAGGATCTGGTATTAAGTACCAAATTAACGCGTATAGCATTAACAAGTACGTAGGTATTACCATGAGCTTTCTGAAGTTTGCAAAATATTACTGCAAACGAATATTGATGTAAACTCTAATTTTTAAATCGAGTCCACGGAATGACAGTTGATACAAAGGCTTTATCTGTCAGTAGCATACTAGCAACTGTCATTCCGTGGACACGAATTAAAAATTAGAGTTTAGTTTCTATTTTTGGGGTTCCGAACGTCAAAAAGAAAAACGGAACCATTATATTTTTTTAACTTATCAGATTGTTATATTCATGTAACTTACCTAACAAATTTTACTTAATTTAACTGGTAGCCTAACATAGAATGGTGGTACGGAACCCTCGGTGCGCGAGTCCCACTCGCACTTGTCCGGTTTTTTTTAAGTGTCATCATTCATCCATCTCGCGTATAGAAAACGTATCATTTAACGATAAGTGCCTACGTAGGTACCGTCGAAAAACAATCTCTCGAAAAACTACTGTGAAAATCCATGGTAGAGTCTCTTTAGGTCTCGGTACGTTATAGCCGTAAGAACACCTTTGTTTTAAATTTATTTAAAAATGACCTTACAACACCAACTGTTGTACGAGTAACTTCCTTTCTTTTATCAAGAATATTGTGCTTCTTTTCCCTAAAACTCACTTATTCCACCCAGCATTTGAGTCCGTGACATCAATTTCATGTGGCTGTGTTTGACACCTCAAGGTATTGATCCTTCTTTCTTCCTCGTTAAAAAATCAATCTTTCACCTGAAATCTATTTGTTGTGAAAGGTTGTGATTGCGCCGAATTACACGGTCCATGGAGGAAAATTCTGTCTGTTGCAACTCACTTTACTTTCTACTTGCATTTACGCACTCGTCATGCCATGCGTCAGATAGACAGCGTGTGTGGTTTCTAATTTTGAAAAGAGAGTCACTATAGTGTAATAGTAACAAAAAACGCTTATTTCTCCATGTCTCCATGGGGTGGTCCAAGATCTATAAATGAGATTTGAAATAGTTGTCGGCTTTCCCGACATCAATAAAAATACCACCATTATTGAATTACGTGAATATATATTTCATTATTTTCATGCTACATATACTCTTTAAAAACATACATGAAGTAAAACTATTTACATAACTTTTGTGTGTGATAAAATTCAGGAAATTTTTATAAAATGAGCGGTTAGTTAGGCAGCCGTAACTATATAAAACATCTATATATCGTTTAAAAAATTAATTATTCTACTCACCGGCAGCTAATCGGTTTGTCCTGTAAATAGTGTATTTTTTTGCATCTAACAAATTTTCTCGCTGATGCGAGGTGAAAACTTGTGAGTTTCACACGGATGCAATATTATTTGCTTCTCGTGCCTATGAAACTCTCGCTACGCTCAGGTTACTTTTTTGAACCACTCGCTATGCTCGTGCCTCAATCTCAGAAACCTTTCCTTGTCTGTGCTGGCACTTGAAGCAAAAAATTGTTTTGCATCCTTGTTTAACAAACAACTATTATTTTATTCGATGCCTAGGTGTATAGAACTTTGTATACTACACTTTCGTTGGATTAAAATTAAATTCAAATTAAAAGCCCTGTTCCAAGCAAGCATTATTTTAGGAAAACAATAGGTACTTATTATCTTTTCCTTGAATTCGTGGAAAATAAAATTATATTAATAAAAGTCGCTCAGCTTCAAGCGAGTAATTACTTACCTTCTGAACTGAAGTACCTATTTTCTAAGAAATGTTATTTATAGTTGCTCTTTATCAAATGCGGATTTTGTAATATGGTGTTTGTATACTTATTATATGAAAAAATAGAAGTTAAAAACTAAAACCCGACTACTAAAAGGCTCAAAACAAGACCTGTTCATCCTTAAAATAGACTCATGGATAATTAATCGTAGTCGGAGGCCATCGGTTTATCAAATGCGAATGTGGTGTCCTCCGACTACGATTAATTATCCATGAGTCTATTTTAAGGATGAACAGGTCTTGTTTTGAGCCTTTTAGTAGTCGGGTTTTAGTTTTTAACTTCTATTTTTTTTTGAGCTTTTTAGTAAGTCATTTTGGACGATCACCCAGAATAGAACCAAGAAGGGCAAAAAAAAAAACACGTTTTGGATTTTTTTGTTCTATTTGTTATGTTGACGCTACATGTGTTATACATTTTTGAAAAGGTCTTTTAAAGCCCTTTCATTTGATACCCATGACGATGGTATCCGATAATTATTATTTTTAGGTCCACCACTTTAGGGCGCAGCACAGCCGCCATCTTGGTTTTTTTCAAAATGAAAGTATCCTATGTTACCTGGGTGATTAAGACGAATCCAACGACACCTCATTTGTTGAAATCGGCCGAGTAGTTTAGGCTCTGCGAGGGAACAGATGAACACACAAACATACATACCCACATACATACATACATACATACATACATACATACATACATACATACATACATACATACATACATACGCTGCTAAAATCATAACCCTCCTTTTTGCTTCGCGTAGTCGGGTAAAAAGGAATGTACTTAAATAAATTAAGAACGGAATGCAACAAGTAGGTATATCAAAAACCGATAAAAATGCAAAACAAATTAAGAAAAACTCATAATGTTGTGAGAATTTGTCCAATATTATTGTAGTTAGATCCATGTCCAGTATTACTGCATCCGGCCCTTCCAGTGATATTGCAGCAAACAATTTATAAACACGCGGTCGCGTACGGTTAAGTTAGACCGCGTATCAGATACCTCAGTCTCAGATACCCCTTTTTGTTCGATTGGCGCCCTTATGCCGCGCGCGATAAGAGCTGCCATGGGGTATCTGAGATTGTGGCCGACCGTACCACTGCTCCGGAGTCAAGGATTTATTTCCATGGGTAGGTGTTCATCCGAGTGAAATTTGCTCCAGCATGGCGAAATTCAAGGAAAATTAACAAATATACTAACAAATAAACATTTATGTGCAGATAGTAACTGTAGAATAGGTAGTCTGATATCTAGATTAGGTATGCTAGTTGAATCTATCGTCTACCTCTACCAGTATACATCAGACTTTAGAGCTTATGCCTTGATTTTATCTGTCGTGCTAGACGACCAAAACTTGTAACTCGGAATTTTAGGGTGGCCCTCGTGTTCAGTATTTTTTTATATACCTTAATAGGTAATGCCGCAGATCACATTGTAAAGCATTTACTGATAGTTAAATAAGTATGATAATAGAAATTGTTCCCTAAAAAATACAAATATTAAAATTTGCATAGAGCCAGCAATCGTCAAATTTAGCCTATCCACGTTCTAGATTCAGGTGAACATTATATCATTAAATTAGATTTCGATGCTTTTAGCTTATTTTAAAAAAAATCATGTTGTGTGACGTAAGTATTCCGTACCAATAATTGCATTAATCGTAAAATTAAACATTTCCAATGATTCCAAGCTTCAAATAACAACATAAAAAAGGGTACAAATTTAAACGATAAAAGGCATTTGCTCATAAAAGGAATCTAATTCCTACCTGGTACATGTTCGTCGTTGAAGGTGACTCGCACGCTGTGGTCCTGCCCCTCTTGCGGTGTGAAGGCGGCCAGATACTTGTGACCTCCCAGGGGCCTCACCGAACTCGCTACCAGGTCTCCATCTCCGTTGGACACCTCCAGCTCCAGATGGCCCGAGCCAGCTGAGCTGCCATCCACTAGAAAGTTAAAGTCTTCTTTAAATAGGTAAGGTATCTTACGTCCCATTTATTTTAAGATAGTTAAGTTTGTATAGGTACCTAGAGGTTTATGCCGTTCTGTGATATTCCTCGATAATGTTACATGTGTAGTAATATATTGGTTATTGAATAGGTACAGCCGTTTATTTGATTCAAGACCATGCGTAGGACGTAGAACAAAGGTTATATAGTTGAGCGCCCCCGTCTTCCATTGATAAAGCTTTTGATTTACTCATGTATGATATTATTGAGGTACAGCCAACTGCTGTTCAACAAATGCCCTGAAATACCTACGCCCTTACAATTATACTTTAAACTTAGTAAACAATAAAAATTAAGATATCACGAGAGCAACTATGTAGCAAACGACTAAATTCAAAATATAAAAAATACCCCGACATTTTGATTTCATATTAGAATATTTCATAAACGGTTGAACCGATTTTGATTTTCATAAACTGTTGAACCAATCTTAGACAAGAACCATTCCTAGAAAACATGCGTTTAAATATTAAAAAACCGCATCCAAATACACGCACATAGCGGTCAAACTTATAACACCCCTCTTTTTGGGTCGGGGGTTAAAAATAGCTGTCTCTATGTAGAAGAATACGTTTTTGGTGTAAATTAAAGTCAGACTATGTCAATTTCAAAATACTGTTTTCTACGAATACGTACCAATAAACTCTACAGGTTGTCCGACCACTCCTTTGTATGTCGGCTTAACAATTATTCCTTTAGCACCTCTATGTGTATCCCTTTGAATTGGTCTGCAACAATGAATTCTCAGATTTAGCTAGGTAGAGGTGTGAGCGTCATCGTCGGTGGAACTGCTGCGGGGGGAGCATGACTTTTATCGAGGCGGATTTATCCAACAAAATGGCGGTTTATCAGCATTTTTGACGTCTATAGTGGGTTATATATCGTTTATCGAGGCGGATTTATCCAACGAAATGGCGGTTTATCAGCATTTTTGACGTCTATAGTGGGTTATATATCGCTTTCGATAAAAGTCATGCTACGGGGACTGATCGATGAACAACATGGAAGCGCTCGCCGGATTTTCTAGGAATAAAGCCTGAGGAATAATCCTGTTGCAATAAGCCCCCAAGGTGGTTGTATAGGTAGGTAAGTACTAACTATAACTACAACTGGAATTGAATTCATTAGCGGAACGTTAAGCAGTCTTTGTAATCATCAATGCATGTTTCTTCTATTATAGGGCCAAAAAAAGTGACATTATTTGTCGTTTCAAACATTTGGTGTAGTGCGGCCTCTACCTCTACATAAGGAACAGAACAGGAGATTTCTTTTTTACACCGATTCTTTTAGCCAACAAACATTGATATACATACATATTGCGACAAAAAGTCAGTGTGTAAAGAAAATCAGTCCATCCGTGTTTTTTTTCTTTCTGTACCTACAGCGTGATCAGTTTCCCGGAGAGGATACAAACATTAACTTCATTTGTATGTTTCCACTGATCCCGGGATCGGTGGAGACCACTCGCCCGGGATCCGTGGATAAATCCATATGATCCCGGTATCGGTGGATAACTGCGTGAGTCTAGTGAAATTATAATGTCACTGAAATAAGCCCGTGATATTGTGAGAAATGGTGGCGGTTGACGATAATCCGGGTAATTGTAATTTCACTAGGGTAATTATAATATCACTGGTTTGACAATATCCCTGCGACAGATACAACTCCTGCACGGGTTGTTTCTCACCTGAAACGGTTGTGTGCGGCATCCGTCTCTGACTGGGCCCCCCCGGCAGGGTCGCGGGGGGGCCTATTGGATAAAAAAGACTGCTGCTGTTGCTGCTTCTCCTCCACACTGCTGTAGGAAGAGTCGCGCACCACGTACGAGCTCTCGCGCACCTCGCTCTTCTTCACGTTCTTTATCTCTTGCTGGAAGAGAAAAGCTGCATTATTCCCGGAGACTCCGCCGGGTATAATCCGTGCGGAATGAGAATGGGATGCGACCTTTTGAAACTGAGACGCGCGCGGTAAGCAAACTCGCCTCGATGCAACCTTGTCAAAGTAAAATACAGTATGTTTTCGAGTGACTTTGACAAGGTTCCATCCCATTCTCATCCCGCGCGCATTATACCTTGATTCAGTTTCTTCTTCATTGCGTGTCAAAATCATTGCAAGCGTAAAGCAAGTACCTACCTATTTGGGATCGTCTGCATTGTAAATTAAGTTACTATGTAAAAGTTGCATTTGGTTTGGTTTCAAATGAGTTTGGTGTGAGGTTGAATGAAATTTAACCGCTGAATAATAAATTTACTGCGCCAGATAAAAGTTCTTAGTAAAAATTACATCAGTGGCTTTTTCACACGTATCGTAAAAACCTTACTTACATATGAGCTCTAAGTATGCCGCCCAGTATTTTTTTTCAATGTATTTATTTCTTATTCCCATAACAAAAATTAAGTTTTGACAGACATGGTAGAGTAAAAACAAAAAAGTAGAGCTAAGTAAAAACGTACTATAAAAGAAGGAATATACCCTATTTTTCACTGGAAGCGCTAATTAGTAAAACGTAGCAGAAACCTACATTATTTATCTACTTACAGTTGCATTTTCTTTTGAAATTAGCTTTTTAGTACGTACATAAAATAAAAATCCTGTTGCTCAGAGCTGTTTTCAGTGCTACATTCGTATTACTTTTGTCGTTTTGCCCGCTTTCGGCACAAATGCTGCATCCAGCCATTTTGGGGCACTTGTGTGACAGATAAAAACACTCACCCGGCTGGTGTACGTGTCAGAGTCGTGCTCATCGACCATCCTGTCCAAGTGTCTGTTGAACGAGTCGTGAGACAGATCACCGAACTTGTTGAGTTGCGTGTTGCGCCTGGTTTCGCGGTCCAGCGTGTTCTGCACAAATGGGCGGTCCGGACTCGTTACCGGATCCAAACTGCGGAAGCAAATTGGTCATAGTAATTTCTGGGTGTTACCGACGTAGCCGGCGGTGCATGTGAAAGGGCGTTTAGCGCGCCGGTGCCTAACAATCTTTACAACGCGATCAAATTTTATGTTGAACGTTTTTTCACGCCTGCTCCTGAAATATGTAACTATCGTAGAACTTTATCAAGACTAATGTGAGTTTCATCGTGTTTGAATCATATGAAAAAATACTTGTAATCGCATCGTGGGTACATTAAAAGATGTACACACGACAGCACGTCAGAGAGTATACACATTTTTTTTGTAAAGTCGCCCGTAACGTAACCGAATAGAGTGCCAGAGTGCCAATGTTTAGTGTCTTTATCACGCAAGAGAACGAAGAGAGCCGACCCCAAATAATGGGATAAGACGAAGACAAAGAAGAAGTTAAGTGTCTTTAGTTGTAGGTACCTACCTGTTGGCACCGAGCATGTGGCGTGTCCTCTCCACCGAGTCCCAGGAGTCTTTCTTCCCAAGATACGATCTCCCGCCAGGGTCTCCTGAACCTGATAAGATTATAAAACCTTTTAGTTTTAGGAGCAATGACTGTCTACTAGACCAACTTTCACAATTATTCCAACTAAAAGTTTCTATGCAGCAATACGTGACTAACTTGTTATTTAAATAGTGACGTTTTAAATGCGAAAACGTGACTTTACCATTTTGTAACTGATTACAAAATGTACGATGCAAAGGTAGTCACAAAGAAAGGATTTTGTAAAGATCCGTTCAAGGCTCATCATGAGTGTAGAGTTTAAGAATTGTGAGAAAGAAAAATGCGTAAAAAACAATCACTACGACCTTTAAGGTTCAAGCTTTTTCACGTTACTTTTTTCACCCATTTACAGTAATAGGTACCTATAGATATTTAAGGTGAAATACGTCTCACAACTAGCGCCGCCAATGGAAAAAGAATCATATCTTTTTTTTGGATGCGTTTTTAACAAAAAACGCTCCTGCGATTCCTCAACGCGAGGCTTAACTATTTTTAGGACCTAAGGTTTGGATTCCAGATCCTAGAACTTAAGAATGCAATCGATTCTCGCCAAAAGTGGCCACTTTTGGCGAGAATCGATTGCATTCGTAGGAAATCCAATCCTGGAATCCAAACCTTAGGTCCTAAAAATAGTTAAGCCTCGCGTTGAGGAATCGCAGGAGCGTTTTTTGCTAAAAACGCATTCAAAAAAAGATATGATATTTTTTCCATTGGCGGCACTAGTTGTGAGACGTATGGCGTCTTAAAATCGAACGAGTAAAGCGAAAACAAAAGAAGTTGAAAAAAAATATGGCTACCTGGACTTCCAAGTCGTCTCGCTCGGTCTATCTCCAGTGAAGAATAAGGGCTGGCTTGGTCCAAGTTGTCCTGAGATCCACTATAGGAGCTGTATTTGTAATTGGACCTTTTCTCGACCACCTTCTTCGTAGTCGTAACGGGGCTGTACCGATCTATCGGACTGCTGACCCTGCGGGTTAAAATGGAAATTTCGTACTTGTTATCAGTTGGGGAAAGTTCGGAATGGCTGAAGTTTTAATATTGTTTCTTTCATAACTTTTATATCGTAGGTCTCTTTATAGAGGCACTCGTAAATACAACCGTTCCGCCCTTTACTTTCAAGATTTCTTTGAAATAATTATGTAAGTATAATAAAATGTTATGGTAGTATTTAATTTGTATCAATGAGCTAAGCATCAATGTATCGGTGCTTGCAAAAGTTTAAGTTCAAAGTTGAGCAACTAGGTTGAAAATACTACAGAGAACTAAGGGTGGTATTAATAGTCGTCTGAGATCACCTACTTGAGTTTGATCTTGAGTAGGCGACTATTAATGCCACCATAAGGCCCGGTTTCTGAGTTGAGAATTTTACTAAGCACATACTTACGTATCGCTCTGTCACGCTCTTTTGTGAGAAATCTGCAGAGACAGGACGATACTTACCCATTTGCTTAGCAAAATTCTCAATTCAGAAACCGGGCCTAAGATTAGTAATAATTCGTAAACCGTTTCACTTACTTTTATGTATGACTTTTGAATATGCAGTGCTTACGAAAGTTTAAGTGTAAAAACGAAGAATAGAGAATGTCTTACCTGCCAATAGGGCTCGCAGTTCTGTTCAAAGGACTATCTTTTCTCAGCGGACTCAAAGGACTAGGGGTCCGAGGCGTGGACCTGTACGGACTAGTGGCCCTGTAAGGGCTGGTGGCTCTATATGGGCTGGTCACCCCATACGGACTCTCAGACCTGGGATCCAGTCTAGATCCACTTCCCAAGTGTTTAGTAGTTATAGGACTAGCAGTTCTATTCCTAGGGCTTTCGGATCCATATCGAGTGGAGAAGACGTCCTTTTTATTGACTCTCGAAGTCGAATAAGCGGAGTCTGTCATATCGTATCCTTTGTCTTTGACGTCGGAGCTGAAGGGAGACTTATAGTAGTCCATGGAGTCTCGTTGTTCTTCGCGCCGGTCGAAGGAGCCGGTGTTGTGTTTCGTTGAGGTCGATTCGAAGTAGTGCGAGTGGTTCAGCGGGCTTTCCGATCGCAGTCTCGTCACTGGAAGGGTAAAATTAGTTATCAACCTAACCAAGGCTTAGATGTCTTTTATTTTAAAGTTTCGATAACGATCATAATCATGACATACATAATAATATAGTACGGTCGGCCACAATCTCAGATACCCCATGGCAGCTCTTACCGCGCCCGGCATAAGGGCGCCAATCGAACAAAAAGGGGTATCTGAGACTGTGGCCGACTGTACCTAGGTATAAGCTATTTAATATATAATCAGACTTCATTACACAATTTTCCTTTTACTTGGCGATTAAAATTTCAAGCGTTGAGGTAATAACACCCAATAAACAGCTCAAGAAATAGAGGTTAAGATTGAGGTCAGCCGCCTGTGGTCAGTGTGTAATCAAGTGGTTATACTTACAAATTAAGAGTTAAGTGGGTACTTTATTATTGTAAAAACTGGATTTTTACAAGGTACCTACAAATATTTTTTCTGATATCCAAAAAACCTCGTAGCCCATCGTTGCATCGGTTCCGATCCAAAATCGTACTCAACTCACTTATTTTACTTTTACATAAGATTATTAACAAAAACTATTAGGTAGGTATTCAATTTTATTCAGCCGTTTCAGAGCAAACATGTAATAAACAAGTACTGCACACTCACACTCACTTACAAACTATCACATTTAAAATAAGTGGGGTGAAAGTTTCAAAAAGTAAATGTTCGCAACGATTTGAGACACCACCTGTCCCCGTAGCATGACTTTTATCAAGGCGGATTTATCCAACAAAATGGCGGTTTATCAGCATTTTTGACGTCTATAGTGTCTATAGTGTAATATCGTCGAGAGCGATATATAACCCACTATACACGTCAAAAATGCTGATAAACCGCCATTTTGTTGGATAAATCCACCTCGATAAAAGTCATGCTCCCCCCGCTGGTACCGCACATTCACACACCCTCTCTCACACACACACCGTCTCACATAATAAGTGTGATTGAAAGTTTCAAAAAGTAATGATGAGTGGTTCGCTATGACGTCATAACCCTGGACTAGACAGCCTGGCGTGAACCTGGAAGGAGCTGATGGTGTCACGGTACTTCTTGGAGGGAGACCCCACGCGGAACACATACATACACATGCACTCTCTTTTACACACCCTCTTGCATTTATAGTGTGATTGAAAGTTTCAAAAGGTGAATGATGAGTGGTTCGCTATGACGTTATGAACTTGGACTTGACAGTCTGGCGTGAGCCTGGGAGGGGCTGATGGTGTCGCGGTGCTTGTTGGAGCGAGACCCCACGCGGAACTCATACACGCACACCCTCTCTTTAACACACCCTTTCTCTCACATACACACACCCTCTCGCATTTATAATAAGTGCGATTGACAGTTTCAAAAAGTAAATGATGACTGGTTCGCTATGACGTCACGAACCTGGACTGGACAGCCTGGCGTGAGCCTGGGAGGGGCTGATGGTGTCGCGGTGCTTCTTGGAGCGAGACCCCACGCGGAACACGTGCGGGGACCCCTTCACGTCGTAGCCGTTGAAGTAGATGTAAAGCTGGAACGAAAATTACTTATTTCAGGGCTTTATTAAAAAGTGCTTTATATTGACAGGTGAATTGCACTTCCCCTTCAAGCATGTCCGGATCTTTTTCCCTCTATGCTCAGTGGCAAGAGAGATGAAGGCGATTAGGCTCACATGCTTGAGTTGAAGCACGTAGCCCAAGATAGATGGTGACGATGGAGCAATGTGAACGCCCCCCACCCCACCTAGGCGCTTCAAGATCTGAAAACTTTTTGAATGTGCCAGCAAGTGATGGTGGAACGTAGTCATTAGTCACAACACCCATCCAAACGCTTAAACGATGTCTTGGCACTACAATGATTCCAGACGACATTTGGCTGGGCTTGACAGACAAGTACAGTAAAAACATACTCTATGTTTCCCAGGAGCCTTCATTCATTATAGTCTCTGTCTTTACATTATAGACCCTGTCACTGCAAGCTATATATTCCAGACGATCTTTGAATGGACAAGGCAGTTAATGCCACTCACCCTGTGTTTGCCAGGCGCCTTCGGCATGAAAGTGGCGCGGTAGCTGGTCGCGGAGAGCTTCTCGAGCGCGCACATGACCGACCGCTTGTCGTGGACGATGTCCAGCTGCAGGTCACCCTTGGCTCCGCAGCCACTGGTATCGAGCTCGAAAGAGTGTGGTTTGAGGGGCTCGGCTCCTTCCAGGGCTCCGTGGCTGAGGCGCACGCCGTCCGGTTCGAAGACCTCGCAGGTGAACGGGCCACCCTGTGGACAAAATGGAGGATGAGCTTAAACAGGTGACAGAGGTGCGGCTGGTACGAGAAATTTCCTCGTTTACTACCCATATTACCCACGCTCGGGTACAAGCAGTAGCAGGCTTACCAAATATGCTCGCCTTTGAAACCCTTATAGCGGTAGCCCAAGGGTTAGCCACGGCTGAGTCCTGATGACCCAAAATCTGAAAGATAAGGTGATAGACTGATAGCGATGGTCATATCGTGGTTTTACCTGAATGTGTTCCCCACGTTTTAGTTTCAAGAGTCTTCTTACCTGAATATGCTCTCCTTTGTAAGTGATAGCGATGGTCCAGGTGCCGGCCTCATCGGCCTTCAAAGGTCGCGCTGGAGGCGCTGGTCCCGGGCGTGGAGGGGAGCGGGTGGCGCTCTCATAGCCTCAGCTGTCTCGCTCTCACTCACCTGGATATGCTCTCCCTTATAAGTGATGGCAATGGTCCAGGTGCCGGCCTCATCGGGCTCGAAGGTCGCGCTGGAGGCGGTTGTGCCAGGGGCGGAGGGGGGAGGGTGGCGCGCCTGTAGAGGTACACTGCGGCCACTTGGCGCGTGCGCCGTCACGTCCACGTCTTCTCTGCGTGGTGCTCCTGGGGAAATACCAGGGGTAAGTAAAGAGAAAATCGTGGATTCTGTACGTTGAACGCGATGGCATATTTTAACATTGATGCAGTTGTTTGTCCCAGGGTGCGCGGATCAGATCGAAAGGAAATGTGTTGTTTGAGGAACAAAGAAAAAAAAAAAAAAACTTACATATTGTTAACCACTTTTTGATTTTTTTAATGAAAAATCTTTGCATGTGTTTAAACATATATAATAAGTTGAAAAAATTCACTCGGGACAGGACTTGAACCCGCAACCTCCCGCATACCTGAATCTGTATTACTTTGCATCTGTATTACTTTTTTCAAAAAAGTTATTTAAAAAAAAATCCTTTTGTACGGTTAAAAAGACTTAAAATAATTTCTCCAAACACGAAAAGGAAGTCAGTGTAAAAATTAGGGAAATAATCTTGGAGATAGGAAGGTAAGTAAGTATTTCGACCTTATTCACTTACCAGTAGCACTGACTAGCACTTCGACTATGCTGCCGACGGCGCACGGCGCCATGCCGGGCGGAGGCACCGTCACAAGCCTCGGCAGAACTCGGAAGAAGTATCTTCCATCAACCCTGCGAATTAACAAGGTTCGATTAGATTTAGGTCTCTAATAATAATATGTATTGACTTTCGTTTCATATATTTTTTTATTTTGGTTGAATGAAACAATTGGGTACGCAAAGTTTTTTGTTCGAAAGTCCGTTATTGGCTTAAACTTATCTTTAGACAATATTGAGAAACTAATTTAAATATTTTTTATTTTGGTCCAGTAGTTTTGTTTTTATGCGCTAAAATGTTTTGTTCCTATGAACGCTAACAGTATGCAGACCGTCGCGTGAAGGTCATAAAACCGTATCTTTGAAACGTTGTAAAATCCAAACTACTGAACCAAAATAATAAATATTGAAATTATTTTCTCAATATTGTCTAAAGATAAGATTAAACCAATAACGGACTTTCGAACAAAAAACTTTGCCTTCCGAATTGTGAGTACTTTCCTAAAGAGGTACCATTTGATTATGATTGCTGTCTACTCGCAAAAGTGTACGTCTACCACGGTATGTACCAATAAATAACAACTTCTTAAAATTATCGTGATTGGCAAGATTGAGAGAAAGTAAGTTGACGATCAATCACCGACAGCTCCTGGCTCTCCACTAAAGAGAACTGACGGCTTTTCTCCACCAGGTACCAGAAGAATATAATTCGTGCGGAATCAGAATGGGATAATACTTTTTGGAACTGAATCAAAAATGACAGTTCTCGAGTAGCATCAGTAAAAAAAAAATTTGTTCTACGTTCTATCATAGGGTTACGAAATTGGAAATACACATAAATGTTTATTGTTTGTAATCTAAAAGGATTCAATATTATTGCATTAATTGAATAAAACGTGATAAAACTCGAGCAGACACCCACGCGCACAGAAAACACAAGCAAGTTTCGACGCGAGTTTGCCATAGCCAACTAGAGTTTGCCGAAATGCTGACGCTACAGGACCACGAGCTTCTCAGTTCCAAAAGGTATTGTCCCATTCTGATCCCGCACGGATTATAAATCACTTACCTTATGTCATCAACAGTAAGAACGATCTCGTGCATGCCAGCATGTTCGGGCACGAACTCGCCGGCGCCGCGCGAGTCCAGCTTGAGCCTAGACTCTTGCTCCAGCGGGTTGACGATGGTCACTTTCACGTCAGATACCGACAGCTCCTGGGCTATGCTCTCCACTTTGATATACGTCTGGAACATATGTGATTGGGTAATTCTACGGCAGAGCTGCATTTATGCAATTCCCGTGGCATTAGATAATTTGATGTTCTCACATTACTTTAGAACACATTAGTAACCATCTTATTGTTACATGATTATAAAATTGTTACTAATGTGTTCTAAAGTAATGTGAGAACATCAAATTATCTGATAACCCTTAAATAAAAAATGCCACGGGAATTCGGAACCCAAAGTTTTTTGTTCGAAAGTCCGTTATTGGCTTAATTGAACGAGCGAGCGAAGCGAGCGAAGTTCTCCGAGTCTACTGGAACAATCCGGCGTTTGTATGTATGTATGTATGTATGTATGTATGTATGTATGTATGTATGTATGTATGTATGAATGTTCGTTCGACGATAACTTGAGTAAATTTAGTCGGATCGTCATGAAATTTGGTAGGCGGGTAAAAGAGGTAAAGAGAATTTTTAAGTTCGAACATGAGCCAAATCGGTCGAGGGGTTGCTGAGATATGGGATCGCGAGTTCATAGTTCGGGGCGAACCACTAGTCTTATCTTTAGACAATATTGAGAAACTAATTTAAATATTTTTTTTATTTTGGTCCAGTAGTTTTGTTTTTTTGCGCTAAAATGTTTTGTTCCTATGATCGCGAACAGTATGCAGACCGTCGCGTGACGTCATAAAACTGTATCTTTGAAACGTTGTAAAAACAAAACTACTGGACCAAATTAAAAAATATTTAAATTAGTTTCTCAATATTGTCTAAAGATAAGATTAAGCCAATAACGGACTTTCGAACAAAAAACTTTGGGCTCCGAATTGCATAAATGCAGCTCTGCCGTAGAATTACCCGATAGTTTAATAATCTCGTTGTGGGTACGTGATATTGTAGCACTTATGAAAACCTCTTAGGGTTAGATTTCGAATTCGTAGCACTCGATATCACCGTAGTTGATAACCTGGTAGCCCTCGATATCACTGTAGTTGATAAATTGGTAGCACTCGATATCGCTGTAGCTGATAACCTGGTAGCATTCGATATCGAACAGCGAGCGGAGATATCGAAGTACTCTTTAACCTCATAGCCCTCAATTTCGTAGCGCCTGATAACTTCGTAGGGCCTGGTGCCCTCGTAGAACTCGCTATCGAAACACCTAATACCCTTGTAGCATCAAGCTTGTAGCATCAATGAGCCTCGTAGCACCTGATTCTCTCGTAGCACTCAATGTCGTAGCATCCGATACCCTAGTAGCGCTCGATATCGTAGCACCTAATAACCTCGTCACACTCGATATCGTAGCATCTATGAAAACTTAGTAGGACAAGATGACGTAGCACCTGATAACCTCGTACAACTCAATATCGTAGCATCTATGAAAACTTAGTAGGACAAGATGACGTAGCACCTGATAACCTCGTACAACTCAATATCGTAGCATCTATGAAAACTTAGTAGGACAAGATGACGTAGCACCTGATAACCTCGTACAACTCAATATCGTAACATCTATGAAAACTAATAACCTCGTAGCATACGACATCGTAGCACCTGATAACCTCGTAGCACTTGATAATCTCGTAGTACCTGATAAACTCGTTTTACCTTCGTTGCACCTGATAAGCTTGTAGCACCTGCTAACGTCGTAGCACCAGATAACTTCATAGCAATTGGTAATCTTGTAGCACCTGATAACCTCGTAGCACCTGATACCTTCGTAGCACCTGATAAGCTTGTAGCACCTGCTAACGTCGTAGCACCAGACAACTTCGTAGCAATTGGTAATCTTGTAGCACCTGATAACCTCGTAGCACCTGATACCTTCGTAGCACCTGATAAGCTTGTAGCACCTGCTAACGTCGTAGCACCAGACAACTTCGTAGCAATTGGTAATCTTGTAGCACCTGATAACCTCGTAGCACCTGATACCTTCGTAGCAACTGACAAACTTGTGGCACCTGTTAATCTCGTAGCACTAAATAAATAACGAAAACTGTGCGCTGGCTATAACCTACGAATGATTTCTCCTCCTCGGTACATAACAGTGTATGTAACTTTGTAGTAACTGTGTAAGCAGTGTCAGTATAAACACCATAAGCTCAGAAGACCTTAGAACTTAGACCTATATCTTGTCTTTCACTTATTTGATTTTGTTGAAAAAAAAAACGGTTTTCCATACTTACAGGCTCACCCACTCTCCCAGACGTGGAGTCTAGGGCCACTCTCAGCATGTCATGAACCGGGGGCCTCGGCGGAACGTTCCGGAACTGAGTAGCCCACGTCATTACACCCAGGTGCTCTACCTCGTTCGTACTCATGTCTCTAGCTGACAGCACTGGTTGCACTCCTGAAAAATTATTTATTTATTCGTATGGCCACAAAATGTGACTTTGGATTTATAGTTTTTTACTAGAGGCCATTTTTATGGATCACTGAGGCAGCGGAGTAAGATCTATAGGCCTAAAATGACGTCCGTAAAATTGGCTTCTCTCTACGCGTGCAGACAAAAGCAGAGTCTACAGCTGCCATATTAGCCCCGCTGAATTACTTTGCTACTTAGCGGTCAAGCATTTTAGAGAGGCGTCCATTTTGTTCCCACCTAGTTTCTTTCCAGCATCGAGAGCCAGTTGGTTGTTCTCCTCCCACTTGGCGGGGTCCCGTCGCAGGCGGCTTGGGGGAGGAGCTGGGCCACCCATCGAGCGCACCAGGTCGTTGGCTGCGCGACCGTCATTCCAGTCCGTCTGGGGAAGACGTTATATTATGATATTAGTTTTCCTTCAAACTTACCTTAAGGGTGGACGATAGCAACGTGGCGGGAAATTCAAAATTTTCACAGTTTTTTACATTTTGTAGCTAAACTGAGCTATTTTTGTTCAGCGATTTTTCGTTCGCGGCAATAAAATAGTATTCTTTTCATTACTGTAAACAACAGAACAACAATAATTCAGCCAATTATGTGTTCTGGTCTACGAAGCAGTGGCACTGCCCAAAAAACTTGTCGTAGACCAGAACACATAATCTGCTGAATTATTGTTGTTCTGTTGTTTACAATAATAAAAAAAATACTATGTTATTGCCGCGAACGAAAAATCGCTGAACAAAAATAGCTCAGTTTAGCTACAAAATGTAAAAAACTGTGACAATTTTGAATTTCCCGCCACGCTGCTATCTTCCAGCCTTAAAGTCCAATGATATCAGCGTGGCGAGAAATGATTTTTTTTTTTTTTTTTTCAATTTGAAGCTAAACAGTAAGATCAACGTGTATTGAGAAAGAAAAGTTACCGTGAAGTTGGTGACGGCGCGCTCGAGGCGCGAATTGACCCAGTCCAGTATGGACCTGTAGCCGGGCGAGCCGGGCTTCAGGAAGTAGGAGAGGTACGTCATGCCGGACAGCTCGTCCAGCCAAGGAGATGCCAGGTACTCCGGCTCCAACACCATGGGGACGTTGAACTCGCGGTGCGCCAGCTTCATAGCGCGACGGCAATTCTCAACTGCGTTGTGGCGATCTGGATGAGAGGGTTGTGTTGTAGGATTTTTCAAGTCTTTCTTTTGTTTTTTCTGTAGAACTTTACAATACGTGCCACGAAAGAAGATACTTGACCGCGCCTTCCGGACCTCTTACCACCGCCCCGATAACGCCCGGACCCGTCCCGCACTCATACAGCTAAAGAGATCTGTATAAATCGTCACTACGCATGTCAAACCATGTGGTGTCTAAAGTCTGTTCTTTCATGGCACGCATTTACAATCTACTGTCTCTACAATCTACAAATCTAGACACGCGGTAGCGTGTCAAGCCAAGTTCTCAAGAAAAACTGGCGAACGCACCGTGTGTCTATTTACCCGAACCATTTGGACCAACTTTTTACCCCTTCATAATAAGTAATTTACGGTAAGCCAGATGTTGCGCTAGGTAGGTATAACGTGAGAATGGGTAAAGCTAGACTTATTTACGTTTACCTATATGGGGATTGTATAGATAAATATAGATTTAGTATACTCAACCCACTGTATTACAAGGCAAACGGTGACCTAAAAACAGCTTGACATTTCTATAGAATGCAGCCCCATACAAACTAAGTTGGTTAAAGTTGCGAAACAAATGTCAAAGGCAATCCCATTGAAAAACAAACCGAGTTACTGGCAAAGGCTAATTTAGTCAAATACCTGTTGAAAAGACGAAGCTCGAAATTAAATAACTTGTATTCACTTACTTAGTTCTCGCCAATGTGGGAAGGTACCAGGCTTGCAGTGGTCAAGTAGAGCTGAGAGCAACACGCCGCTATTCCAGTCTGTGGTCAAGTTGTTGACGCGACACTCAGGCAGAGCTGACTGAAGCCATGACAACATCAGCTTTCTGTGAAAAAGAACGAAAAAAATGTATTTCTCCATGAAAATTTGTATGGAGAAGTAAATATTTTTTTCGCTCATTTTGGAGTGAAATTTGGCTCAGAATCACTAGTTCAACTAAATACCTTCAGCTTTAAAACCACTTAAATAACACGGTGTATGAATTTGGGGTTGAGTTGCCTTACAACTCAGGGCACTTCGGAACCATGAGATAGTTTGTGTACCAACCCTCATCTCTATTCCTCCTTCATATCGTGACCATAACTTAAATGTAGCGCAGAGCAATCCATTGAGTATTCCTCCTCAGAACGTCAATACACTGAGTTCATAAACTTCGTAACGTCACAGAGGTGCAAACTAAGTAGGTAAGTATATTCTTTCGGTTTGAGATTACACAAACCGCTGCCTTACAAAAGAAACTGCACTCTTTATGGCTGGTTATAAAATAAAAGGGCTTTCGCAGCTGGCAATAAAACCAAGCGAGCATAGATTCCACCACTCTGCACCAACGAATGTGTGAACCAGGCGACCGCATCCACGAATGCATGTGCCGTTCACTAATTGCTTACCCATTGGAAAACGTTTAAATTTCCGGATACAAGATGAATAGCTGTCTACAACGAACTAGAAATTTATAGACCATGCACGAAATCGGTGCGTGATAAATAACACTTCCATTTTTCATACTCTTCAGATTCTTTAGAAAGTGTCGCATGTAGATGAGAAGTAGCTAACGTCGAAACTGCTTATGAGGCTGCACACAAGTGCACATTTATCATGTCTATTTTATTTTTTCACCAGGAGAACAACCTCACCTCGCTTTTCCACCTATGCAGTTGGTACCTATTTATGGTCAGCGATGCGCTAGGTCAGGGGTCGGCAACCTTTTGCGACGAAAGAGCCAAAAATAACAATCTACAAAATTTTCCAATTTTTAAGAACCACAAACCGATTTTACTCCGTATCACCGATTTTACTCTTATTTTTCTAATGATTTTGAGGGGATCAGGACTCTTGAATGATAATTTAGCGCCCTCCGTGTCCACTTATTAAGTTTTTTTTTGCGGATGGACTAAAGAGCCGCAATTTTACACCTATAGAGCCGCATTTGGCTCGCGAGCCGCAGGTTGCCGACCCCTGCGCTAGGTTAACAATGATAGCTCTTATCGCGCGCGGCATAGATGCGTCAATCGAACATCATAAATAAAATTAATTATTGTTACACTTACCTCGGTGGGAATTTGCTGCGTCCTATTTGGTAGCGAACGATGAGCGACCAGATGAGCCCCAATATGAGCTTCAGGTTACCGTTCACAATATCCGTATTACCTGAAAACATATTTAATATCGAAAACAGGTCTATTATGGCTTAAACTTTCGACTGATTGAATATAAAGCTAGCTGGATACTTATAATAAAACGCTATCAGAATTATAAGAGATGTTTGTTGGTTTGGATGATTACTGAGGAAAACATCGAGTGGTTAGAATGCTACAAGAGACATCCTAAAACAGGATTAGCCAGCCCACGACAAAATTCCGGGGTCGCTGGGTATTTTTTTCCACGCCGACCCCGGGCGACTCATTGGGAAAAAAAATCGAGTAAGATGATCATTCTGAGAGATCCCTCAATGCAAAATTCTCCAATCCGTAGTGGGCACGTGAAGCCCGGCTTCTCTCTCTCGCTATGAGCAAAGGCCTATGCCCAGGTAGTGGGACATAAACGATGTGTTACGTCATGTCATGTGGGTTAAGCGACCCCCTCTGGCCCTGTCATACCAAAGGGGGTCGCTTAAGGCGCGCGGTGCATAGTGAATTAGCCCGCGCGCAAAGAAAAATGCACAAATCTGAATCCTGTATCAAATACACTAGGTACATAAATCGAAAATGTTCACATATCAAACCCTAGAATTAGGTGAGACCTATCTAACATAGCCAGTTTCATGTTGATATCCATAACAGATTGCAAGATATTTTGGGTGAAAAAAACTGCGCTGCCTATTTTTTTTCAGCCAAAATATCTTCAAAACGTTTATGAATGTCAACACGAAACTGATTCTGTTGGATAGGTTTTACCTAATTCTAGGGTTTGATATGTGGAATTATTCGATTTGTTTAGTGTATTTGATACAGGAATCGATTTTGTGCATTTTTCTTTGCACGCGGGCAATTCACTATGCACGGCGCCTTAACATTAATATGGGGCCGACTTCGAAATCTCGAAATAATTTGAGTTAAAAACTAAAACCAGACTACCAACCAACCAACCGAGCCTTGAAACAAGACCTGCTTATCCTTAAAATAGACTCATAGGTAATTATTCTTAGGTAAAGGTAATGAATTAACAATAAAAGGCAATCGGTTTATCAAAATAAATGCGAATGTGGTGTCCCCCGACTATGATTAATTACATAAGAGTTTTGATAGTCAGGTTTTAGTTTTTAATTTGCATTTATATTTTATGTTTTTTAGCAAGTACCAGTGATTTTGGATAGAATAGAACCAAGAAAAGAAAAAAAATACACATTTTGGTATTTTTTGTTTTACTTTTGACGCTACTTGTGTTATACATTTTCGAAGCCCTTTAATTTGATACCCATGACGATGGTATCCGATAATTTATATTTTTGTGACCACCATTTTAAGGCGCACCACAGGTATCATCTTGGAGTTTTTGAAAATTTAACTATGTTTTATCACCTGGGTGATTAAGACGAATCCAACGATACCTTATTTATTTAAATCGGCCGAGTAGTTAAGGCTACTGCACCAAATGTATGGAGCAGCTGATATTTGTTTTATAGATTTCGCATAAAAGTTGCTAGTATTGATGAGTTAATCGATCCCCTTAGGTATGAAATGACCTTTCTGTAACACTCTGTCTAGGCTACATTTTAGATATATAGATAGATATAATGCTCTTTGTAGTACGATTGTACAAACACCAAAGAATTACAAAGAATTTTCTTACAACTAATAACTATAAGTAACATCTCACCAATATTAACTAGCTTGACTCCATCATCCTCGATGGCCTGCAGCGCCGTGGTGACATTGTCGAGCTGCTGATGCTGGTTGGTTGGCTTGGAGCTCCAGCCCTTCAGCCTTCTTCCCTGCAGGGCCTCAACCAGGGCGCAGAGCACCGTCCCGTCGCGCAGGTCTTCTACTAAATCTACAACCTGGAGACAGAGTTTGACTATGATTGTTTTTGCTCATACCCATAGCAGAGTGCTCAGTCAGTGCGTTCTGCACACACAACAAGAATAGGATTACAGAAATGATATCGGCCTAACAGAGTTGGTATTTATTGTCTGTCTGTAGATCTTCTTCTTAGCGTATCGATGGCAAAACGGTACATTCTGTAACTGTTTTGATAACATTTATGGTGGTTTCTGCATTTTTTTTCCTTTCCTTGTTTCTTTACGAACAAGCAGTATTAAACTCTAATTTAGAGTCCACGGAATGACAGTTGTTACAAAGGCTTTATCTGTCAGTACCATACTAGCAACTGTCATTCCGTGGACTCGAATAAACAATTAGAGTTTAGGTGGATTTAAAGGACTGCTGCTCTTCACTTTTCGACTCTACCCTAATTGAAAACAAAGAGCCATTATTATTATTGGTGATAAAATTATGATCAACGCCAAGTGGGTTGATGGGAACTTGCAATCGTTTTATAATGGTATTTATAAACTTTATCGTTATCAAGTCCTTTTCACACTAACCTTAATATCCACAGGCTTCAAGGTCTCGTTGACCCAGTTCCTGAACGTATTAGCCTGGATCTCGACCCAAAGGTCTTCATGTCCCTTGATAGCCATTCCCTTGGCCGCTGTACCCTCGGGGCTCCTAGCTGCAAGACCAGCTTGGGTGATCCGTCCAGCAGACCCTTCCGCCGAGTGGGCCCTCACCCCCTGGTGCGATACCCTCACACCTTCCATATTATACGTGGTCGCTACACTAGTCTCTCATTTATCACTGCGACGTCTTTGGCACTTAACATCGTCGTCATGGAAACACTCTTGCGCTGCAACAGTAAAGGGTGAAGTGCGTTACAGAGTGCACACGATTAGCTAGTAAACCTGGAATGCGATGCGTGACCTCAGTACACGCTACGAGAACAGTGCGAGCATGGATTGCATTTACAGAGGGGTGTGTTGTGTAGCGTCGTGGGTTTGAAGTGGGTGGTGTCCTTGGAAATCGTAATGCACTATTCTATGTAGGTACTTAAGTAATCTTTTTTATGGAAAATATTGACGTAATATTATAACTTCACGCCTATATTCCTGAACAGGTTTATGAGACACCAGCTGTTTGAATAGTATGTTTGGCAGAAAAACGTTCCAATCTACCTGTTACCATGGACTTGCATGCAACATGTAAGTAATACTGTTATGAATGTTAATATAATAACATATGAATATGCATTGTTGAGATTATTGTCGAGTCTCGACGATATCGACAAAAAACGCGGCGGGCTTGTATGTAACAATCTGTACTCGATAAACCTGACGTGCTAATGGTTAGTACCTACATATACACGCTCTGGCAGAGTTGTTCACAGCGACAAATTACATTGCATTACGCAACACGTTCTCTTCCCTGTCGCTACTTTAACTCTACAACCTGTAACGTATCGACTAGCATTAATCAATGCATTCATCCGGGACCTAGAGTTTGAAAGGTATAAAATGAACCAAACGTTTGTCGTGCAAATTCTACCTGGGTTTGAATCTTGCTACTTGTTTGGCATCTTGCACCAACTCGCTCCACTTCCTCAATACGAACCAATCCAACACAGTCTCTTTGACTTTCAAACTACACCACACCGAAAGGAGTAATGTGTCAAGAATGCCCATTTCGCACTATTCAATTGTAGTTGGGAGGACCGGCCGCCAGTTACACACTGGATATTATAGGCATAAAGGCATTCCTCACACTAACTAATTCAAAGCTTTAACTTGAGTAACAGGAGTGCACATTTCGCACTGCCTGGATTCCTGTTTAGGATGGGCCCGCCTCACTCTATGGGCCCCAGCGCCCCTTTTTGCTAAAAATCCAATCAGCCAATCCACCCGTTATCTAAAGCTGTCAAAAAAATTGTTGCTTTGGAATTATTTCCCTGAAAAAAATACATAATTTGACCGTCGAAAACAGGAGTGGATTTTTAGCGATTGTGCTTACGATTTCGAACTGCATTGATTCCTGTTTAGGTATACCTAAACGGGAATCAAGGCAGTGCGAAATGTAGGGGCTTACACTGAATGTAGGGCCCAGTAAAAAGGCTTTGCGTACGCTAATGAGCGATAACACGACCGCGGCACCTCCTCGGCAAGTCTGCTCATCAATGTCATCATAAACCGCTGAGCCCTAGTAGATTGATGACGCATTGTCGCGTGAACTGATTGATGGCTCTTTCCGTCTAGTTCCGTGCGGATCCGCGGAACTTTGCCGCTGTGTGTGTTTATTGATGGGTGTCGTTGTAAATTCCATCGTTTTTGTGGAAAATGAGCGTTGCGTCGGTGCGGTGGTTGAACAGAAGGAAGGATATGATATGCATGGCAACCGTGACATTCAAGGACCTGACATTTCTGCACTTACAGCCAAAAGTTGAGCATAGAGCAGAGATTACGTGAACACAGATATCTATGCCAGACTCAGTTTTCACCAAAAGACCAATGTCGTTGTAAATTTCAACTTTAGCTATCGTCGTAAAAAGCAGTGGACTGTGGCGCGACCGGAACGTTGAGCGACGATGCGTTTTTTGTATTGTGTTTTTGTTGAATTTTGATTATTCAAATTCATACAGACCTTCATTAAAATCATCACAAGAATACACGGAACGTGTGGTATTTACATACATACCTACCTAGAACATGCGCGCGAGAAACATCACTCTTATTTCATGGGCAAGAAGTCTTGGTACATTCGGTAACACGCTAGGATACCCCTTTTTGTTCGATCGACGCATTTATGTCACGCGCGATAAAAGCTACCATAGTGTGTCGCTGACCTCACTTAGCATAGATAACTGAACAGGGGGGTTACCCTTGACGCTATTGCGATCAAATTGAAAAAGTTTAAAAAAATAATTTCTCTTTGAATTCGCATAGTAATGCTTTGATTTTAAATACTTTGAAATGTTTATTCAAAGCTAAGGCTGTTATATTCAATAAAAACACAAAAAGTAAAATATAAAATTTAGTAAATTGCGCCATATTGCGGCCGTATTGGAAAAATGCGTCAAGGGTAGAGGGGCTGAGGCCTGAGTCTGTAACGCAATGGTACCTCGATAGGCTCCCAGTTTTAGCTGTCTGCCCTTTTAATGTTTTTATGGTACAACAAATAATACTCTGATTCTAATTTTAGAGGATTAGTTCGCTGGTTGTAGGAGCAAAACGAGGAAAACCCAGTTTTGACCTTCTACTGGGAACCTATCGATACGCCATTGCATTACAGACAGCCCTGGTTAATATTGTTGTGGCCTCTACCTAAGTTTGAATTTTCTCTAGGCCGCGGGTTTTATTAGACCCGTAATAAAATGTGGAACCCAGTTAAAATATTCCTGAAATCCTTATTACGCGACCGACAGAAGCAGATTAAAATCATTATTTGCAGGCAGCGTTAATAATTTTATTAACTTTACCTTCGATTTATTTCGGTGAACTCTAATTATTTTTTTACAAAAGCCCTGATTTTGGGCCTTGCGCAGTCGAATAAAAACAAGAAAGCAATATTGTATTCGAAACGGGTCGAATCGCGATTGGTTTTTAGGCAAATTAATTACCTTATTTATCCCGACGTTTCGGCCGCGTTACAGCTGCCGTGGTCGCGGGTAGACTGGAGCGGAGAGTGTTTTAATTATTGTGGTGACAGTTGGGAAACTACCTGAGTGTTGTGTGCCGGCCCACTGCAAATGACAATAGTGATGTGAGGGTAGTTTCCCAACTGTCACCACAATAATTAAAACACTCTCCGCTCCAGTCTACCCGCGACCACGGCAGCTGTAACGCGGCCGAAACGTCGGGATAAATAAGGTAATTAATTTGCCTAAAAACCAATCGCGATTCGACCCGTTTCGAATACAATAATGTTTAAATATCGCGAATCATTAAAAGTGAATAAGAAAGCAATAATAAAGACTAGGTTCAATTATTTCGCGATTAATTTATTATAGACCTAGTACCTGAATCTGAATCTTTCTTAAATACCTTCAACTAATTTCAGACGAGTTGTGGTGACAGTTGTTTTATTAGATAAGGGTATCGCATTTGGTCTAACTAGACACAACTCTTTCTATCCTACGTATTCATTTGATTCATCTACTAAAGTCTTGTAATGTCGAACGAAACTTTTGCAGGTCGAATCGCGATTAATTGCGGTGCAAAAAATTACCTTATATTTCGAATACGCGAGAAAATAAGTTTTTTGCATTTCGTAATTTATAAAGTAAGTTTTGAAGAAAGAAATTTAGAAAAAGAAAAATAACAGCCGTAGATTAAAATCTGAAGATACGATAGACATGAATAACATTGGGTAGCAAAACGTTTACTCCATTTTCAAAGGCCTGAGCGCGGTAAACTATCCTCTAAAGGTGACATTACATAGCACGACGCAACATACAGCAGCCGCACTTGGAGGCTTTAGCACTTATCTTTCGTCTGAGGTATTTTAATGAGGCTTTTCTGTTGTCATCTGTCGGCCGAAGCTCGGCGTTTGGGGCGGCGCGAGGAAGCTGCATTTACTCGCCCAAGAGTGACGTGTTAAGAGGGTGCTAGAGCACCATTTTCCCATACAAACGTTGTTCAGGTTTAATTTCTAAACTACAGCTGGATTTTGCTGAAACTTGGTTTATATCAGTAGAGAACCAATACGGAGGTTTGCAAATAGTTTTTATAATAAAAAAATTGCCTGAAAGAAATTAGAGCGATGCGTTTTTCGCGCCGAAAAAGGGGGTACTTTCAGCTGTTATTTACTTACATTATTACACTATCTATTGGAGCCTAACTACCTTGGGAACATCAATAATGTATTGTACTAGTCAGATAAAAAAAAGATTTTTGAAATAGCTAATAAAATGTAGAAATGGCAGCTGAACTACGAAAAAATTTAGGAAAATAGATCTACAACTACAACTACTAGATCTACAACTACAACTCGCGAAAGGACACGAATACACTTAGACTCATAAAACCGCATTGCATCTCACTTTTCCCGCGCCCCGTCTCGCTCTGGGTGAAACAGCTATAGAAAACAGGGTTTCACGGGCTTGGCCGTCACTGAGTTCCCACGGTCCTGAAGGGGACTCTTAACAGTTGAGGGTGCACGCACTAATTAGGCTAGGCACAAAGTATAAGCTTGCGAGGTGTCTACTTTTAAGATAAGTTATTCGAATACTCAACTTTTATGAGGTAGCTTTAAGCAAGTATGTAATTTTGCCAAGACAGTAGTGAAATAGGTTAGGTTTTAAAATAATAAAAAAAAAAATAGGATCGGGGCATTCTCGAACTTCAGACTCTTTCCTAAGCACGTGCCAGGTACTCATCATCAAGTAACAAATTGATCCCTAGCCTAAATCAAACCGGCGGCAAACTCTAGGTTTTACTTAAGTACCATTAACTCTATCTTCCCGTGAATCTGAATGTAAACTTTATACACCGTTTGAGCTATACTTAAGGGGTACGTGGTATTGTCCTTAGTATCCAAAGTGGACGTAAATTATAAGCTCGAGCAAAAGGGTAACCCGCAATAATCTCTCAAAAGATGAGATGAGAAGTATTGAATGGCGGCTTTAACGGCGCGTGGGTCGCAGAGCCTTTAAATTGGTCGGGCCGGATACATAATAATATTTATGTAGATGTATTCTGTACTAAAGGAATAGTTCGCGGTTTGTATTGCCGCCCGACCGTTTCTGTGGGTAGACTATTTGTTGCTGCTAACTTATCATAGCGTCAGACTTATTTTAGTTGATCTAGTCGAATGTAATATATGTGAATGTAAATATTGACATCAGCTCGCTGGAGTTTAACCTCAACACTACGGCTTAAAACCGCGCAAAGTTGAATGCAGTGGGAATCGTGTGATCGATGTTTTGATGCAACTTTTAAATAAACCAGTTGATATTTTAAATTGATTGCATGTTTCAAAGTTTTTTGCGGTGGCATGGCAACGGCACGAGAGGCCAAGGACGCTGTTTAATTGAACATTGCCGCCCACTTTGTAAAGGACACGTTAATTAAAATCAACCCATGGAAGCGCGACGCTGGAGGTAGTAGGTAGTTAGTTATACACCTAATTTACATAATAATATGTGAAGTATTCAATGTATTGTCAATCACTAGCTATCTAGCTATTAACAATATGCATTACCATTTCCGAAATAATTGGTAGGTAAAGCAATCTACTCTACATCGATCGATCATTTGCTTCTCGGTCATCTTCTTGTATTTCTCATCATTTTAGTCTGATTCTAAGCTGGCCCTCGTAACACTTCACCTTGTAGGATCTTTTGTCTACTCCTCTCATAAAGCCCTGAGTCATAAGTTATGTTAGCTAAGTACATACTCCAAGAATATTTCCTATGTGAGACGGAGTCACATAAAATAATACAGGCAGGCATGAAAACGCTGCGTTGTTCCCTGCGTATAGGGTTTTCTATTTAAAAAAATATTTAATGTGCATAAATGTCAATAATTGTTGTGGTTGCGGCGATATTGAAATTGGTCATGATAATTATTGGCAATTACCGAAAGTATCAATTTATCACGAAAACGTCGCTTTCAGCTATGTTTATTTGCAAATCTATACTTATAATAAAACTCTAGCGAAGTCAATTCTGTACATTGAATATTTTTAGAAAAAAACTAGCAGGGGTTACTAAGTAAACTATACTGAATCCAAAAATGCAAAAAAAACGGTTTATGTCTGTCTGTCTGTCTGTCTGTCTGTCTGTCTGTATGAACACGATAAACGCGAACACCGCTGAATAGTTTTCAACCAAACTTAACATGGTCGTAACTCACGTTTCTGGGAGTAACTTAGGCTATCCGATGTTTTGAATACATTGCGGGTTGCAATTTTAACTTCGTTTTTTGTAAGAAATATTCATAATTTTGATATGGCTTCTTGAGAAGGTATGCTAGGAAGGTAATACTGAAAATATTTCTGCAAAAAAAAAAAACGACTTTGAACCACATTCTTTCGAAAACCTACATTGCGGGTTGCAATTTTTAACTTGATTTTTTGTGTGAAATATCCATAATTTTGATATGGCTTCTTAAGAAGGTATATTAAGAACGTGATACTGAGCACATTTCTGAAAAAAAAAAAAGTCTGACTTTATTATCTCGGAAACCGTTGATTTCCCAGGCATAGTTCCTTGGGCAAAAATGTTCGTTATGATGAGGACTATACGTATACGTACGTATACGTGGTCTCCGGCTTTGTTGGCGGTCTTTTAACACTCTGTATAATAGCACGCTACGACTTTTGGCATTTGGGGCGCATATTGTAAATGAAAAATAGGCAATTGTTTATTTTATTTTGGCGGAAAATGTTAGTTCTACAAGCGTAGCATAAGGCCGGGTTAGAGCGTATCTATGGGTTTAAACAATAGGTATCTCACTCTTTTGTTTGACGTAGAGCGGGATGGATAGAGCCATAGATACGCTCTAACCCAGCCTTATGATGCTTGCTGGAGGGAATTGTGAGTGGTTTTCGGTGGAGGTCGGACAAAGTTCATCGATGTTAGAAATGTAGTACTGTTGCGTCGCGGTCGAAATGTTCTGGGTTTGAACCCACGCGAGGTCGAAATTTTTTTTGTGCCTTTTTTTAAATATTTACTCTACTGAGCCCAACTTGATATTAAAAAAATATATTTTGTTTGCCGTAGAGCGGGATAGACAGAGTTATTTGCGGTAGATACGCTCTAACCCAACCTTATGCTTTGCTTGCTGGCTGAGCATGAGAACGGGTAAGACCTTATCTATGGGCTTATAACTTTATCTATCCCACTCTACGTCGAGGGAGATACATAATAAACCCCCATACTTCCCAGGCAATTCTTATGCCAAGCTTCCTGGTATCTTACACGGGCGATACCTAATCTAAACAAACATATTTAATCATAAATGTATTGTTTAGATTAGGGCACACAAAGACAGACACACAGACAGGCACACCCTCATAAACACATAAACAGACACACACACAAAGCTATCAAACTTATGACACCCCTCCATAACCATCAAAAAGTTAGATGCTTTTAAACTAGACCTACAATGTAATTTGCCTAGTCCGAATAGTTTACAAATTGCAAATAATCACTACAGAGACTTTTTCAAAGTCGTTTCAGATAGCTTTGACAAAGTGTTTAAGCTGAAAAAATTAGTCACAGGTAATAAATCAGGATTTAGTGAGTGGGCAACAAAGGGCATTCGAAATAGCAGGAATACACTTTATTCACTATATGAGAAGAAAACTTATACGTACGATCCCCGTTTTCTAGAATATGTTAAAAAATATCAAAAAATATTTAGGGCCGTCTGCCACAAAGCTAAATGTGCACACATAAAGGATACTATAGACAAATCAGCAAATAAATCTAAAACAATTTGGACTATTATAAATAGGGAAACGGGTAAAACTAAAACAGGCGAGCGCGAATTTTCACTAAATATCAACAATGAGGTAATAACATCAAATGAGGATATAGCCACGGCATTCGAAAAGTTTTTTACAAATATTCCATTAGAAACAACAGTTCATTTAGACTCATCGCCGGATCTTGCAGCTGATATATTAAAAGCAAATGTCCTACCTTGTGATCATCAATTCTCATTTTCTCATATAAATGCGCACATAGTAGTAAAAACATTTAAATTGTTGAACTTAAAAAAAACTGAAGACTTATGGGGTTTGTCAGTAAAAATTATCAGCTCAGTAATACATGTGTTAGCACCACACTTAGCTAGTATTTTCAACAAGTGTATAGATGAAGGTCTGTTTCCGGACCTCATGAAATATAGTAGGCTTGTACCATTATTTAAAAATGGCGATAGGCAAGATCCTTCAAATTTTAGACCAGTGTCAGTCCTACCAGTATTAAGTAAAATATTTGAGAAAGTCGTGCTAGCTCAGCTACTATCATACTTCGATAAACACAAACTTCTCCACGACCAACAGTTTGGTTTTACTAAAGGACGCTCAACGACGGATGCGGGAGTGATGTTAGTTAGGCACATTTATAGCGCATGGGGGGATAGGAAAGATGCTATAGGCGTATTTTGTGACCTTTCAAAGGCATTTGACTGTGTAGACCATGAAACACTTCTCATAAAATTAAAATACTACGGGGTAAAGGGGAAAGGCTTAAAACTAATGAGATCATACTTGGAAGGGAGGGTTCAAAAAGCTGACATAAATCGTACACAGTCTGCGGGTTCCCAGGTGAAGATAGGAGTTCCGCAAGGATCCATCTTAGGACCGTTTCTATTCCTTGTTTACATTAATGATTTGCCACATATGGTGAAAAACATGTCTGAGATAGTATTATTTGCTGATGACACGTCACTTATTTTTAAAATAAGGAGACAAGAAGATGACCTAAGTGATGCAAATACTGCTCTCTCACGTGTATTAGATTGGTTCACAGCCAATAATTTACTGTTAAATTCTAAAAAAACAAAATGTATAAAGTTTACCCTACCGAATGTGATACAGGTAGAAAACAATATTATACTAGGAAAAGATAAATTAGAGCTAGTAGAAGAAACTGTATTTCTAGGCATCACTATTGATGCAAAGCTTCAATGGGGCCCGCATATTGTAAAATTATCTCATAGGCTCAGTTCTGCAGCTTATGCTGTAAAAAGAATCAGGGAATTGACTGACATCGCAACTGCTAGGCTTGTCTACTTTAGTTACTTCCATAGTATTATGTCATATGGCTTACTACTATGGGGTCGGGCAGCAGATATTGAGAGCATCTTCATCTTGCAGAAGAGAGCCATCCGATTTATCTATAGACTAGGTAGTAGAGTGTCGTTAAGAGAACTTTTCAAAGAAATTGACATCCTGACAGTTGCAAGTCAATATATCTACGCCAACATTGTTTATGCTAAAAAACATATTGCAGAATTCGATACATTAGGTAGCCATCATAATATAAATACTAGGAATAAGCACAAGCCTACAATTCCAACTCTTAGGCTTAAGAAGGCTAGGAGCTCATTTCTCGGCAACTGTATACGCTTCTATAATAAGATCCCAACAGATATCCTAAGTTTACCAGAGGCCCGATTCAAAAAATGTGTAAGGCACACGTTGTGCCAAAAGGCCTATTACAGAATAGATGATTATCTAAATGACAAAGAAGTCTGGCACTAAACCAGTTCAGCGCACGATCACCACACTTACCAATGTGTTATTTTTTAAGTTCCTACCTGCATTACAAATGTATTATTTTTTAAGCACGAGATCCTTGGAGTTTCTTTACCATGCTTCTTCTCCAAGAACGATCAGAGCTAGTGAAGCTGGAGAAAAAAAAGTAGCTAGATACTTAGTATTAGATAGTAATAAGTATCTGATTTATATACCTTTTTTTTACTTTAGATAATATTTTGACGTTCAATGTAAATAATTTATTTATGGAATATTGAATAAAAAAAATTGATTCTGATTCTGATTCTGATTCCTCTTTGTTGGTCGGGGGTTAAAAAAAACCTTCCTTTTGAGTTTTCCTCCACAATGGAATTTAAATTAAATGTCACATGTGTAAAAACGCATACGAAGTCGCGGGCACAACTAGTATTAAATAAAGGTCGAGCTGAAATGACTGGTCAAACAGTTACATCAAATCCGAATATTACGCACGCAAGTGGAGTAGTGAAACCTGCAAAACCTATTCTATTGGTTAACGTTGAGTTACACATACAGAATTTACTACCAACAAAAAAGGGTAGCGCGAACGTGCATAAGTTGAAATAGAGGCTCTGTCAAAAGATACGAGATGTTGAATTATGGGAGGGTTAGAGGGGGTATCAGGCTTTACTGGCAGAGGGTCACACCGATGTGGAGCCCGATCGGTGCGGGATAGGGACCCGGATAGAACCGTTATGTGAGATAATACGGTGACGAGTTTGAGAAGAACATTAGCACAAAATAGAAGGCTGTAGAAGGGCCTTGGTGTAATTTGTTGTAGCTGCCAGTTGTTTCCTGGAGTTTTTAAAGTAAGATGAACTATAATATAATCATTGAGCCTCCATAACATCTACACCGTGGAATTTTAGTGGTTTTAAAGCCGAAGATATTTAGTTGCACCCGTGATTCTGAGCCAAATTCCAAAATTTTACTTCAAAACGAGCGAAAAAAAAAACACTTCCCAATACAAACGGCTATCGCCAATCGACACCATTTGTATGGAGAAGTGAATTTTTTTTTCGCGCGTTTTGGAATGAAATTTTGTAATTTGGCTCAGAATCACCAGTGCAACAAAATACCTTCGGCTTTAAAACCACTAAAATTGCACGGAGTTTAAGTACCTTTTTATAAGAAAGTTTTAGATGGCTTGTAGTGTTCGATAACTTTTCCGATCCCTTTTGAGTTAGGATACTATATAAAACTTAACTTTAAAAACCAAAACAAAGTTACACAGAGTACCTTTCCCAAGGTTATCATCCAAAAAGGGGTCGTAAGATGATCAAGTTTCAATAGAGCAATTTTGCTAAAGAGCGATCACACTCGTTCTGAGCTGTTTAGAGCAGGACAAACTGCAATTTATCGCGCTGTTGAGCTCGATAAAAATCATTGTCACAGCGCTATGCACACCTGCTGAGCAGACTTACTTTATACCATTATGTGTGGCATAAGTGTCTGTACCGTTCGAATCTGACCGTTGCTCATATTTGCGGTTTTATCGGCTGACAATTGCACTTTGTGTGGCCACTGGAAATTTTCTGCGAGACGCTTTCATCGACGTCAGAAGAAATAACCTCACAAGTAACCTATCTTATAAATTACGATAACTCTACCTATTTCTGGGAATTAAATTCCTTAGTGGACATCTTAAATTCATTCGAGTGTATCCGTGGGCCTATTTTTTTTTCATTCGCTGATATCTTAGTAAAGGGATGAAACATTTTCAGTCATTTATGAAACTTGTAATGGATCACATTTCAAGCCAAATGGTGAAGTACCTAGAGTAGAACAGTTCGCAAGGGCTTTAGCACCTAAAGTAGTTAGAGAAAGAGCTTTGTCAGAATAAGAAACTAAGAAAACTGTTGGCAAATTCACATGGATGTGAATTTGCCAACAGTTTTCTTAGTTTCTTAAATAATTCTAAAATTAAATTCTTAGTGGACATCTTAAATTCATTTGAGTGAATCCGTGGGCCAATTTTTTTTCATTCGCTGATATCTTAGTAAACGGATGAAACATTTTCAGTCATTTATGAAACTTGTAATGGATCACATTTCAAGCCAAATGGTGAAGTACCTAGAGTAGAACAGTTCGCAAGGGCTTTAGCACCTAAAGTAGTTAGAGAAAGAGCTTTGTCAGAATAAGAAACTAAGAAAAATGTTGGCAAATTCACATCCAATAAATGCCGTGTAAACTCTTTGTAAGGATGAATTATATCCTTCATGCGGACGCCTTCTAGCGACGTTCGTGCTCCGCCGCGCAAGATAATGTGAGAATCATTGATGTAGAATAGAATATTTAACGTACCTACATTTACTAGATAAGCTGACGTAATTAAGTTGTTACATTACTATTGTTGTGCTCTAGGTGTTGTTTCTCAAAGTGTTATTGTATTTGTGACTATTTACTACCAAATGCTAATGGCATATTATCAAGCATTCGCTCATATATCTTGCCAATTATCATGAATAAAAATATTCTTTATCAAGAAAATACATTTCCGCTAACATAGCATCCTACTCTACATAATATCCTTCCTTAGCTACATACACATTCTGACACAACATCGATGCATCATCGGCTAATTGTTTGTTCCGAACCCCTCGAGCAGTGTCGAGATCACATCATACCTTCACAATATTGTAGGTATAACCTTAAGGCACGTGCGACCGTGGGTGTAGCGCGAACCACATCGGGTGATGTCATTACTTCCACTCTCGTCATATCTTTGTCACCATCGATACCCCACTGGGAAATGACCAAAGGCTCAAATTCCAATGCTGACACACTAAGTACTCGGACCTTTTGTTATGCAAGCGAAACCGGTCGCTTGTTCTTTACTAAACTCATTCACGGATCTGAAACACCTGTTACGAAATTATGTACGCACATAATAATATCGTGAACGAACACTACGAGGCTTCCGATCAAGGGCTCAGAGAGGCTCCCATTGATTCTACGTAGGTGCAGTATTCGAGCTAAGTGAAGTATTGAATGAATATTTATGTTTTGATATAAAATGCAACGCTGGTGTCTGGTAAATAAATGCCCTTGTAGCAAAACATGCCCACACTGGCATAATATCGGTAGAGAGTGAACGTTTACCTCGTCCACCGACGTTTGCTTTCACAACACTGCACGACAATCCATATAGGCACAGCTGGGAGTCACTTATTAGAAACGTGTGTGAGAGTTTACCGATTTCGTAGTATTGTGGGTGCGCGTGGTTGCGGCGCAGGGTCGCTCGCGGTCGGCGCGGGCGAGGCACTAGCGCGAGGACTGACAGCTCCAGCGGCGGCAGGTTGTGCTCCCCCCTCCCGCGGCAAGGCTGCGCCCGCGCCGCCGCCGTCGCCGCCGACGCCGCATGCTGACATTCCAACTGCGAGGATTACGTGCCCATTTAAGTCTTTGGACATGGTTGATGGCCACGGTGACCATATGGTCTCGCTTGCGTTTGGTGCGCTTATTATCTGGGCTGCGATGTGGAATTCTGCAATTAGCGCTAAGAACGCATTGTGGAGATATTAAAAGCGCTGACTACTCGATTTTAAGGCGCTGTACATAGTGAATAGCCCGCGCGCCAAGAAAAATGCACAAAATCGAGTCCTGTATCAAATACACTAAAAAAATCGAAAATTTTCACATATCAAACCCTAGAATTAGGTGAGACCTATCTAAAACAGCCAGTTTCGTGTTGACATTGATAAACGTTTTGAAGATATTTTTGATGAAAAAAAATAGGCGGCGCACTTTTTTTCAAACAAAATATCTTGCAATCTGTTATGGGTATCAACACAAAACTGGCTGTTTTAGATAGCTCTCACCTAATTCTAGGGTTTGATATGTGAAGATTTTCGATTTTTTTAGTGTATTTGATACAGGAATCTTTTTTGTGCATTTTTTTTGCGCGCGGGCTAATTCACTATGCCCAGCGCCTTAACAAGAGACCTTCTAAATGTAGAGATATGATGTTAGATATAAATGGAGGTGCTGGGTCTATCCACAAAAGAAGGCTGTGCCCATGCTATATCTTTTTAACAACCCAAATTCAAACTCAATAAATATTTATATTTCTTTTTCAATTTCTATTCTTTTACTCGAGGGTGCAATACCGTAAAGAGGTCGACTCTACATAATTATACAAGAGGAAACGATCTTGTGTCCAGAGAATGTGTAATCTGCTCTAAATATTTAGGTGGTTTATTGCGAAGCGGTACGCTTTTCTCTTATGCCCAATTAAAAAGAGGCCCTTTGCAAAAGCGATGCTGTCCGGAGGCTACAGGTATAAGTTAAATTAGGTAGGCGCTGTGTGCTTATTCTGTAAAAAAAACCGCACACTTGCAAGTCCACAAAACCGGTTTATTTGCGGGAAATATAAATAAAAATGTTTTTTTCGAGAAATAATACGTACTTATTATTTGTCGATAAAAAATATGTCTATTTCGTTAAAGCTATTTTTCCGCAAATAAAATGTTGAGGACTAGCACCTGTGCGGATTTTTTTTTACAGAATAAACACACACTTCTATATTTGACGTGGCCAAAATATTAAATTGACTGCAGCCCTTATGGAGAGGGAAATAAACCGGCCAAGTGCGAGTCTGACTCGTGCACCGAGGGTTCCGTACAAACGTGTAAAGGGGTGCAAATGTATTTTTTTTTCATTATAAATCGAAAACTCATAAACATATGATAAAATAAGTTTTAGCTTGTGCTAATGAAGCCCTTTCATACGCTAACCACAATTAAACGGTTGACACGCGTTCCTGAGAAAAAGGGTCTTAACGGACAGACGGATAACAACGTGATCCTATAATGGTTCCGATTTTTCTGTTTGAGGTACGGAACCCTAAAAATACCAGACGAAAATAATTTGACTTTCCACTGATTTTTTCTGTGAGAATTTCTACCAATTCATTTACCTACGTAATAAAAATAAATACCAACGATTGAGTTATTAAAATCGTTGAATAAATATCACGTAACAGACCCTTACTGACTGACGGATGGTTTATAAATAGTTCCAAGCTGACAGACCAAAACTTAGGCCTTTGCATCAGAAATATCGTGTGAATGTTTAGACAAAAGCCACCTTATTCCTGCAGATTCACTTATGTAGAGTCTACTACTTTCGTTTATATCCATAAATCATCCCGAATAAGTAAGTTATGTGATGTCAAATTACGACTTGCACATTTCTGGTTCGCCAATGAACGGCTGAGTTAAAACTCTCTGCATACGTTGTGCGACTTGTGCGGCATTGCCGAACTAACGCACGTCAATGCGTCACCGTATGTGCTCTACAATCGGTTTTATACAAATCTTTGCTACATAAGCTTTGAGTCGGTATCGGTGAGGAAACCTGCGGCTTAGTTAGCACCGCACGTATTGACACTTGTCTTTCCTCTGAGGGCCGACTAAGCTGTCGGGATGGTATAGGTGCTGGGCAACCCAACACCTTCTAAAACAATAATCCCAGGCACTGCCGCGTCCGAGATTTATATTGATTTAAACGATTTCATTTACTTCACCCATCTATTGTGTTGTGAGTGTAGGTGCCACTCGACGCTGTATAAATTATCTCATTACGTAGATGCAAAGGCCTAGCTTTATGAGTCGCACTGACGCATATCGCAACGAGACGCGTCAACGTGTGCCATCAGCCTAAGCCAGACGATTCTCGACCTCCTCGAGGTGATTTTATGGAGGCCCGGGGCCGCCGGCACCTGTGGCCTCAGGGCAAGTGTCGCAGCCCTGCGCTCATCTATTCAAATTTATTCACGAGAATCACGAGCCATGCAGCGCCAGCCGCCATCCGTCGATGTGTCCGACAGCTAGCACTCTTGCAGACAGTATTGATGCCGCCTGCGGTGGATTCTGTCGGGCACTATAGTGACTGAAAACGGCTGGGAGCAAGACTATGCCTTTGTTTGAGCTTATATTTTGATGCGACCTATATTATCAATACCACTGAAATTTGGTATAGAATAGCTGTTAACGAAGTTGGTTGACCCAGTTGTTGGAAGAAAAGAAAAAACAGGCTAAAGAGGTTTTGTTCGCTCCAATCAATGTTTTATCTCTATACTCCACATTTTGACAGCGTTTATCTATGGCGCGTCACATTTCGCATAAAATAAATGCCAACTTTTTGTGTTGAATTTCTGCCCCTCTACCCTTGATGCATTTTTTTTCAATATTGTTCAATTTACAAAATAAGTATTTGGCGAATTAAGACACATTTTATATGTTTTATTGTAGGTGCAGTCGGCCACACGCTAGGATACCCCTTTTTGTTCGATTGGCGCCCTTTTGCCACACGCAGTAAGAGCTGCCATGGGGTATCTGTGACTGTGGCCGACCGTACAAAATAGCCTTTTAATAAACATGAAAGCAATGACGTCAAGGGTAACCCCCCTGCTTGGAATACCTAGATATAAATGTTAACGTAATGTTAACGCATTCAGAGCATTGCATACCTACTTAGTTATTTGTCTCACGTGTAGGTAAGCCTGTCATCTCTAAATCCTCAAGAGGTTCGGTCCGTATACCCTCGTTACTGTCAATCACTTTCGCCAATAGATAAGCCCGTTGGCTACTTTAGTGGGGGATAAGCCGCTCCTTTGTTGCACAGCTTTGACCTCTACAACAGTAACTGTTGTAAAACTTAAACTTTCGTAAGCACTGCACATTTTTATATCGCTTTAACGGTTTCGCTTACTTTTAACTGTAACTGTTGTAGTTGTAATGTGCATACAGCATCCAGTAGACACTTACTCCATGAAAAATATTCAGTGTCTGAATGGTCACTTCATCCATCTAGCTAGGGCGAGTGAAGGTGGTACATATAATTACAATAAACTCAGTATAAATTCAGCGGAGAGAACTTTTTTTTGTGACCCTAGTTGTATGTATCGCCCCCCACCTGCTTAAAAGTATTTTATAGAAAAATTTCAACACTTCAGCCGTTTAAAGCTTCAGATCGTTTGGCCTTTCATTTATCATCCGCGAAAAGTGCATTGCAAAGTGGGTCACAAAAAAAAGTTCTCTCCGCTGAATTTATACTGAGTTTATTGTAATTATATGTACCACCTTCACTCGCCCTAGCTAGATGGATGAAGTGACCATTCAGACACTGAATATTTTTCATGGAGTAAGTGTCTACTGGATGCTGTATGCACATTACAACTACAACAGTTACAGTTAAAAGGAAGTGAAACCGTTAAAGCGATATAAAAATGTGATGAACATTAGATAGGATAAAGCAACCACTTATTGAGCTTGCCTGGCACATGCTTTGTCTGGATTGTTTCTTAGGCAACCCAACCCGACAAGTTTAAGGCTGGAAGATTATAGTAGTGTGGCGGGAAATTCAAAATTTTCACAGTTTTTTACATTTTGTAGCTAAACTGAGCTATTTTTGTTCAGCGATTTTTCGTTCGCGGCAATAAAACAGTATTCTTTTCATTATTGTAAACAACAGAACAACAATAATTCAGCCGATTATGTGTTCTGGTCTACGACAAGTTTTTTGGGCAATACCACTGCTTCGCCACCTTGCTATCGTCCACCCTTAAGTAAATGTTTTCCAAACAAGGTGCAGATTCTAATTTGAATATCTATGCACCAATATCTATGGATCATAGGATATACCTAGTTTTCAAGATTTTTAGGTAGGCCCCGCTCCGTTTATTCAACCACAGACAAATCTAGATTTGCATCAAATTAGGATTTATACAGCGTCCAGTCCAGTCACACTAGATGGGAGCAGTGACCGCTCGGATGCTGCAGTAGCTGGGACATGCATTGTCATATTATAGTATCTACAATCCTATCAATCTCAGTTTAGAATAGAATAGAAATAGAATAAGAACACTACCGAACAACGTCCCCTTGATTATGACAGGAACTACAATAACACCCTGCAAAACAACTAACAACTTAATAAAAAAAATACTCCCGACATTCTAATAAGCATATCTCATAAACGGTTGAACCGATTTTGATAAAACACGTCCTACGGTGCCACAGACAGACACACAGACACATACACCCTGACACCCTGACACACACACAGACAGACACACCCTCACAGCGGTCAAACTTATAACACCTTTCTTTTTTGGTTAGGGGTTAAACATACTCCTTTATAATGTAGGTAGAGAAATTGAATTGAATTTTCATGCTTTAGAGGCGCAGGTGGAAACATTGAAAGATTGAATCTAGAAATAGTTTACACATTCGAGTTGGGATGGAATTGCTTTTCGGTAGAGCCTGCTTTCCAATTTGATTTCCTTATCGTGAAACTTTTGTAATTGGTTTTGTTACCTACTTACTTAGTTTATTCAAGGGATTTACCCCTTTCTAGAGTAAACTGTTAGTTTTTACAAGGCTTTATCAGCAACTGCTAAACTGAGAATTGTGAATTCATAACATAAATAGTGTCTATAGGTATTATGTTCTATACTTATACAAAGACTAAATCTAAAATCTAAGTATCAAACTACCAAAGACGAGTTTCATTGAGGTTAGAAAATTCGCAAAGACAGTACTTGACTCGGTAGAGCGCTTGCACGGAATGCAAGAAGGTTGCGGGTTCAAATACTGTCCCGAGCGATTTTTTTAACCTTACCTATAAAAAAAATTATAAAGTTTCCTAGCACGGGTTAGTGCTTTAGAAAATACAAAAAAAAATATTGGTTTACGTTTGTTAGACATTGTAAAAAGTATCAATGAGACAAAAGCTTATCTGGCTACGTTAAAGTTTGCCTCAAGAACAAGTTTTTCACTAGTTTCTGGTTGAATACTACAAGTAAAGTAAAATGAAGATTTGAGCAAACTGACAAAACTCTACAGTACTCAAACTTAGTATAAATAAAACGAAATAGCTTTTCGTGTTTGTATGTCTGTCTGCTTATCCGCTAACTCCTCCTAAACCCCGCATTGGATTTCGATGTAGTTTTCAACTTTAGTTAGATATTTTTTCACGAAAATACAATATACACAGAGACTTTATAAATACATTACTAGGTTTTGCCCGCGACTTTATCCGCGTCTCTTGCTGTACTGCGTATCGAATTTTTGTACATACATTTCATCCGTGCAGATTCTTAGTATCTTATATACCTACGCGGTTCTGTCAGGACAATGCAAACTTTTATTCAGGATTTCTGGGTAACTTTGATATAAGTAACGACAAGATATTCTCATAAATTTCGGTCACGTAAAGTTCGCAGTCACAATTATCTCGTTGGTCGCAGCATCGGTTGCCTCGTCATCGTATTGCTTTGTAATGGATGAGAGCTCTGATTTCGTATGCGAATCGTGCAACGGCGAAAGAGGACGAACTAAATTACGAATGGGCTTCCCTTTGTAACGACTCGCTACGGCCTTGCGCTCAGATAAACATAAACCCTCACGTGACACGCGCAGGGGTAAGCTAAGGTACCAAATTATTATAATTCGACGGGTATTTAGGTTTCCCCGCCGTAAAAGCACCTATACATCTTAATTAATATACATTGCAATAATTATCCTGCCGGAAGCCAACCTAGGCAAATACATGCGTAGGCTCTCGTTTCTAAAATTGCAAGATACAAGGGCGTCGCCAGCCGATGGCGCAGGGGGGGGCAAGTTGACTTTACCTACTACAATTCATACTTTTCTCATTATCTATGAATGAGAAAAGTAGGTATGAATTGTAGGTAAAGTCGACAGCACATGAAGCTTTTCACTTGTACTACGAGCCTTACATCTACAGCGATTGTAATAACAACAGTATCTTAGTACTATATACATATATATTCTGTGACAGTACAGAGTCCAATGTGTGAAGCTACACGAGCACGAGCTCTTGACTATGCAATAAAAAACTTGTAAATAAGTTATAATAAACATTTATTAGAAAAATAGAATAAAAAGGGGGGGAATTGGTGAATTCATTCGAGTTTCGACGTACGGGAATGATTGTTCAAGGCTTGAACTTCAAGCAAATTAACTCAAAGACTTAGGACTTTGGTTGCATTATATTTGGCAACTTTTTTAGAATCTCTAGGGGGGGGCAGCTGCCCCTCCCTGCCCCCCCTTGGCGACGCCCTTGGCAAGATATGTAATAATCCTACTGGAAGCGGACTTAGACGTCAGTGAAAGCACGTGGTAGCTACTAATACGGACGGCATAAGTGCGTCAATCGCACAAAAGGGGTATCCTACCGAGCCGCTGACCGTACAAATGTGGTAATGGGCGACGGCGCCTGCAAGTGGGCTCATTTCGTTACAGCCGCGCGTCGGGTAACGGAACGCCGATTTATTGCTTCTCGCTGTTTTTCATAATTTATAAGAAACACTGCCAACCCGCACCGGACTCCCTACCTTCTATCCCTTCTACATTATGAATGTGAGAGCGGGTTTATTTGCTCGCCTGCTTAGTTGCCCCTTCACTATTCTAACTTTATGATACAATTAGCTTTCGTCTGAGCTTTTGAGCTTTCATGCAAACTTTTAATCCCTGTAAAGGGTTGAACCCTGAGAGTAGATGTTTAGATATCTTTCGTTTTTACGACTGTAGTCTATTATAAGTACACAGCCTTCTTTATAAGAAGGCTGTGTACTTACTCAATTTGACACTTATGTCTTTTTTTCATGCTTGTTACCTCAGGACTTTTTTCTTGGTGGACCGATTTTGATAATTCTTTTTTTTTTGTTTGAAAGGTATACTTAGGGTGGTATTCTAGAACGTTACTTAAACTCAGTTTAAACAGAGTTCAGACTGTCGATAAAACAGTGCATGTTTTTTATATGAAGAGAGGGATAATCAAATCAAAACATGCACTGTTTTATCGACAGTCGACACTATTAAACTCTACTTAAACTGAGTTTAAACAGAGTTCAAGGGGCGTTCTAGTTTGAACTGAGTTTAAACAGAGTTTAAGAAGCGTTCTAGTTTGAACTGAGTTTAAGTAGCGTTCTAGAATGCCACCCTTAGAGTGTTAACATGAAAACTGAACCCCTTAAGACTAGAAAATTATTCTAAAAGAAAGCGCATCACTCCAAATTGCTTACTCACAGTTACGTTTGTTACGCCAAAATTCTCTCTCTCTACCCGGTAGTAGAGTGGTAGAGGAGAAGAAGTGTGCCACGCGCTACAGGCTACTAAACAAGCCCTTTTGTCAGACTGCCCCAAACACAATCTGTCTACTACTTACATAAAGAGTTGGTCCGTTTCTTTAACTTCTTAGACATTCTACAGACACATCGTCGGTGTCCACTAGAGAATACGTGATCTGCCTCGGGAACTGTCCATTCAGCTCGAAACACTAGTACACACACAAAACTGACGGTGAAAAGTAGAAATACCCTCGGAAAATATTGGGTGCTTATATTTTGGTATATCTACGCTCCGGCTAGCTGGCTACTAACATATTTATTCTGTTGCGAAGATATTGTTATTTACTTTGTGGGTAAGCTAGTGCGAGAAAGAAGATTCGCTCTCTGATTAAATAATAACACATAGAGGTAACTGATCTAGAGCCTCTATTACTCCCGAGGGTTAAGCAGAAGCTGGACACGATTGCCTACCTACCTACTTTTTCTATGCAAGCAATTTTTTGAACAACAAGTATAGATCAATAGGCCAAATTCCTTTACAGTTTGTGGCTTCTTTCCGTTGCCGTAAATTGCTTGATATTTTGGAACGTCACAATCGACCAACATTGCTCATAACAGTCTTAACTCATAATTATTATTGAGCATTTTTTCTCTGCCTATGTAGTGTAAGTTTTATACGTCAGTCACGGTATCTTTCAGCGCAGTTTTGTGACACGTGAGGATCATTCTGAAGACCGGTGTATTTTGCGTGTAACAACCTGGTATCGCCACATTACAATGAGCCTTTTTTACGGCTGTCACGCTTTTTCTGAAGATATTATTAATCCGTATAACCGAAATTTGACAGCCACATCCCGGTTCTTGAATGGCCAAGCCTATGAGCGCCAATTGAAAACGGGCCATTGACATTGAAATAGGTGCTGACTAACCAACTCACAATGGGATACACAAATATGATTTTGCAACCAAGGAATAAAACTGGGCCCCGTATTTTATTTCTCACTCTGTTGGTCTACCTAAAGTGGGATAGACAGTTAAACATATATTGAGCTATCAAAGCTCTATAAAAAACGCCATGCTAGACGTCGCCACTACCACAATAAAGTTTAGTCTAATTTTGTTAAGTCCAAATCTACACAATGAACGTCCGCACTGGACGTTGTATAAATCACCTACACTCACTCTAGATGGGTGATGTGACCACTCCGACGCTGCTATGCGTGGGACATTGGTCAGTATAAACAATATGTAATTAAGTATATGAGTACTTTTTTTTCTCGACATAAAATTTTATTCATGCAAAAAAAAAACACAGACAAAATACAAACAAAACACTGTGAGTACTTAATTAACTTTCAACATCGATACTGAACGACAAATTCGTACTTAAAAATACGCGTTTGTATGGCGTTTGTATTTACGACGTTTTCCGTCCTTTGGCACAGTTGAATTAACATTTTTATGGTTCAGCAGCAAATGGCATAAAGCCTTGCCGGTCATTAGACGACACTCCGGGTGACTTTACGCTCGGATGCGCTATCGAAATTAGACCTACGTTCACCATATCGTCGAGGGCCTAAACCAGGCGCAAATTTGGATGTAGAGTCAATTTCTGAGAGATGAAAGGAAGATCGCAGCTTAAGCCAGACTTATCTTACCTTCTCGCTGGTGAAAGTGAGCCTTATGTCCTCACTCCGCATCAAAACTTGACGGGGTTGGGACGTAAAATGAGACGGTTATGTTTTTACTTCTTCAAACAAGCGTTCAACTTTTAGCGTCTTGAGGTTTAAAACCAAATATCAGGTACGATATGAATGAAATCATACAAACTTGCTCTCGTTGAAAACTTAACGCGTCGCCGCGAACGTGGCAAGAGTTGTTTCAAACGGGTTTGTTAGGAAGTACCTAAAATAGATGGAAATAACTTTCAGGAAAAAAAACGTTCAACCACAGAAGCGAGGTGGAAAAATCCAAATGTTTCACACTTTTTTTATTTTTAGTTAAACTGAGATATTTCTTACTTTTTGTTTTTTCTAAAGCACTAACCCGTGCTAGGGAATAATTTAAACATTTATAATAAGTTGAGTTTAGATATTTTTGTTCAGCGATTTTTGTTTTACGACAGTAAAATACGTAGTATGCTTTTCATTATTCTAAACAACAGAATAACAATATTTTAAGCTAATTTGTTTTTCGATCGACAAAACAGTGATACGGCCCGAAAAATAGAAGTTCGAGCAAATCTCATAACCAGCTGAATTGTTGTTGTTTAGAATAATGAAAACAATCACAATTTTATCGTCGTGAAATAAAAATCGTTGAACAAAAATTGCTCAGTTATACTACAAAATTGAAAAAAAAAAAACTGTGAAAATTGTGCATTTTACGTAACACTACTTTCATTGACCATAAGGATATGAATTTTCCGATCTTAAACTACAAAAAGTAATTTATTTAGCGCTTGTGTCATTGAAAGATTGCCATTTACGGTGTTAAATATAAATTTCCTCAAGCTGAGTATTGGCGCCTGTAATATTGCTCTACTGCTAGTGTCCGCCCCGACAATTTGCTCGGTGCGGTACAAAGCTCGGCTCATTCTGTTTCGCCGGTTGACATCATTGTAACTGCATTGTTGTGCGAGGGCCGCAGCCTTCAGGGGAATTCAGGCTTCACAAATAAGGAAATGTGTAATGAGAAGTTGTGTTGCAACTTGAATTGTGATATTATGTTGCACGGTGAAATGGCCGCACGAGAGCTCTACATTTGGTTTTCAAGCGTAAAATTGCGCGCAATGAAAATACTGCGAATTCTAAATTTTTTTTTCTTACGGTTTGAGAGGTGGCAATTCAGTGGTGAGCCGTCGCTACAATAGCTTCTTAGGAACGCTAGTGGCTTATCCGTTATGGAAAGATTGGATAGCTTTGTATAGACTGGATCGGTGCAAATGTTTGTAGCCATTCACTATCATCGCTTTTCTGTTGGAAATGTCGGCGGAATTTTCTTGTAAATTCGAAATGTAAATTCATCTTGCAGTTAGACTGCAGGTTGGAAAGTTGCCCTATGTTTATCATATGAGACATCGTCAACATCGCGCCGCCGTTGCTAATAAGAGGGGAGGAAAACTACTCACTCATTTCTATTATAAGAGGAACTCAACCTGGAGCCGGCGACATCAAAATATGCTTTTTTGGCATAACTTACGTTAGTGGCGTTTTGGAAATAAGCCCTCATCATAAGGCGCAAATTTGCACACCATTTGCAAAGTTACACCCTTTCTGAAATCCTATAGCATCGCGTTAACCCTCGGCTCACGGCTGTTTGTTTTTCCTAACGTATGAGAGATTTTCGTGACAAAGTAGCCTTACTACTTAATCTTGGATATTTGCTACAACAATAACATTGCAATACTCGATCCGTATTGCATTTTACATGCAGACACTTGCTGTCGTGATGTTGAATTAGTTTCCATGACTTTTTACGGTCGGCCGGCCAAGTCTTTTTGCGTGAGTGTCTCATTATGAGAATTGGGTACGCAAAGTTTTTTGTTCGAAAGTCTGTTATTGGCTTAAACTTATCTTTAGACAATATTGAGAAACTAATTTAAATATTTTTTATTTTGGTCCAGTAGTTTTGTTTTTATGCGCTAAAATGTTTTGTTCCTATGACCGCCAACAGTATGCAGACCGTCGCGTGAAGGTCATAAATCCGTATCTTTGAAACGTTGTAAAATCCAAACTACTGAACCAAAATAAAAAATATAGAATTTTTTTTTTTTTTAACATTAACCAATTTTTATTTAGAATTTTATAAAATATATATTGAAATTAGTTTCTCAATATTGTCTAAAGATAAGATTAAGCCAATAACGGACTTTCGAACAAAAAACTTTGCCTTCCGAATTGCTGCTGCTAGCTGATTTTCTACACTGTAGAAGCCACAACAGGCCTAGATGCACAAATAAACAGGAATACCTAATCATGGCATCCCGGAGCGGAGCGTCCGAAGACGACATCAAGAACAGGGCGAAGTGAAGAGAGAAAATAAGGAAAGCTGACTCCATCACCATGTGGGACTAAAGCTCGGAAAAGAGAGAAAGAGAGGCATCCCGGAGTTGCTTGTTTAATCGATTGACTTCTATGCTACGCGCGGCTATACCTACACTGTAGCTGCGCGGCTAAACACACAACAGGCCTAGCTAGTGATGCATAAATAACTTCGATCAAGTGATAAATAAACAGGAATACCTAATCATTGCATCCCGGAGTTGCTTGTTTAAGGTGGGAAAATAGCAACGTGGCGGGAAATTCAAAATTTTCACAGTTTTTTACATTTTGTAGCTGAACTGAGCTACTTTTGTTCAGCGATTTTTCGTTCGCGGCAATAACATAGTATTCTTTTCATTATTGTAAACAACAGAACAACAATAATTCAGCCGATTATGTGTTCTGGTCTACGAAGCAATGGCACTGCCCAAAAAACTTGTTGAAGACCAGAACACATAATCGGCTGAATTATTGTTGTTCTGTTGTTTACAATAATGAAAAGAATACTATGTCATTGCCGCGAACGAAACATCGCTGAACAAACATAGCTCAGTTTAGACACAAAATGTAAAAAAATAGAAAATTTTGAAGTTTCCGCTACGTTGCTATCGTTCAACCTTAATCGATTGACTTCTATGCTACGGGCGGCTATGATATCGGTATGACGACATTATACAGAATGCTGATATTATAAAAAATAGAAGTTAAAAACTAAAACCCGACTACTAAAATGCTTAAAACAAGACCTGTTTATCCTTAAAATAGACTCATAGATAATTAATCGTAGTCGTAGGCCATCGGTTTATCAAATGCGAATGTGGTGTCCTCCGACTACGATTAATTATCTATGAGTCTATTTTAAGGATAAACAGGTCTTGTTTTAAGCATTTTAGTAGTCGGGTTTTAGTTTTTAACTTCTATTTTTTTTTGAGCTTTTTAGTAAGTCATTTTGGACGATCACCCAGAATAGAACCAAGAAGGGCAACAAAAAACACATTTTGGAATTTCTTGTTCTATTTGTTATGTTGACGCTACATGTGTTATACATGTTTGAAAAGGTCTTTTAAAGCCCTTTCATTTGATACCCATGACGATGGTATCCGATAATTTTTATTTTTAGGTCCACCACTTTAGGGCGCAGCACAGCCGCCATCTTAGTTTTTTTCAAAATTAAACTATCTTATGTTACCTGGGTGATTAAGACAAATCCAACGATACCTCATTTGTTGAAATCGGCCGAGTAGTTTAGGCTCTGCGAGGGAACAGATGAACACACAAACATACATACATACATACATACATACATACATACATACATACATACATACATACATACATACATACATACGCTGCTAAAATCTTAACCCTCCTTTTTGCTTCGCGTAGTCGGGTAAAAATATGATTGTCACTGACTAAACCACGTGACTGTTGCCTAATTCAGAGGCTCATTCACGCTATTTAGCTATCAGATATCATTAAAAAAACGCAGTTGGCATTCCGTGTTATTGTAGCTTTCTGCTAGCTGTAGCTGTTACTCTATTTTTACTGCGGTGAAGCCCAAAATGAGGGTGTTTTTGTACTGTAAGGTGTTTTTGGGGCATCTCCAAACATACGAGATGGTTATAGCGACTACTGAGACATATTTTTTGGAATTTACGGTTGATCAGTTATTTCGTAACGTGATACCTATTTATTTAAATTTTAAAACAAATCGTTTCATAAAAAATATGCATCTAGTTAAGCGAAATGGCGTGGTAGGTAGCTTTTTTAAGTAGGTAGGTAGTTATTTCAGTTTTAGGTAGGTGCTCACGTTGAATATAGCCAGCCCATTTTGGCTTACTCCTGAAACGCCTCTCATTTGCATGATCCACATTTGCCGCCTGCGAGCTTTTAATTTTCAGGTCATTTAACCTGACCCTGCCCCGATACGTTACCAAGATAATGTTGAGCTTTCTTTTCTGTTTTTGTGCTATACGAGTAGGTACCTATAAAAATATATAAGTACTAAATTGCAAATTTAAAATTTTAGCTTCAAATTTGCATATCTCATAAACTGCTGAACCGATTTTGATAAAACATATCTAAGAACACTCGCTAGAAAACGTGGTTTCAAATTATAAAAGCCTGATCCAATCCAAATCAGTTTACCCAAACACACAAACAGACACACATAGCTGTTAAAGTTAGGTATATCGGCCCTCTTTTTATGTCGTAGGTTAAAAAAATACAAAAAGACATTCAATATGATTTTATGATTGATATTAATTATGATTTTATGATTGAACGAGCGAGCGAAGCGAGCGAAGTTCTCAGAGTCTACTTGAATAATCCGGCGTTTGTATATTTGTATGTATGTATGTATGAATGTTCATTCGACGACAACTTGAGTAAATTTGGTCGGATCGTTCTGAAATTTGGTAGGCGGGTAAAAGAAATTAAAAGTAAGTTTGAACATGTGCCAAATCGGTCGAGGGGTTGCCGAGATATGGGGTTGTTAAGTTTATATGGGGTCGCGAGTTCACAGTTTGGGGCGAACCACTAGTTATTAAATCGTCATAGGTCTGTAATATTCGCTTAGTAAATGTTTACACAAGCATACCTATCTAAGATTTTTTAGGTGTAACCAGTGTAACAAGCTCGTGGATTTGTTTTCCGTTTTCGCACCGCTTTCCATTGTTCTCCTTTACACAAGTTCACTGCGCTACATGTGCTTAGGTAGTCTGTGAAGATTTCTCTTCACGTCATTTGTCACAACATAGAAACGTCAAACGCATTCATCACAACAACAAAACGCTTTGCAAAACTTGGCACAGTGCAATGCTTTAATCTCAGTTCCACCTTAGTTTCTCTCCAAGTGCGCGAAGTATACAACTATACGACATGCATAAAGCAGAGATTACTCACGGGGACATTAATTGGGGATGTGAATTCGGTGGCGGCGCTCGTGCTTGGCAGCGGTCGACGGCGATGTCTAGTCTAGACTCGAGAGAGCTGCAACAAGACGGCTGCATAGGAACAAAAGGTACGTTTCATCCACGTTTCATTTCGTAGCGTTTCATCTTCTATAACTTACCTACATATTTTTGAGGTCGTAATCACGTCGCAATGTACTCGTTGGATATAGCTCAGTAAGCAGGTATTTTTGCCCTGCAAAAGGTGGAGTGCAAAATGTTTTGATTGGTATTGCTCAGGTATGGGTTACTCAGGAAAATGTAAACTCAAACTAGAGGGGTTACAGACAGCTCAAACAGCGTTAGCCGCCATCTTGGATTAAAGGGGCCATTTTTTTTCTTTACTTAACCGCGTGATTGGCGTAAAAAAAATTCAGTACCCTCAGGGCGTCTATGAGCCGATGCTTCAACAGTAAAGTTATCTTTATGACATAAATGGCCTTAGCCTGTAATACAATGGTGTATCAAAGGCGTCTTAGGTAGAAGGACAAAACCGGGATTTTTTCGTTGTTCTCCTACAACCAGCGAACTAATCCTTTAGAATTAGACTCATAATATTCTTTGCTGTACTACAATAACATTAAAAGGACCGACACTGGACCGACAGCATTAATAAATCGTAATTAAAACCGTCAACCGGGAGCCCATTTTGGCACCATTGCGTTACAGGCTAAGGGCCCTGTTCTACCCGAGTGAACATTCTATGTCCTCCAAATAACTGTCGTTGCCGGAGTCAGCGCCCGCACCGCTCTTGGTGCCGGGCGGTAAGCGTTACACTGGGCGGGATTAAGACCTGGGAGACTCATTCTGTTCGTAGTTTTAGACACAGACCTAGGACCAATGTTGTGGTTATGCCTCAGACCTAGAACCTCTTCTCTGTCAGTCTGTGTAGTGATTCGGTTCAAGACGAGACTTTCAAGCGTGTTGGCCAACCTTTCTCGAATTTGTGTTTGTTTCAAGGTATTGTCTCGATCGTTTGATTCGAAGTTCAAGCCGTGTTTCGAAATTAAATAAGTCAACGAACAAGCGAGATCGAGCGAGAATCTCGAAATATTATTTTTAAACTCAGATTTTTTATTCCGTAGAATTCTGACAGCTATCATTTTTTGACATGACAGAGATTGAACAAACCTTTTTGACGGGTCGTTTTTTATTGATATGGATGACTTATATCGAGAATATCGAAATCAAGATATCATAAAAACAAGATCGAGAGAAGAATTTCGCTCGCCTGTCAAGATCGAGACCAAGAAAAAATATATCAAGCATCAGCACAGATCGATGCTCAATTGTCTGAAAAAAATCTAAATATCGAAATTTTCTTGTCTTGTCTCGCTTGCCGAATCACCATTTCTGTGGCAACCGCAGTGGTCGTATTGTTTTTGGTTGTTAAGAGCACCTACTTACTAAGTAAGTATGTTGGCTCAGCTACTTACTCGAAGTGGAATTTGGCTTTCACAACCAAATGACAACGTCTCTCTCTGCGCTCTCTCTCCTGCGCCACTTCCCCCCAATCTCCATATGACTCCCAACGACATGCGTGTGAGCCTTAGTTATAATCGGAGGTTGTAATACAATTCTACATACTTATGCTTGCCATACGAGTTAGCGAAGCAATGGGTCATGGGTTAAAGAATGGTAGCAGCTGGTCTAAAAGACATCATACACTGTGCAAAATAATCCGGCATTTCTATGGTCAACTAGCTCTATGTGCGACACAGTTGCCACATCGGGACGCGCGCAATTCGTCAAGCGTTCACTGCAGCGGAACACAGCCCTCCGACTCTTTTTTGTACCCGACCGACCACCGAGAGCACAGGAACAAATACACGAGGAAATGCAAAACAAACAAAAAGTGAATGCGACACGCCACCAGTTATTCATTGTCCTTGATGTGCCTTCAAAGTTTAAGAGCTATGACCAGTTTTTCTTTCGATTTTCCGGCCATTAACTTACTGATGCAATATTACAGAAAAATCCCCACAGAAAATGGGGAAGGCTTCGATGCTGTCAAGGCTCGCCCATTACAATTTGAATTATGAGGTGACATTCCGCTCTGCTAAATCCCCCGATTTAAGACAGTGGAAAATCGGTTTTTATAAACCACTTTACGTAAAGCCTGGTTCTGCGAAAGAATTATGTAAGCCCCTGGTGAGCCCCGGTTACCTTAAACCTGTGCCTTAATAAAATTGTTGGTGCACTCAACTATGTAATTCAGTGGCTGATACTTTGTTGGCGCAATAAAATCACACCTCGGGGAATACACATAACTAAAATTAATAAAAATAAAATAAACCAACTTCTACCCTGCACTGATTTCGAGTGATCTACTGCTGTCCGTCGAGGAGTTCCGCCCTCTATCTCCGAAATTCCTCATCAGGTCTTCCGTGAGGTCCCATAGAAATGGGACCTCACGGAAAGTAGGTGTTACACGATTTAAAACAAAAAAAAAAGAATCATCAAAATCGGTCCACCTAGAAGAAAATTCTGAGGTAACAAACATGAAAAATAAAAATACGGGTTGACCACTTTTTTTGTTTTTTCTAAAGCACTTATCGTGCTAGGGAATAATTTAAACATTTATAATAAGTTGAAAAAATTCACTCGGGACAGGACTTGAACCCGCAACCTCTCGTATACCGTGAAGGCGCTCAGGTTACGGGTTCAAGTCCTGTCCTTGATTTTTTTCAACTTATTATAAATGTTTAAATACGGGTTGAATTGAGAACCTCCTCCTTTTTTAAATCGGTAAAAAATATAGTTATGTGCGCAGGAATCAACAATCAAGTCATGTGTGAATAAGAAGAGCGTGCCAACTGCCACCCTGAGGGACGGACGGACAGAAAAAAAGGTTATTTGAGTGTGTATTTTTAACGAAGTTCAGGAAATAAAATGAGGTTTTTTGGAGCACATGGTGGCGTTGGCCCACTGCCACGAGACGGACTTAAAGAAAATTTAGTACCCACAAAAATGTAGTCCTCGGAGGCTTCGCGAGCGCACCGGTTAGATTAAAGTTTTGTTAATACGCCAGCCAGCCTGAGCCTGCTGCCACGGTCCGATTTCCCACGAGATGAAAATAAACATTAGATTTTAGATTTACGCCCGAATGTTGCCGTAAAAGGGTTTGACGCGACCAACGACGGTCAGCCGCTGTGAACCCCTTTATAGCTCTTTAAATCTGTAGCGCAGCGGAAATCGATACACGAAGAGAACCCAGCCAACGCGCTTTATGTTGTAAACAGTGCTCCTCACTTCGTCATAAATATAATATGAGGATGTCCAATACAACATGAGCCTTAACGAAGATGTTGCTGGTGGAGAAGTACCAAAAACTGTTGTTTTACTCTTTGTAATTTTTCTTGAAACTTTCCTAAGCACAGCACATTATCCCATTTTCCGGATATTCTTACTTTTATTGATGTTAAGAAACAATGCTCAATTTGAGTTTTGGTCTATCTCATCGCCAAAATGCAAAAAAAAATACACTCGCGCTGATTTGAGGTTCACAACTTTGATTTAGGGAAATCCGATGGAAATTGCGTTATATTGGATGCTTTGCCACTCCTATCTGCCTATTTTGCGAGACTACCAAAGCAATCTCATCAAAGCGGATTTCCGGGACTTTATATTATTGCAAGAGGCAGATCGATGTAGCATTTTTCATTGCCAATCAAAGCAGTTAAGGCGGCTCCTCCCGAGATTTAAATTCGGGAAAATGGCGTCGTTAAGGAAACGCGTAGGTACCTATATTCCGCGTGAAGGAAGCTTCGTCTTTATTGCTATGAGTCTTACTTATTGTAAAGCAAATAGATAAAATATAAAGTAGGTAGCTAAATGCTAATTATTTTGTTAACGTAATAAAACTAGATATGTTCATGCTGTATATAGTTAGGTATTTAAAGAAAAGTGCTTCTTGATGCTTCAGTGTAAATCCATAACGAGCAGATATATTTTTCCTAACTCAAGCACACCTCTATAGTTGAACTAATATCAGGGGGGTTACCCTTGACGCTATTGCGACCAAATTGAAAAAGTTTTAAAATTAATTTCTCTTTGAATTCGCATAGTAATGCTTTGATTTTAAATACTTTGTAATTTTTATCGAAAGGTAAGGCTGTTTTATTTAATAAAAACATAAAATGCGTCTTAATTTGTAAAATATACAATTTTGTAAATTGCGCCATATTGCGGCCGTATTGGAAAAATGCGTCAAGGGTACAGGGGCTGCATTGGTCCCTTGTCTCAGTTAGTCAATCTCAGCAAAAACTCTGTAGGTACTTAATTCCATTTGGGTGGTTTCCCCATTTCCCCGTCCCATAGCACAGGGCCAGCGAAGTGGTCGGTGTAAGAAGTGGTCGTTGTAAGCCAGGCTGCCTCAATAATAATGATTAATTTAAGTTCGATAAGCTCTCTACAAATGAAGTGCCGAAGACGGTCACTTCTCACCGAGTAACTTTTCCACATAATAGTATTTTCTACTAAAATGCTCATGACACACGGACCGGTACCTTTTATCGCGCAGCATAAATGCGTCAATCGAACAAAAAAGGGTATCATATCATGTTTCTGACTGTACCTAAAAAATCAAACAACCGATACAAGCATTGCTTTGCATTTAATTTCTGGTGTACAATAAAGTGTTCTCTATCTATCTATCTACAAGGTAGGTTTTTCCTCTTCTCATGGCGAAAGCACCGTATCCTTCCATCGGATTTCCCTTAGTCACTGCTAGTAGGTATGATATACCAACCATTTTGGAGGTCTAAGTAAGTACATATACCAACCATGGTATAAAAAAATTACATCAACGTGTCCAGTTCCGTGGACCATTTCGGAGCGCGGCAAAATAGGAGTGAGCGGCAGAGACAGGGAGATAGTTTTCTCACGGACGAAGTAATTAATCAAGCGCAGAGGCGCGAGGTGCCCGCCACCGCCGAACATAAATCATCGGACGGACTCTAACAAGCAGACCAACTGCGCCCTATTCCTGAAACTACACGACTCAACTGTCACCCGTACTCTTTAGAAAAGCTCCACAGTTTCATGTGATCCGCGAAAACATCACTTTAGAATAGCACCCCCGGGTCTGATTGTTTATATTTTGCATCTATCACGATCCCTTACAATTTGACATTTGAAAGATTTTAGTAAACTTCAAACAGTATTTATTCATTTGACATTAGCTGTCATTTAAAGCATTCGTGATCGTGATAGTGATCGCGACTCGTTTTTAAGGATATTGAGTGAACAACATCGCAAAAATCGTATAGCTGCCGCCGAGGACAAGTAGAACTCGCCTTTAGCGATTGAAATAAAAATAAAAACTGGCCAAGTGCGAGTCGGACCCAGGGTTCCGTAATAGCTTGTAAGAAGGAAAAATGGTATGATGATTTTTTTTAATTTTTCATCAGACATCGAAAACTACGGGGCAATTTTTAAATAGCTTTATTCCTGAAACACGTCAACTTCTAAATGTGATTTCCAATTTAATCTACGACTTTGGTGAAAGCGCAATTTAATTTATCCATACAAAAAAGAAATAAAAACATTCCAAATATTATATTTTGGCCAAATTTGCGGCGCATAGTAACAAATATGAGCAGGAGAGGCTGGAAAGGTGATAGAAAGTGGAAGGGCACGAAAACGTGCCACGCAGGCAGCGCTGAAATGCTATAATATGACTATTCAAAAAGTTGTAGAACAAACGTTGTTGGAAATAACATTTAAAGCTGACGTTTCAGATATAAAGATTCTTGAAAATACAAAATTTTAATCAGTTTTAGCTTGTGCTAAATGTTAGTCCGTTCATACAATATCCCACATGATACGGTCACCTCACTGAAACATTTGGAACTCCATTTCTTGTATAAGGACCCAATTTTTTGGGATGTAATAAACAAAAAAACAGATTTCGGATTAATTCCTTTATTATTGCTATATGACGTTGCTTCTTGCCAAATTTCATGATTCTAGGTCAACGGGAAGTACCCAGTAGGTTTTGATTCCGTTGCTAGTGTCGAAATATGCTGAATAAGCGGCCGTATCTTTTGATTGCGTAAACTTTATTAATTAGATTTTTTTGCAGCTCCAAGAGACTGCAGACTTGAGTATTTGATGCCTTCACGCGTTCCTGAGAAAAGGGTCTTGACAGACAGACGGACGGACAACAAAGTGATCCTATAATGGTTCCGTTTTTTTCCTTTTGAGGTACGGAACCCTAAAAATATACGATCTTCTAAAACCCTGATCACGACCGTAATCACGATACCTTTGAAAGAGATCGTGATAAATGTTGAAAGAAGACAATCAACCCCTGGCTACCTACCCATGGACGCAGTGGCTGCCGTGGCCGGTTTCCGATTCCGCCCGGCGACTGTTACCAGAGCAATGGCTCGCCAAAACTGCTTTTCCTTTCTTCGCTGCTAATTATGGAATGAATCACTCGTGTGTTTTACTGTTGCGGTGCAAATAATTTATTTCGTGACAAGGAATATTGTTTTTCCGGAAAACCGTCCCGGTTATTTATTATTAAGAGGCCCCTTCAGGACCGTGGGAACTCAGTGACGGCCAAGCGCGTGAAACACTGTTTTCTATTAGCTGTTTCACCCAGAGCGAGACGGGGCGCGGGAAAAGTGAGACGCAATGCGACTGTATGAGTCTACGTGTGTTCGTGTCCTTTCGCGAGTATCTAGCTGTAGTTGTAATGTTATAGATCTATTTTCCCAAAATGTTTCGTAGTTCGGCTCCCATTTCTACATTTTATTAGGTATTTCAAAAATCTTTTTTTTCTGACAAGTACAATACATTATTGATGTTCCCAAGGTAGTTAGACTCCAATAGGCAGTGCAATAATAATAATGTAAGTAAATAACAGCTGAAAATAACTCCTTTTTCGGCGCGAAAAACGCATCGCTCTAATTTCTTTCAGGCCCTCAGAGCACGATTTTCCCATACACACGTAGTTCCGGTTTAATTTCTAAACTACAGGCTGGATTTTGCTGAAACTTGGTTTATATCAGTAAATGACCAATATGGAGGTTTGAAAATAGTTTTTTTAATAATAAAAATAGCCTGAAAGAAATTAGAGCGATGCGTTTTTCGCGCCGATGGACACGAACACACGTAGACTCATACAGGCGCATTGCCTCACAGTTTTCCCGCGCCCCGTCTCGCCCTGGGTGAAACAGCTATAGAAAACAGTGTTTCACGCGCTTGGCCATCGCCTAGTTCCCACGGTCCTACAGGGGATTCTTAAGACATAAAATGCCATAGACATAGCGGAATGACCTACTCTTGGGGGCTGATAATTTAAATTAGTCCTAAAGTGGAGACCGTGGCAAAATACCAGGGCAAGAAGCCGCCTACCCAGGCGCTGGGCGGATATCTAATATCTGCGAACAGGCGGGCTACGACTAGATGAGAAGGCAGCAAACGGCCAACATTGCAAACTTTTGACAGAGAGGCCTATGCGCGGTAATGAAACAATAGAGGCTGCTAAAATGATTATGATGTTCATTGTAGGTAGGTAGTACCTTAACCTTGTACATAACTTTTTGGATTTCCCCTCACTATAATATTATATTCAGGTATTTTACAGCATAGGGCATAAAACGGTGAGTGAACATATGTTATTAAATAAATTGCTGAACCAGAGCGTGTGCATTGTATCCCGAATGATCATCAATTGGATGCCGCCCGCTGACATGGGTCGTTCGGCTCTATATTCTCTCTAGGGTTAAATTTTCTAACACTAGCTCCAACTCGTTAAATTGGTAGGTGATTTGGTGGATAGTCCACAAAATACTTCTGAAACTGATTAAAAAAATAAGACGGCTCTGGGTGATTTTGGAATTTGGTGGGAATTCAACGTCAAAATCATCATTGCGTAGGTAGCCAGCTAACGAGCGCTCGCTGTGCGTAGCTACTAGCTACGTACGAATATTGCCAAAGTTTCATTGGAAGGCGACTGAGTTGTCAAATTCCTATGCTTCGTCCCTTAGATGCAAAAAGCGCTAAAAACTCTTCGAGAAAATGCACCGTCGTAATCCAGGACCCAAGACACCAAAAACACATAAATAGTCGATAGTTTTCTCCCCACGAGGCTCGGTCAGAAACGTGGTTCGTTTACTGAGAACTGAGCTTACCTTCTGTGTTAGGTACATAAAAGAAAGTTCAGTTATTATGAAGTCAACGAAAACAAGACAGGGTATGAAAATATTGTATCATTGGTTGTCTTGATACATTTTCATGGCTGTTGTGGCCGAATTATAGAATTGATTACTTCATGATGTTGCCGACACTATCACTTTTACTTTTACTTTTTATTTAGGGTTAATTAAAATTACAACCTACAGACATACCTTATGAGCTCGTTTTTTGAGAGACTTTCGTAAAACTCAAGTAATTTTATGTCGTAACGACATTTTCACTTCACTTCTTGTTGGCAGCACTGATGAAAGGCTCAATTCTCAAAAAAGCGAGACAGCGACCTTTATCAGTACGCTAGCCGGTAAAAGACGGAGCGCCGCAGCGGGGTTGTAATTCGGAACGCGCCCAATGCACACCGCAATGCGGCCAACCGCGCCGAAACAACTGGCAGCACATCATACGACTCGACTTTACCCCCTTGAGATGCCCTTACAAGATAAGAAAAAAGAACGAATTGGAATTGGTTGAAGACTTGACGGTTGAAGTAAATAAGCAAGATTTACAAAAAAGGAATAATTTAGAATGATATAGAAAAATCTAGGAGGACCCAGTCGAAAGCGCATCCTCTTTGGCTTGAAACGCAGCGAAACAGGGGGTTGCCCTTGCCTTGACGCCATTGCGTTCATATTTACAAAGTTTTAAAATTAATTTCTCTTTTACATCGCATAGTCATTCTTTGATTTTGTATACTTATTTTGTACAATACCAATCTATATATATAAAAGGCTTAGGTTGACTGACTCATCACGCTACAGCCCAAACGGCTGAACCTATAAGTATGAAATTTGGACAAAAGTTGCGTTATATGGTGGAGGGTTCATTTAAGAAGCGATTTTTTTTTATTTAACCCTTAAGTGGGTCAAAATAGGACTGAAAGTGTGTATGGGGAAAAATTTTTTTTTGGTCTTTTGTTTTTAAATCTTGATTTTTTGTACTTTTTTTTTAAAATGACTTGACACCTATTTCTGATTTTTTCTCATTTCTATGTTCATAAGGGTTAAAATGGGTGCCAAAGTTTTTCGATTTTTTTCACCAGTTACGATCGATGCTGGAACAAAACCGCTAATGCCACAACAATGAAAATTTGACAATAGTTATAATTTGTGAACACGCTACGGGTTAGGATAGATTTACTTCAAGTTTAACCCTTAAGGCGGTAAAAATGGGGTCCAAAGTTTGTATGAAAAAAGAAAATTTTTGTCCGGATTTACTTGCAACTAAGAATTCGTATATTAAATAAAAAATAATTTAACACCTGTTTTAGCTTTTTTCTAATTTTAGCCGTTTAAGGGTTAAACGAGGTTGAAATGTATGAATATTTTTCGTGATGTAGTGTCAACGTCGGGCCCAAACCGTTTAAGCTACAACTATGAAATTGAAACTGCAGTAGCGTTTTGTAGCAAAACTACCCACCACGAAGAAAAAAATGTAATTTTAACCCTTCAAATGCCCAAAGAAAAGATTGAAGATTTTTCCTGATTTAGTATCAATGCCAGGCCTAAACCATTAAAGCTACAACTATGAAATTGAAACTGCAGTAGTGTTTTGTGGCAAAACTACCTACCATGAAGAAAAAAATATAATTTTAACCCTTTAAATGCCCAAACCGGGGTTCAAAGTTTGTATGAAATAAAAATTTTTTTTGGTCCGATTTACTTGAAACTAAGTATTCGTATACTAAATCAGAAATAATTAAACACGTGTTTCAGCATTTTTCTCATTTCAGCCAATGAAGGGTTAAAATGGGTGGAAACGTTGAAGTTTTTTTCCTGATGTAGTAGCAATGCTGGGCCCAAACCATTGAAGCTACAACTTTGAAATTGAATGTGCAGTTGTATTTTATAGCATTACTACCCACCATGAAGAAAAAAATATAATTTTAACCCTTCAAATGCCCAAACCAGGGTTCAAAGTTTGTATGAAAAAATTTTTTTTTTGGTCCGATTTACTTGAAACTAAGTATTCGTATACTAAATCAGAAATAATTAAACACGTGTTTCAGCATTTTTCTCATTTCAGCGAATGAAGGGTTAAAATGGGTGGAAACGTTGAAGATTTTTCCCTGATAAAGTAGCAATGCTGGGTCCAAACCATTTAAGTTAGAACTTAGAAATTTGAACTACAGTTGCGTTTTATAGCAAAACTACCAACCATGACGAAAAAAGTAATAATGTTAACCCTTGAAATGCCCAAACCGGGGTTAAAAGTTTGTATGAAATACTTTTTTTTTGTCTGATATACTTGAAACTAAGTATTCGTATGCTAAATCAGAAATAATCAAACACGTGTTTCAGCATTTTTCTCATTTCAGCGAATGAAGGGTTAAAATGGGTGGAAACGTTGAATATTTTTCCATGATGTAGTAGCAATGCTGGGCCCAACCCATTTAAGTTACAATTTTGAAACACTACAGATGCGTTTTATAGCAAAACCACCAACCATGAAGAAAAAAGTAATAATGTTAACTCTAAAACGGCCAAAACGGGGTTCAAAATTTGTATGAAATTATCATTTTATTGGGTCAGATTACCTTGAAACTAAGTAGTCGTGTAGTAAATAAGAAATAATAATTAAACACATGTTTTAGCATCAAAAAGGGTGGAAACATTTTAAGAGTTTTTCTGATGTAGTATCAATAACAATGCCGGAACCATTAAAGCTACAACTATTCAATGAACATTTAACTACAGTTGCGTTTTATAGCAAATCTACTAAGCATGAAGAAAACAATAATAATGATACACCTAAAACGGCCAAAAAGGTTCAAAGTATGTATTTTTTTTGTTGGATTCATTTAATCTTTACCAATTTGGTCACACACATACACAACACATACACTTCGACGCTGAAACTGCACGACGGATTTGGATGACATTTGGAATAGAGATAGCTTACAAAAATACACACCCATGACTCTATTCATGCTAATAAATGTACCCAGGCAACTTCTTATAAGTCCTCGCGGACGAAGTCGCGGGCGAAAAGCTAGTATAGAATGATTCTTAATTCGAGGAATATTGAATTTTATAGCGAAAAGTTTTATAGCTCTAGGTAGATAGCTCTAGTGTTTCAGAAAGGTCCTGTGAAACTGAAAGCTGGCGCTTAACTTACCAATACATACAAGCAACTTTTACTATGGGAGAAAGTGCGAAATCTCGAAAAAAATATCAGCTGTTCCATACTAACATTCGATACCTACTGCATGCACCAAATGTATGGAGCAACAGATTTTTTTTTTGAGATTTCGCACTTGGCCCCTTAGTAAAAGCACAGGCGCGTTTTATCGGTCGATAGTATCGGATGCGTTATTGCGATATCTGTTTTCAGTAAATTTTGAATTAGGAAGGCTATAGCGTAACAACACTCAATCGTAATGCGATGACTGAAAATTAGCGTGGAGAAGAATGTTTGCATTGGTTCATTTGGGACAAAGTTGATCGAGGACTTTATCGAGTTTGCGTTGATTAACGTGTTTTCGTAACGATCGTTCAGCCGGGCAGGCCGCGGAGCCACGTCGGGAATTAAACGCGATATGCACAATTAAAGCTTTAACCAACAGACGTGCCATTTTGATGCATAAAAATTAACGTAAAGCCCCGCCGAGTTTCGCAAAAAAAAAAAAAAAACAAAAAAGTAAATACAAAATCCACCGATTGTTCATTCGATGGAGCCATCCATTAAGCGGTATAACCTACTGTACCTATTCAGCCGATATTCAATTACCTTTGTGTGTATTTTTGAGCCTAAATAAATGTTTTACTTTATAACAGTTACGTCAGAGGGAAGCTGAAATTTTTGCCGGAGCGCGGAACTTTATTGCACCGCGTCCGTCTGCAGTGTCAGCTTTTTTCATTGCAATCTGCACTCAATGTAATCCAATCACTTCTTGCCGGCATTCGAGGCATCAGACCTGAACGAATCCGTGAACTGTTTGCTCAACCGATAAGAACATTACTGTAATGCCTGTCCTGTAAAGTGTGCTACACCTACCGTACGTTTCCAAGCAGGGGCCTTAGCCTATAACGCAATGGCGGGTGGATGGCGCCCCAGCAGAAGGACAAAACCGGGGTTTCCTCGTTTTTCTTCTACAACCAGAGAACTAATCCTCTAGAATTAGAATCAGAATATTCTTTACTATACTACAAAAAAGTTAAAAGGACTGACAGCATTAATAAATCGTAATTGAAGCCGTCAACTGAGAGCCCATTTTGGCACCATTGCTTTACAGGTTTATTTGCTTTGCCCCTGCATAAGTAAACATAGGGTAGGAAGGAACCTATGTTGAGTATTTAACTGGCCTTAGGTGGGGGAAACGTAGTGTGGCAGGTGTTCGCAGCGTTCAGACAAATAATGTAACAATTCCGATTTTATCTGCCCGTTAGCGCGGATCCTCACATGTTTACGTGCGCGCGGGCCCGCGCGCTCCGTCCAATGAAATATTTACTATTTACGTGCCCTGCTTTACTAATGACTTATGCCACCGTAAACGACAACTGTGTAAGCAATTTCCTCTTTGCTTACCGTCTTACATAAGGCTCGGTATAAGGCTAACTAGCGCCACCAATGTTAAAAAAATCATATCTTCTTTTAGAAGAAGTTTCTGGAAAAATCCTAAGATGAGCCTATGCGCCATGCTTTTCTAGATTTTTAAGTGTAGATACCCTCTTCGAAATTTACTTTTAAGCTAAAAAATTTTCGATAACCGCCAAAATCGGCCGTTTTTGGCGGTTATCGAAAATTTTTTAGCTTAAGTCTAGAAATTGAGTTGGGTACCTACACTTAAAAATCTAGAAAAGCATGGCGCATAGGCTCATCTTAGGATTTTGTCAGAAACTTCTTCTGAAGGGACATATCATTTTTTCAACATTGGTGGCGCTAGTTAGCCTTATACCAAGCCTTAATACCGAAGCAGGGTAACCAAAATGAAAACTCGACTAGATTTTTCTTTAGGTAGGTAAATTACGCAGGCACTTATTTATGCAAACTCTTAACCGCTGACAACGTTGTGAAATAACGAGATTTGTTATATTTAATATTATAATTTCCCTTAATCCAGCGAGAGAAAACAAATACGCGGGCTTTGGTAGAAGCGAATACAAATAGCAGTCATTTGTTACCTTCACGCTTTCTGTTGACACTAATGAGGTAGGGACTCTCCGCTAGTAACCAAATCACGTGAGGATGAGGGGATCAAAAATACCTGCAGAAAATTGGGACATTTCGGTCCAGGGAGGTTTCAGAAATCAAAGAGAATTGTTCAGAGTTGTCCAATTACGAGCCCTGTGTTGTAGATCCCATTCAATAATAAAATGCTGGTATATATTTCCTTTCATTCCATTAGGACTGTGTAGCTTTCAACTCTGAAATAATCCAATTTAATTATACATGCGAAACAAAAAACAAGTCCTGTTCCAAAAATAGACTGTGAGTACCTAATACATACAAGCCCAATATTTATTTACAGCGGGAATCGATACAGTTGCAAATAGGTCTACGCTATTTTTAGATGCAGGTGACCCATTTCGGAGTAGCCTACCGACCGCTGGAGGTTGCCTCGACTCGGTTTCGATTCGTTCTTTGCCCGATGCACTTGTAACATGAATGAAACTAACAACCGAACAAATAATAGTATTAGATATCTACGTATTGAAGATAGCGAAGATATTGCTCTCAGGTCTCAGCGACCATGCCATCTCAGACTCCCCCTCTAAGAAGTATTATAAATATTTTCAACTTTATTCAACTTTTATTGAGCATAGAATAAACATAGACTACCTAGGTACCCATGATTTGCCGCATAACATTTCATGTTTGTTTACAGAAGTAAATAAATGAGTCATACTCCGTGTAATTTTAGTGGTTTTAAAGCCGAAGGTATTTTGTTGCACTGGTGATTCTGAGCCAAATTACAAAATTTGATTCCAAAACGCGCGAAAAAAAATTCACTTCTCCATACAAATGGTGTCGATTGGCGATAGCCGTTTGTATTGGGAAGTGTTTTTTTTTTCGCTCGTTTTGAAGTAAAACTTTGGAATTTGGCTCAGAATCACGAGTGCAACTAAATACCTTCGGCTTTAAAACCACTAAAATTGCAAGGTGTATAATAACAAAGGCGGCAATGTCCACTCAAAGTCAAAACTAATCTGTGAATGTAGGTTTATTGTACATTGACGTAGCTTTCTAAGGAAATCTAGATTTCGTATAAATTGCTGCAATAGCCCATAGAAAATCGAGCTCAAAGTTTCGAGTTTGTAACAAACCCGCATTATCCCTACTGTCTAAATCTAATCAAATTTAAATTATCACTTTACACAAAATACAACGAAATGGATATTGCCGCCTTTGATATTATATGACTCAAATACAAAATGTATTTTCAGCCATATCTGAAATACGCATAAAGGTTCCAACGAAAGTCCAACCCTGAAGCATGTTCCATTCTCTCATCGGTAATTCTGAAAAGCGATGTGATGCTCGATTTGCGAGTCAAAGAACAAAAGCGAGACAAAAAGGCGTTTATTCACGATGATAATGAGTCAGTTAATGAAACCGGCCGCAGCGCAGTTTTTAGCGAACGCGACTGAAAGTTGTGACAACTTTGAGGGACGCAATTAAAAATGGACGCCCCGATGAGCACAGCAGCTGGTGCAGTGCCGGATCTAGGAGATGACCCCCCAACACTCGGTAGGTATTTATATCATACAATTTGTATATGTCGCAGGGATATTGTCAAACCAGTGATATTATAATTACCCTAGTGAAATTACAATTACCCGGATTATTGTCAATCGCCTCCATTTCTTACAATTTCACGGACTTATTTTAGTGTTATTGTTATTTCACGGGAACGCTGTAGTGGTTTCATAATAACCCTAGGTATATTATGAGTCAAGTTTGTAGTGGGGGACTTCGTGCGTTTTGATTGGTAAACTCTTCTTTAACCGCCATTTGCTTAGGAATTCAACATAGAGCTAAGAAAATATTACAGTGACCAGACTGATAAAACAAAAAATCGGCCGAATGCTAGTGGGACTCGCGCACTGAGGGTTCCGTACCGCTATACAATTAAAAATATATGGTTGTGTGTACGCTCATGCATAAGTCCGACTCGCACTTGGCTGTTTTGTATTATTTGTTGTTATACTATAAAGCTCTAGATCTACACCAAGTTTGACGCTTGTAGTATTACCGTTTTTGTGATAGAGCATAAAGTATAAAATCACGTTTGTTCTATGGGGACACCCCTTATTTTGTTATTAATATCTAATTTGTAGTGTCCCCCATCAAACATATTCTATTACGGTACCAAAGATAAGGGTAGGAAATAAAAACAGAGAGTATGGAACCCTAAAACCAATCTAACTTATTGTGAGTTACATTAAGATAAAACTGCGATATTAGACATCCTTGCAATAAAGCTTGTGATTTCCAGAAACCTGACTATTATTTTGTAACTCTATGATTTCAAAATTGTCAATTTGAAAACGAACCAATCATTGACCGTCTGACAATCTAACGGCAGTGAAATTGTCAACTTATTGCTGCCTTGCAATATCACTGCGTGAGTCTAGTGAAATTATAATGTCACTGAAATGCCCGTGATATTGTGAGAAATGGTGGCGGTTCACAATAATCCGGGTAGGTAATTGTAATTTCACTAGGGTAATTATAATATTACTGGTTTGACAATATCCCTGCGACATATACACAAAAATATGTTAAGCAAATTCATCACCAAAAAAATTAGTTCGTTTGCTACAAAACTACAAAAATACACTCAGCATCAGAAAAATCGTACTTATTGAAAGAATGACTAAATCAATCGACAGGGTTTTGTTTTTGTATCTATTGAATAGTAATGAAATGAAATAGAAAGAATGATAATTATTAAAAGAGAGAAAGGAATTTTATGTAAAAATCAATAATTTTAATTTCATATTACTATATATTTTTTTTTATTGTAATGTTTTTCTTTATCAGGGCAGAAAAAAAGATTTTCGATAAAAACGTTTTTCATTACGATTACGAATTTAAAAGAGAAAATCACAAAATTATGCTTTAAATTACTCTGATATACAATATTCAACATAATAAATAACATAAACATAATAATAACATACCAAGACGCTTGATTTGTTTATGAAATGAAACTATTGTTTATTTATTTTAAGGTTCGTTAAATGCCATTTCCTTTGATACTCAGTACCTAATCCCCTCACAATCGGTTTCAAATAGAAATAAAAAAAGTTTGAAGTATTTTTCAAAAGGTGCGATTTTCCTGATGCCGATTACATTAATTTGTGACACTGAATAGAATAGTTGTAAATGTTGTAAAACACCTTTGCGCTTTACATTTTAGTTTCATATTGTGATTTTGCTGATATGCGTCTCTGTTTTCTATTTCACTGAATAAACACCACTTGTTTTCCTTGACCCAAGCCGCCACTTTCTCAAGTTAACGCTATCATCTAAAGGGGACCTATAAAAACCCACCGATGCGTCTTGATATTGCATTGGGCACAAAGCCTTGTAAGCCGACCGCTGACCACAAGGTAAATGGTGGCAATTTGTTCTGTTCCCGGCAAGCTAATGAGCCTAGGGCACTTAGATAGCACAACCATTACTCTGCCGGACTCAGACTTGCCTGGCGCGAACCCCGATCCACGGACGATCGCGGGCAGAACTTTGTTGAAAAGCCGTGATTTCGCTCTACAATCAAATAATAGAGCAGTTACATTTCAAATTTACCCGACCTAGGGCTTCGAATAAGGGTTTTCTCGATAGCGTTTCCCTTAACAGAGTGGACAAAACGACTGAATTGCAATAATTTGGGACCAATGATGCTATGCTCGGCACCTAATTATCTCTTTTGGTTTGAGAGAGTTTTTATGCCTCCAGGGGGCTAATTCTCGGCAATCTCGAATGTGACTTTTTACTAAGGTTTTCTTCGTAGAATCTCTAATGCGACATACGCGAGAATTTGCTCCCAGGCAAGCAAACTCCTGTGGGGTTACCCTTGACGCTATTGCGATCCAATTGAAAAAGTTTAAAAATTAATTTCTCTTTAAATTCGCATAGTAATGCTTTGATTTTAAATACTTTGTAATGTTTATTCAAAGGTAAGGCTGTTTTATTCAATAAAAACACAAAATGCGTCTTAATTTGTAAAATATTAAATTTTGTCAATTGCGCCATATTGCGGCCGCATTGGATACATGCGTCAAGGGTAGAGGGGCAGATAAGTGGAATAAAAACACAGGAAAGGTACATCTAAATAAGAATGGAATTCGATGCTGAATTTTTAAAAATAAAAATATGAGCCGCTTTTATTTTCTGAGATTCGGTCATAATTTCCGTCGTCTTTCACTTTCAGAAACATCAAACGAGTCGCTTAAGGGTAGTTTAACAACTTCTGAAGATTATTTAATTATTAACCCTTGACATTAAATTAATATTTAATTTCTAACATTGGGCCTGCAAAGCCTAAAAGTCGAGCTAAATATTTATAAGCTTTGAGGGTGATATTTGTCGCCCTTGAACACCACTTCGTTGAGATGAGAAGTGTAGCAGTGTTGTAGTATGGGCCCCAAAAGTTTTGATACCTGTTTATTAGTAAGTAAGTAGGTACTTATTCTCTTTGTTGCGAATGTTGGGTGTAGATAATCTAATGAACGCTTACTATGCAGTGGCCGTATAATTCTGCTGCTGTTGTTGAATCCATTAGTTGGTCTTTTCATTTTCTTATGAAAATTGTTTTGCACAAGTTCTTAAGGCCCAGTAGCAAAAAACGCATCCATAAAGAAGATATGTTTTTTTTTTCATTGGAGGCGCTAGTTGTGCCTAAGTACTATTTGTGCCTTATAAATTAAATCTATATATATAAAAATTAATCGCCGTGCATTAGTCTCGCTAAAACTAAGAAACGCTTTGACCGATTTGCATATTTACTGTTTTGTTTAGTTCACCATAGTTCAGAGTAGGTTTAAAAGCAAAGAAATATGGGAAAAGTTAAAGGATTAGCTGAAAAACGGAAGAAATAAAAATTTGACATTTTGTATTGGAATCGCCATTTTTGACGCGGAAAGCCAAACTATTTCAGGTGATACGAAGTTCACGGGGTCAGCTAGTAAACCTAATAAAACTCAACGCAGCCTCGTGCCGACTGTTAGTTGAAAAGGATCAGTGTTTTTTTATTCAACTTTCTGTTTCCGTATGAAAAAGCGCATCGATATCTCGTGACACCACTCTCTGTCTCGCTCTATGTCGGTCATGAGAGGAGAGAGCACTGTATCGCGCTCTATCGGGCTCGATATGGATCTTCATTCATGCTAGGCTAGCAACAACCGCTAACTCACGCACGCTAACACACGAACTAACACACGCACCCTAAGTTGTGTTTAAGCGTGGCTCTACAGTAGTCTACAGCTTAAATCAGGATTGCCGGCGCCTTGATTACGTATCTTGCAATTAGTAAGCAGAAAGCTCTCGCTGTCAAACCAGCACCACAGATTACTCCGGTCGCCACTTTCTATGCCACGAAAAATTAAATAACCACAGATAAGAACTTAAGAAGGATGAACTTTGTAGAGCGTCAACCAATTTGTTTTTAGTATTTTATTACTGGGTAATTGGGTATACAGGGCGTCCCACGGCTATGCCACATGGAGAGAAAGTACCTTAATATTTTACCTCTAGATGAAACATTTTACTGAAAGAAGACATTATTTTAATTTAAAAAACAATTTAAACTGCATTCTTAGATATTAAAATAATTACATGGTTGAACCGGGAATTGAACTCGTTACATGAGAAATATACTCGTAATTACCCTGTAGCTTTATTCATCGTAAGGATTATTTTTTGCTTAATAAATAACATAGTGTCGGTTGAGGGATCGCAGGACAAAATTTTCCGTGTCTATGGGTATATCTCTGTAACCAACTAACAAAACGGCATGTAATGTTTTTTTTTTTGTACAGTTTAGCTTTATTCTTAACCACGTCTAATGATATTTTTTAAATAATTGCAGTCTAGTTACAAAATAACTAGTGGTTCGCCCCGAACTACGAACTCGCGACCCCATATCTCAGCAACCCCTCGACCGATTTGGCTCATGTTCGAACTTAAAAATTCTCTTTGCCTCATTTACCCACCTTCCAAATTTCATGACGATCCGACTAAATTTACTCAAGTTATCGTCGAACGAACATTGATACATACAAACGCCGGATTGTTCATGTAGACTCGGAGAACGGAGAACTTCAAAAAGAACATGAAATGCTCTCTTAAAAAAAAAATTTATAGGGTAAAGGAACCAGTAGTCGGCCACTTAGTGAAATGTGCAACTTCAAAGTCCATTATTTCTGTTGTTGGAGGTTCTAGAAGGACGTAACCAATATTAATTGAAGCTCCGGTTACTTAGGTTTAAGTAAATAAAACGATTATTCTTCTAATTCATACTGCGATGGAGAAAATCAGCGTTAAACAAAAAAACACCCATTTCTCTAGTACTCGGCCGCCTATCACCTAAAGTCGGCCTTGAGGTAGCCAGTGGTCGGCCACACCATATAAGGTATGAAAAAGCAATTGCTTGTGGCCGACTTCTGGGTTGACAAAATTTCTTCGAGACTAAGTCCAAAAGTCGGCCACCTAATAGGCATTTTTTTTGGCGGCCGAGTATTGGGTTGTTGCCAAAATAATATTCTCAATGCTTTGTGAACTCTATACAGAAGAAAAAGATATGTGCAACCTGTCAATTTGGGCTGCTTAGGTCAAATTTACAAAAATTCCATAAGTCGGCCGGGGGGCCGAGTACTGGAATTTGTATGAAATTACTGATCCCAATAGTCGGCCCCCCGTTTTTCTTTATTGATATCAAAAATAAGGGTTTATTTAAGTTATCAAGAGGTCAACAATTAGTTAAAGAATGAGAATAAAATGGCATACCACAGTACAAAACACAGCGAAAATCTTAAAGATTTGAGACTCCCTTCAACTAGCAAAAAAAGATGGCGGACCGTGATTCTGAATCGCAAGTTATTAAAACGTGTTTTTTTAACAAACACAAATAAGTAAAAATATAACAAAATATTACAGGTATCGTTAATTAACCAATGAACCATAGAAAAATACAGATAAAACGGCCGTTTTTGGCGGTTATAGAATTTTTTTTAGCTTAAGACTAGAAATTGAGTTGGGTACCTACACTTAAAAATCTAGAAAAGCATGGCGCATGAGCTCATCTTAGGATTTTGTCAGAAACTTCTTCTGAAGGGACATATGAGTTTTTCAAAATTGGTGGCGCTAGTTAGCCTTATACCGAGCCTTAATGCAGAGGTCATATCTACATAAAGTTTTTCATTTTTCTTTCTTTTCCTGATTCATCTGTAACAAATTCTGATTCATCTAGGCACAAAATATTTGAACGTCGATATCTCGAAAAATATTTTATAACAATCAGTCCCTCACTCAAATATATGTTCTTTGGTATACCTATTTTCATATGAACATGAGTTACAGTGCTGAAAGTGAAATTAAATTTGGGCCAGATGAATCAGTCGAAGAATGAAATTTCAAAGAAACACCCAGGAGCATCAATTTTTTGCATTTTTTGCATCCAAACGCATCCAAAAAGAAGATATAATTTTTGATGTATGCAATTTTTTTACCCATGCACTTCTTCATTATTACAAAGGTGATCAAAGACAACGTATTTCATCAATAGGTTATAACGTTGATATTATGATTTTTATTTATGGCGTAGTCCTGGGGGGTTACCCTTGACGCTATTGCGATCAAATTGAAAAAGTTTAAAAATTAATTTCTCTTTTGATTCTCATAGTAATGCTTTGATTTTAAATACTTTGTAATGTTTATCCAAAGGTAAGCTGTTTCAATAAAAACACATAATGCGTCTTAATAAGTAAAATATAAAATTTTGTAAATTGTGCCATATTGCGGCCGTATTGGAAAAATGCGTCAAGGGTAGAGGGGCTGGTGGCGAAGTCCTGGCGCGATCATTGCAAGATTACGTATCAAGGCTTACTCGTATAGGTTGTCGTTGGTACGAGCGAGCGGCCGTTTCGTGCCCGAAATGCACGATGATAAAGATTAACATTCGAACGATGCGCTGCCTTGTCACAATTTAAGTACCTAATTGCTTAGAAAGAACAACGAAACTCATTGAAGTTATTGCCCCTAGTTGTATTATGGTGTTCAGCACATTGGTGTGATTATATTTACACACTTTATTGCACAAAAAGAAAAGAACTAATACTTACATACGGTAAAACAGGGTGACTAGAAAACAGAGTATGAATAGAAACAGAACTGCAATTATCCACTGTTTAGAAAGTTACCAGTAATTTTAAGTTCTCTTGTTTCTATTCACAGTTCTATTTGGGACAAGGGGGACTTATTTCAAAAGAATATACCTACCCACTGTGTAGAGACTCTACAATAGTTGAATGAAATTCAAAAAGCCAACAGGCAGAATGTTAGCTGGTAACTACCTACTCGTATCTACGACTACGAGAGGACACGAGGCAAGTGTTACGGGTAGACATGTGTAGGTAATGCTTGTAATATTACAAAAGACATTATTACACAACGGTGTCATGAAATATTACACATTACACGAGAGAATAAAGCATGGCACATAGCATTTCATTACACTAGATGACATGAAACATGACACATGGCATTTCAGTACACTGTAGGTACGTACTGCAATGAAAGTGTGCTGAAATACCATGATGTCATGTTTCATGTCTGCAATAAAGAAATACCATGATGTCATGTTTCATGTCTGCAATGAAGAAATACCATGATGTCATGTTTCATGTCTGCAATGAAGAAATACCATGATGTCATGTTTCATGTCTGCAATGAAGAAATACCATGATGTCATGTTTCATGTCTGCAAATTCTTTGTGAGGCAATAAACACCTTTTTATCTTATCTTTATCTTATCAATGAAGAAATACAATGATGTCATGTGTCATGTTTGGTGCCATGATATAAGGTAATATCACGCGGTATGAAATGTCTTGAAATATATCATGACTTCGAAGTGCACTGTTTCGCGCATGTCTAGTTACGGGTTACGGCAGTGCCATGACGTCATACGAGGCTTCCCCCTCCCCCTCTAAGCACCCCTAGCCAACGCTTGGTGTCACTGAAAAAACAGCAAAGCAAAACGTGAAATGGGCTTTTATTTTGTGCCGTTTAAAATACGAAAGTTTTCGAAGTTTCCTTTACAACTTGGATACTTATCTTTATGATATTGTGTACCTTTACAACTTGGATACCTACAATATCAAAAAGATCACAGTCGGCCACAGTCTCAGATACCCCTTTTTGTTCGATTGGCGCCCTTATACCGGGTGCGGTAAGAGTTTCCATGGGGTATCTGAGATTGTGGCCGACCGTACCTAATCTCTAAAATTACTATGAACCTACCTAATTATTATGAAAGAAAAACTCTGTCGGTATGTTACTTTTTTCAGTGCTGAGCCGCTGCACGGATTTGCATGGAACTTTGCACGGGTAGACACCTGCATAAGCCTACTAACTTGTTGTATTGCACTGCCGGGAAAATAGCAGGAGTGACCAAACAATTTCTGCCATACAGGGTGTTAAAAGACCGCCAACAAAGCGGGAAACCACGTATTGTCCTCATCATAAGGAACATTTTTGCTCAAGGAACTATGCCTGGGAAGTCAACAGTTTCCGAGATAATGAGGTTCAAAGTCGGACTTTTCAAAACTTTTTAACATACCTTCTCAAGAGGCAATACTTATCAAAATTATTAATATTTCTTAGAAAAAACGACGTTAAAATTGCAACCCGCAATGTATTTTAAACATCAGCACTTCAAGCTTAAGTAACATAAACTAATACATACGCTTGTGCAATTTGACTTCTGTGCGTTACACGTCCATTGAATATTTTTCAAAATTATAACCTAAATAACCAAAATCATTTCCCAGCAATAATTTATCGAAAAAGTACTTTGTTTTGGTGTCCAGTATGCGTGTCTCTCGGGTCTGTTGGCGGTCTTTTAACACCCTGTATACTGAAATTTAATCATGAGACAATATTTTAGCTTTTTTGAACAGCACAAACATTGCATTATTGGAAGAGTGGTACAGGTGCGATATCCACGTGGGGTTTACAAATTTTAAGCCATGGCTTTAGGGATTTTCAGAATGGAAAGAAACGAGCACTTTTCATAATTTTATTATTTTTTGACACGTTTTACGATAGACGGCATAATATGCTAGTATTATTAGCCAAGTAGCGGACTTAGGTACTAACTGCTATAACTATACCCAATGTAGAAAAGCACGGGTAGATTATGGTACGTATCAACTCAGAACTGGTGCTGTTTGCTCTAACCGTGTCTTTTATGTCATTTGTTTTACCTTAGGCGACAAGTAGCATCATCCTAACATTATGCCCGTTTGTTAGATAAAATTTGCAATATTTCTCACGAGTAAATCGAGGCCTCAATCCGAGTAAGCAGCGAGAATTAGAGAATAAAATGAAGTCGAACTTGGGATGTTTCAATAATTAAGCTCAATACGGGAACCCGATTAGATGCGGTCGGGTTAGCACCCCAAGCTCCTTGTTTGGGTATCGACTTTTTATGTTTTATTTACGGCTTTTTGGCTGCCCTCTTCCGGGAGTTGAAATTTTAATGGGTTTTCAATGAGCGCCATTCGAATGCCAGAACCTCCCTGTGAGTAAATTGCTTGCTTGGGAAATTAATTGTGAATAACCCAATAACAGAGTTAATTTTAAGTAAACAAAGAACAGCGTTTGATTAAACCGTAGATTTTGCGATCTCCCTGCACAGACTAGGTAGAATACAGAGTGGATTTTTGAGACGGGGCGGCAAGGGCAGGTACCTTAACCGTTATAGTTATAGGAAAACTTTCTTAGGAGACCTTCCATAACTTTTTGAGATATTATGAACTGCATTCACAGATTTTGGAAAAAAGTACGGTCCTGCCCTTACCGTCACGTCTCAAAAATCCACCCTGTATACTTAGGTACTTATGTAAATAAAATGATTCAATAGCGCGCAATAATTTATAGGCCGTCATATTTTGTATCATCCCATATCCCATATCCATATCAGAGAACTATAACTATAAAACGCAACTATAATTTGTAAATAATCAAAATATTTTTTTATAGAGTCGACGATAGAAATCCTGTTTAAACTGAAAAGGTAACCACTTTTGTAAGGAAGGCCGACGATTTGATTTGCAAAAAATGTCAAGGGAGGTGAAATAGAATTCCACAAAGGACCTGAAGGATGCTTTGATTGACCAAAGGTTTCATTACACCCCGGCCCCGACCGCAAAAACGGCCTCATTTGCTTTACGGATAGACAAAATAAAAAATCGCAATATGGATCCGAGTTAAACAATCTTTGTTTTTTTCCAACGACAACTTAGCAATAAAATGGACTAAGGTAGGTATTTTTAAAAAATCAAATGCCCGATTCCATTCCTCAATTATTATTATCATGTAGGGAGCAGAATTTAAACCTCAGCTGGCTTCTTAGAGACTTAATCCCTACACTAAATGGAAATAGCATTATATCAAAATAAAGTGTTTTTTCCATAGAAATATCGGGAAAGTTTTTGGCGATTTCTGAAGTTTCTAGTACTCAAACCTCAGTTGGCCCTAAGAGTCATTTGTTCCCTACAAAGCTAAATTTGTAATTAATTACCTAAATAGAAAAAGGTTCCGAGGTTTGCCATCTGTATCTGTAATTATGTACTCAAACAGTTGTGTAGATTTACAGACAAGAGTTAGAGCTCAATTCTCAATAAAGAAACTTAATGAGAATTAAGTTTACGAACATTTCCTCTTTCAGTAGCAGTTTCACGCACGAAATAAAACAAAGTGCACCCTGATCACGAAAAGCTTTTAATTGCCGCTGTGTACAAGTGCTGGACGTCAAAAGAGCTCGATTAATGCAGTTACGTAACGAAATCACTATTTCTATCAGCTTTCATTCAGCGTCAATATCAATATAAATCTCTCAGGATAAAGGCTGAATTGTTTTTTTTATATGTTGTAAAATGTATGTAAGTATTTGTACGGTCGGCTACAATCTCAGATACCCCATGGCAGCTCTTATCGCGCGGCATAAGGGCGCCAATAGAACAAAAAGGGGTACCTGAGACTGTGGCTGACTGTACATACCTTCTTTTAAGGCGCCGTGCATAGTGAATAGCCCGCACGCAAAGAAAAATGCACAAAATCGATTCCTGTATCAAATACACTAAACAAATCGAAAATGTTCACATATCAAACCCTAGAATTAGGTGAGACCTATCTAAAACAGCCAGTTTCGTGTTGACATTCATAAAAGTTTTGAAGATATTTTGCTTGAAAAAAAATAGGCGGCGCACGTTTTTTCAAGCAAAACATCTTGCAATCTGTTATGGATATCAACACAAAACTGGCTGTGTTAGATAGGTCTCAACTAATTCTAGGATTTGATATTGTGTGAAAATTTACGATTTTTTAGTGTACTCGTATTTGATACAGGAATTGACTATGCCCAGCGCCTTAAAATAAACGATGGATAGAATAAACTAGAAGCCAAAATAAATTGAATTGTTTTTGTAATTTCTGCTAATGAGGTAATATGCGGAACGCAAATTGATGAATTGCAATTTATGCACGAAATAAATTTATTATACAACTTAAAAAAAAAATTATAGGTTAAAAGAACTTTACCTTATTTTATTCATCGCATTTAAGTAAGTTGAAGGCGAAATGCTGCGTCGTGCCAGCAGCACCTAATGTTCGGATTCAGCTGCACCCAGGCGGAAGGAATGCACTAGAATGATATTCCTTAAGTTACGTAAGCCGGGTGAGGATTAAGAAAGCTTGAAGTGAAATATCTCCCTTTCCGAACTAAATGTAAGAGATTTCAGTTACTGCCTATTTATTAGGGTTAACCTACTTGCTGCTGGCAAAAATATTGGGGTTGCTTTCACTTTATCTCCTCGATACACAAGGTTTTACCTACTACTTATGATTTGTTCAACTTTCTAGAACTTATTACCTACCGAGTCCAACTTAAGATTATGTCAATCAAAACTTTTTCTGGTTATTGATTGATTGCTTTTTTAAATTTCCATGGCCCTTCGCAAAAAACTACCTCACATCCCAGCTGAATGTACCCCTACTTAAATAGTACTAGATTACTTTTTGTTTTTTTCTAAAGCACTAACCCGTGCTAGGGAATATTTTAAACATTTGTAATAAGTTGAAGTTGCAAGCTTTGAGTACACCCGTGGTTTGGAAAGCTTTAAAATATGGCAATCTAACACTATTTAAATAGCAATGTCCCAGGGCACTGCAGCGCCAAGTGGTCTCTTCACCCATCTAGTGTGAGTGAAGATGCCACTGGACGCTGTATAAATCATCGTAGACGCAAAAACCTTAGTTTTTCTGTTAAATAAATAATTTTTAAAAACAACAAATCAACCTCACAGCCCTACCTATCTACTAATTACCTAAGAAGGCAATTTGCATAGGAACGCGCAGTATAAATAATGCCACGACTTTACGGGTGTCTACGGTGTCTGTGCCGTTTCAATCGGGTTGCCGTTCACACGCGCCGCCTGTCTCGGCTCTATTAATAAATTAATCCGATGGTGAATCTTCCTCGCTGTGAGCTCGTGTAGGTAAGTACTTACCTCTGCTTTGATGTAAGGTTTGCTTGCTGAAGGTCTAAAAAGTGGTTGTTACTTTTTGTTGGACTATCGAGTTGGTCGTCATTGTGGAAGCATCTTTCCAGATATTGAGGTAAGCGCCTAGGAACAGGTTTCTTCATCACGCTATCCAACACCGTTTCGCCATTTCCAACAAACTGAATAAACTGAACTGAGGGCTGCTGAACCCTCGAAGGCTCGGAGATTTAAGTAGCTCTAAAGCAACGTGTTACAAAACATTCTAACTCTTTTTACAGGGTGTACCCTACTGGTCAACAGAAAGTCAATTCTGTAAAAAAAAGTTGAAAAAAAACTATTTTTATTTTTTAACCTATAATTGTTTTTTTTAAATAACTTTTTTGTTTTTGGTATTAGCTCAAATTTAATAATATGTATGTGTATGTGCATTTGAGTTGTTAAAACATTGTGAAAGTCAATGAAACCAATATTTAAAAAATACTTTTGTCCCGCCACAGCGATCACATTTTATTAATTTAAAAATCAACGGAACGTCGCAGAGCCAAAAAAATATTTAGGTTGTGATCCCTATCACCGGGTGCTACTATCCTGTAAAAAGAGTTACTATTTTGTAACACCTTGTATAATAGGTACCAACCTAGTCAATGATCTACCTACAAAATGATCGTGATTCGTATGAATAGGAGTCTCCAAAGCATTGTATCCGAACAAAGTTGAAACTGAAAAAGTTGAAAACGATAATTTATAATCCCAGTGACGTATTATTATGAGGGTGCCGATAGCTTGTTTGCCGATAAAGGTAGGTATTACTCGTGAATGAGAATTTGATAAAGAATATTTACGTAACGTTTTCTTTTCTAAGTAAAATATTTACTTTTAATGCTGAAATTAAGAAGGGATGCAGATGACTGTGTTTTTAGGGTTCCGGACCTCTAAATGAAAAACGGAACTCATATGATCACTTTGTTGTCCGTCTGTCTGTCTGTCAAGACCTTTTTCTCGAGAACGCGTGGAGGTATCAGGTTGTATATCAAAATACTCAGGTCTGCAGACTCTTGAAGGCTAAAAAAATTAAGCTTTTAAGTTAACGGAATCAAAAGATAGGGCCGTTTATCTCCAACACATACTTCGCTCATCCTGCCTGACGGAGATATTTGCGTGGCAGAGCTCATGCTAATACAAAGTTAAACAGCAAGTGGCATACGCTACGAAACCTCCGTAAATAAGCTAGTTCCGTGTATATGCAATCGTACGTAACCACTAATCTTGCAGTCTGCATGCGAACACGTGCGAGGAAGATGTTTGCGGAACTATGAATCGTCTTTCTACAATTTTGAAATATGACGTACCTGCGGGGGAAGCATGACTTTTATCGAGGCGGATTTATCCAACAAAATGGCGGTTTATCAGCATTTTTGACGTCTATAGTGGGTTATATATCGCTCTTGACGATTTATAACCCACTTTAGACGTCAAAAATGCTGATAAACCGCCATTTTGTTGGATAAATCCGCCTCGATAAAAGTCATGCTACGGGGACTGCAGGGATTTAAGTTTAACACTAAAAAGACTTACCACATAAGTATCACATTTAAATAAGTTGGTGCATAATTTCAGGGATTTCTCCGTTGGAGTAACTATGGAGGTACCTATGTTACCTGCCTATAATTTTATAAGTTATGCTGAGCATAGATCGCAAACTCCTCTTAAGCTTTCTGCAAAGCTAAGACGCCAAGCATTTTCATACTCTACATCAGTGTTGAGTGTCTACGACTGCCATGTCAGGACCTCAGATCATGCACTATTTATGCTGCAGTAAAACAACAGCTCTCGTATTATAATAATCTTTTTATTAACAATAAAATGAATCATGTGCGATACATAATTGAAATTCCAATTCAAGATGCTCAAGCCATTTTAATTTAATTTAAAATACGACTTCACTGTTCCAAGACCCTTGTAAACTTTCCATCGTATTTTGATTACTATAGTATTTGATGCGTTGAAAATATAAATAAAAGTACAGTTTTATAACAATTATTTATAAAATTAATTCCAATATCGTTTTTCTCTACTCGGGAGAGCGGGATGCGCGCGCGCCGCCCCGTCTCTCCCAGCCTTCACTTTGTTAATTTATGATAATATCTTACGTAATTATTACGATAAAAAGCACTTGCGTTTTCGTTCATATTAAATTGCATAATGCCTCTCTCTTACCATTTTATATAATCGAGAAATATGTAAGAAGAAAAATTTATGGAATATATAACAACAAATAAATATTTTATTTACAGTTAAAAGTTTTTTATCGCCTATCTATTATATGTTTTCGGGCGTTTAAGTAAATGAAGCGTTTAGTTAACCGTTCAATAAAGGAAAGAGGCGGTTTGACCGAATCCTGAAAACATCAAGTGCAAGTGGAAACATTAATTTAATAGTAGACTAATGAATACCCACTACAGTTCATGGAAATCGAGCACTAAGATTTGGAACGCAAAGGATCTTCATGATTTATCTACGTAGGTAATGTTTTTCATCATATCATATACAACTTACATCACTTCGGCATACAAGAAACAACTTTTAACCTTTGAAGTAAAAGGAATTTCTAAGAACTTCTGTTTATTTTACCGTACTGTTGTATTTTTATGTTTAGTTGTATTTTTTGGTTTCCTTCATATAGCAAAATTTGTTCCCATATGCCGAGTCACTTTCAGTACCCCGTCACCCATAGATTGTCAAGTAGGATAGTTTCGAGCTCCATTATTTAGCCTTTGCATGGGCTTGTGTAGTCATTAACTGAATTAAGACCATTTACATTACAAATCCTGTTACAAAATAATAATAAGATAGTAGCCGCACTTTAAAATTAATTTGCTTTTCTTTTCATCGCCAACACTTGCTTGTCAAGGAAATTCTCGACTGAAACGAAGGAGTGTAATGAGTGTAAATATGAATGTATATCTTGCTCAGCTACATTGCAGATTTCTGTCCCCTTTCGGTTCAACCGAGAATAAGGCAATCCAAATAAAAATTCAGTGGAAAACACATTATAAACATGCACTTTCATATACAATTATAGTTATTTACACTTCTCCTCCTTGTAACATTACTTTGTATGTATCTTGGTACCATTATAAATATTATAGTGAATGAAATTATAGAAAACGTATCAATTTGGAGTGGAAGGTTCAACAAGTAAAATGTATAATTTATTTTATCTCATTGTTACACTTAAACTAAATTTAGGTATTCAAATAGAAATAATGTAAGTACAAAACATTTTCTAGGTCATTGGTATAATAACTTTACATTAAAACATTTTATCTACCTAAGTTTTATTTGGCAGTAGTGATTTTTATGTCAACTGATGAATCAGTATATAGCTAGGTTCCTTAAGATATACATTGGTAATATTTACTTTATATATAACAAATTACAACATACCATGGTCTTGTTTTTACATTGGACAAAATATGGATTATCAAATTTTAAAATATGTTAATATTTTCATAAATACTGAATGAATGTTATTGGCACGACTTCGAAACAAAACACATCAATCAATAATTTTGTTGTTTATTAGGTCCAGATTTTATTAGGTATTAATTAAAGCTCAAAAGTGGATAATAAATATCCACGGTTATTTATGATCAATGACAAAGAAATCCTATCCGTAAACATATACTTGGCCATTCACTTGGCACATAGTTATACTCAAGAGATACATGATAATTTTATACACAAATTCCTAATGTGTTAACATGTTATCATCACCACTTAATAACCGATAGACCAACACTTCAAAGTATAAATAATTAAAAATCAATAACATCCAGCCATCGAAGGGTTTCCACAAACAAGCGACTCTACAAACTCTACATTAGCTTCACGTTACGTTGACGATATAACACGGGCGTCTCGTTTGGTCAGTTGCATTGCATCCAATTTACTTGTAAAAACTCCTATTTCGTCAGTAGGAATGTTGCTTTTTGTCTTCAGCATTACATATTTTGATACCAGTACGTTGCCGCGACAATTATTTTTATCGAGCTCAATAGCGCGATAAAATGCAGTGCAGTCGGCAAATGCAATTGTTTCAAAATCATAAAGACAAGTTCCACATTACTACAGGGTGCACTCTAAGTCGATAGCGGAACTTAAAGTAGGCTGTCTGCTGATCAATACAAACAACTTGTACTAGGTGGCGAAAAAAATGGAGCGAAAAAAATATCAGCTGCTTCATACATTTGGCGCAGTACTGAGTCGACCTTTTGTATGGAACAGCAGATTTTTTTTTCACTCCATTTTTTTCGTCACCTAGTACAAGTTGTTTGTATTGATCAGTAGACAGCCTACTTAAAGTTCCGCTATCGACTTAGAGTGCACCCTGTAGAATAGCAACGAATATACTTAGGTAATTCAACAGAACGATTTTCGTCTATTATATTATAGACATTACCTACTAACTCTAGTGATGTCACTTTAACCACTTTTGTTTTTTTTCTAAAGCACTCACTCATGCTAGGGAACATCATAGATATATTTTTTTTTATAAAATTGCTGGTTGAAGTCCCTGTCTCGAGCGAATTTTTTAACCTTATAAAAATCTTTATCATGTCACTTTAATTAATGTAAATATATTATAGGTATCGTCAACGTAACGTACCAGTCGGCCACACGCTAGGATACCCCTTTTTGTTCGATTGGCGATTGGTAAGAGCTGCCATGGGGTATCTGTGACTGTGGCCGACCGTACCTATGTTCCGCAGTTGCACAATACAGAGTAGGGCACCCACTCACAAAAATGGTGTGCGTGACTCTACGTGAGGCAGCACGGATGCAGCTGGTACGAGTATAGTTAGGTACATAACAAACTAGACAACTAGTACGAGTACACGCTTGGTTCTTCTTTGATTATATTCACAGAATTTTTTCAGTAAATTGCAAAGGTGCTGTATCTAGCGAGTTGTCTTTAGTTCGTGGCTCGTTTGTGGCTGCTTCGGCACTCGAGAAGATACATCCCGTCGTACTCGGCGGAGGAAAACCACTCGCTCGCACAATCCACTTAAATACTTATACATCAATGCACTTACTTAACCGATAAAACGTAAGATTTAAAGATATTGTCTTGGCAAAATCTCACTCCACGATCACTCGACAAATACTTAGCGAGTCGTTTAAACTATACGTTACGTTTAAATATATAAATTTGATAAAGTCGGTCCGTAATTTACGTTTACGTTTAGGGTAACTACAGGTAATACTTTTCATAAAAACTGTCGCGCGCGGGTGCGCGTGAGTGGCGCAATGTTCGTGTGTGTGTGACGTCACGGCGCGGGGTCAGAAGACGGCGGAGAGGCGCGGTGGGCGGCAGAGGGGGGGTCGCGGGGGCGCGCAGTCGCGCGGCGGTCGCGGGGAGGCGAGCGAGGCGCGCCGTTAAATGATGCTCTCGCGGTTGCGCTCGTTCTCCTCCTGCGAGCTCAGCGAACTGCCGCCGCAGATCTGCAGCTCGATCTCTTGCAGCCTGCGACATAACGCACCATTAGTAGACGTCTCTACTTTTGGTGTAGTTAGGATATTGGCAGTCTCGAGTCTCGACCGAATATAAACGTGCGGCGCGCCACCTTCATAATAAGCAAAGCCCTGACTGATTGATAATCTTCGTCTGTATACAGGGCGTCCCACGGCTATGCCACATGGAGGGAAAGTACCTTGAATATTGTAGATAGAACATTTTACTGAAAGAAGACATTATTTGAATTCAAAAAACAATTTAAACTGCATTCATAGATATCTAAATAATTACATGGTTGAACCGGGAATCGAACCCGTTACATGAGAAAAATAATAACCCTGTAGTTTCATCATACCGATCGAAAGGCTTCATTTTATGGATTATTTTTTGCTAAATAACATAGTGTCAGAAATAAAAGGAAGAAGATGAATTTTAACATTTTTAATACAACATTAATCAATTTATCAATAAAAATCACAGTAACAAAAGAATGAAAGTATGAAAATGAAACACATTTATGAATTATTTCTTTAAAATCAGCCAGCCGCATTGCGATTGACAAAATATTACGCGTCTTTTCTCAGGATTGGCTCAGGATACGGCTCGATTTGTTGCATACTACCAGGTAAATGTTAAAATTCATGGTCTTCCTTTTATTTCTGACACTATGTTATTTAGCAAAAAATAATCCTTATCATGAAGCCTTTCGATCGGTATGATAAAACTACAGGGTAATTATTTTTTCTCATGTAACGGGTCGATTCCCGGTTCAACCATGTAATTATTTTAATATCTATGAATGCAGTTTAAATTGTTTTTTAAATTAAAATAATGTCTTCTTTCAGTAAAATGTTCCATATAAAACATTTAAGGTACTTTCCCTCCATGTGGCATAGCCGTGGGACGCCCTGTATTCAATCCATGTATCCGTTCCCTTAGCCGCTTGACTTCACACTCCCGAGCATCATGGAAAGGTCAATTATTGCGCGGAGCGCCACGTTCATCACAGAGAGCACTACTAATGTTTAATTCATAAGACTAAATAACTAGTGTCACCAATTTCACCTTTGGTCGACCTCCCACTGCTGCTGACTCAGCTTAACTGACATGGCAGCGTTCTCCGTCTCGACTGTATGCAGTCTCTCCCTCAGCCGCTTGATCTCACACTCCAGTGCGTCATGGGAGTCGATTAACATGCGGGGCGCCACAGCCATGCTGAGCGCGACGCTGCCGCCGCCGCCCGCCGCGCTGCTCCTCACGCTTGAGGCGCATGACGCGACGGGCGACGCCACCCGAAGGGGGCTTACTGACGAACTGTGGGTTTCGGGCAGGGTTACTTGTCGTTCATAAACCAGGGCCCTTAGCCTGTAACACAATGGTCCCAAAATGGGCTTCCGGTTGACGGTTTTAATTACGATTTATTGATGCTGTCGGTACAGTGTCGGTCCTTTTAATGTTATTGTAGTACAGCAAAGAATATTATGAGGATTCGTTCGCTGGTTGTAGGAGAACAACGAAAAAATCCCGGTTTTGTCCTTCTACCTAGGATGCCATTGATACGCCATTGTGTTACAGGCTAAGGCCCCAGGTAGGGAAGCACCACTTCAAGATAAAACTTTTATCCCACTATCGGGTAGCGGCATCTCGCTTCACGCGGTGAAATAAAGCAAGATGGCGATAGCCGATAATGATGATAAACTTTTATCGTGACATTGTGCTCCTCTAGCAGGTATTATCAAGTAGCGGGAATGTTCATTCAGAGCTTATATTGAGAATTGGGCCCCAACAGATATTTGTTGTATTAAACTGATGCTGGGTTTCCATGTTGCGGTAAACATGGACAATAACACAATGCAAACAGGCTGTTTAGGCTGTGTAAAAACAGTACTTATAGTATTTATGGAGGAGATATTAGCATTTTAATACCCTAAAATATAAGGTAAAATATTTAAAAAAAACGAAGAACGAAGCAAAAAAAAAAACTTTATGCGAATAAATTGTTAAACTTTAAGCCCTTGTTAAATATAGAACAATTCCAAAATTCCAATATTCGTAGGATTGCTACGATGTCTACGAACAGCTACGCCGTAGCGCCGTAGCAAGTACAGAATAGAGTTCGTACTTATTTGTTAATTCATGTATCGGAGGATTTATTCTTGCTCGGGTTAGCTATATGTAGGTAGCTAGTTTAATACCCACCTATTTAGCTAATTAGGTTTACATGCTGAATGCAATTTAGTTACGGGAGTCAAAGTAGTATGCCGACTAAGCAGAGAGGATGGTGCTGGGCTGGCCTACTCCAACTACTTAAATGTCGCACGCATTATGTGGTCTCAGCCTAACTTTATCCGCTTAGTGTTAGCAATAAGTGACCAGTTTTCTACCAGCGTTTACGTCACACACGACTTATTTAAGGTGGAAAGATAGCAAGGTGGCGGGAAATTAAAATTTTCACAGTTTTTTACATTTTGTAAACTGAGCTATTTTTGTTCAGCGATTTTTCGTTCGCGGCAATAACATAGTATTCTTTTTAATAATGTAAACAACAGAACAACAATAATTCAGCCGATTATGTGTTCTGGTCTACGACAAGTTTTTTGGGCAGTGCCACTGCTTCGTAGACCAGAACACATAATCGGCTGAATTATTGTTGTTCGGTTGTTTACAATAATTAAAATAATACTGTTTTATTGCCGCGAACGAAAAATCGCTAAACAAAATTAGCTCAGTTTAGCTAAAAAATGTAAAAAACTGTGAATATTTTGAATTTCCCGCCACGTTGGTATCGTCCACCCTTAAACGCACGTTATCGATACCCAGTACCCAGCCATACTATTTTAAATCCACTGCGACTAAGAATAACTAGAAAATTGTACATAAAAGTTTTGACATCGAATAAATATCACCGCTTTTAAAAGTTTTTCTAAACTGATTATTGGAACGAACCTCCCCTAAAGTTCAAAATTACTTTTGTAATGTAACACGACATATACTTAATTCGTAAAGTAGTGTTTTTTTTATTTGGGTAGTACACCCTGCTGGCCTAGCTTGAAGGGCTATATCGAGCTTGATAGCTTTATTCACTCATCTTCTCAGAGCGGGGCAGATAGTGATACAACAAGCTATCAAAGCTCGTATAGGCTAGTCATGCTAAGCCGCCAGCCCTATCCAATAGAGGCCTGACCAGTGCTTATTCTGTAAAAAAAATATTTTTTACTATAAATAAATTAAATAGAAATATCTTTGAATTCGCAAAGTCATGCTTTGATTTGATATACTTTGTTTATTCAAACGTAATGCTATTTTGTCCATTCGCGAAATAGTGATTTTGGAAAATTGCTTAATATTGACAAACTGCATCAAGAGTAGAGGGGCCTTTTCAGGCTTTACAACGAAAGCTTACCTATAAAGCTGGTCCCGGTAGGAAGGCGGATGCGAGTGGTGCATGAGCGGCGGCGCCGGCGCAGGCGGCAGCTGCATCTCCTCGATGGGCACGCGGCCGCTCGTCTCTACAAGACCGGGCGTTGATTGACAACGGCCCATTGCCACTACAACCACACAAGTTAACTGTTCACCCCGTCAGTGTTAAAGGGGGCGGGGAGTTCGGCCATTAGTAGGGTATTGGAGGCTACACATGCAGTTTGGTATTAGGTATTGTAGGTGGGTAGGAGTTACGTTGGACCATTGGGAGATAAGCTGGCCTTTTTGCCCAAAATTCACCGAGTGTAATTTTCCGCTATAAACTTTACTGTCAAAAATATATTGTTGCTTTTAAGAACCATTTTCAGACGGGTGTTTGATTCTTAGCGAATAGGTCGGCTGTTCACCAATCGATTTTTACTTGCTGAAATTACAGAACTCTTAGAAAGTAATAATATATTGCTTTTACAAGAAGTCCCTGTTAGAATGAGTAAGAACGAGCAAAAGAGAGTTATAAAAAAGTGGTCCACCGTAACTTCTGCTGACGGAAACCCAGAAAGTGTAGCTACAAGAATCATCCACACTTTATGAGCTCCACCGAACATGTCGTTTCTTTATAATACAAGTAAGTACAACCTTCGAGGAAGCTCTTCTTGAAAGGTCATCCCTCAAAGTTTGCGCGAGGACTAAACCTCTATCAAATACTCTAGAAAAATATCACAGTGATCGGAGTTCTATGTGAGTTGGAGGGGTGTGTCGTGGCCGCATCCAGGGCGCGGGGGGAGGGCTAACCTTTCTCGAGCGGCGCCTTCTTGTATTTCTCGAGTCTCTTGACGGCGATGGCTTCGAGCCGCACGCGCGCCGCAGGGTACTCCTTCAGCACGTCCCACATGTCCTTCTTGCTCAGCACGAAGAGGTCCGAGTAGCCCACCGACCGCACCGACGCTGTCCGCCGGTTGCCTGTCGACGTGTCATCCACAACTCCGTGCCAACTATAGCTCAGGTCAACAACTCGAGCGCCATTTCGACATCGATCGATTCGTGACAATCACATCGAAGTCGAAATGGCTCGTTGAATTAGGACATATGACAAAAGGTAAAGATAGACTTGATTCAGGTAGAGAGTCTGGATAAGAGAACTAATTACATACAAGCTGAGAGTAAGAATGAACGAAACTACCAAACTTTAGAATTTAGGATGACGTTTACCGATTTTGTGCAAGGCCATATCAAATAGACGTATTTTTTGTAAAAACTACTAGGTAGGTAATAAGAAGCCAGTTCTAGGGGACCTTGGGGTGCTTCTTAAAAGATAAAGCGTTTAGAGCAAATCCAAATGTTGTAACAAACTTTGAAATATTAATCTGGTAGAGCAAGAAAGTTTAGGTAGTCACTGCGAGTGGACCGTTTTCAAGAAATTTAATAAGTAAAAGGAAACAGTCACGAACTCGAGTGATACATACGTAAACTGTTCCGATATAGATAATATTGACTTAATAATAAGAATGGGGGTACATGCACCAAGAGGTCACGCCAAAGTACAAAGGTCACCGGGGAGGATGCAAAGCTTTCGGGGACACTGCCTTCAATACAAACGAAATTGAAAGAACACTATAAGCAAATAATTAACACAAAGCCATTACAGTCGTTCTCAAAAGGCGTCAAACAAAGCCATTGAAAACGGAGATGGATGAATTCGATTTTAATTACGAAGAGAACACCGCCGCTAATGGTTTGCTCTACTTCATATCCGAAATGGCAAAGATGATAAAGTGCTCGATATCTTACGCAAGAGGTGCTTCAGAATACATTTCAATAAGTTAATGGAGACAGAGGTATCTAAAAGCGATAAATGGAAAAAGAAATGGATGAAAATGTTAAATCATTCCACGTAAATATAAATAAATATAATGTGAAACTCTCTTGTCACCGTTAGCCACATCGCTGGTCATGTAACAGTTTGGCTAAGTGGTGTGCGAACAAGTTATGTGTAAACGGTTAACAATCGAGTTTCAAAGTGATGTCCCAAAACCTGTTGCGGGTGGCGTCAACGCCTCTCCTCGGCATTGCAGCATCTCCACGACTCGTTTGCTTTTTGAAACTTTACCCAGTAATAGTAGATAGTGTAAAAGAATAATGGCGTGGCATCTCGGGCCCCAGATATTTACCAAGTTGTTTACCTGCCGTGCCCATGTTCAGAATTGAAATTTCTCCAAAATAAGAACCCGCCTTAAGTGTCGCTAGCACGGTCTTCCCATTGTCCCCTACCACCTGCAGCTTCCCCCGGTTTACTATGTACATCTCCTTGCCCACCTCGCCTGCGGAAAACGTAATATCAGCACAAGTCACAATTCCCATGCATGTATTTATTGCTTTGCAATGCGATCATACCCTTTCTGCAAATGTAGTCTCCCGGCGAAAATAGCACCGGCCGTAGCCTTAACACCAGCTCGCACAGGAATCCTGCTTCCGTATTTTGAAATATCTCCACTCTGCGAACAACAAAGACGCAATCAATAATTCCATTCGTGTTTATCAATTATTACTAAAGACTAGCACGAAGTATCCACCGCGAAAAATGATTTCTCGCACTGTTTGAGGTGCCGAGCTTTAAATTGTAGTTGCAAGCCACCGCAGTATACAAAATGGAGAGGTTCGGAGTAGACTCAGTGTATTACGACGCCAGGCGTGAGGCGAGATTCAATTTCCTGCCGAGATCGATGTAATTGTCCCAAGTAAGTGCTCACAACTGTTTCTGCTACACACAGCACAAATCTCACCAAGTCGGGGCGTGGATCTGTGTTTAGTGCGATGTGTTTTTGTTTGCTTATAAACAGATGGATCACAAGTTGACGCGAACAAACAAGGGCACGCTGAAAAACAGGGAAAGAGTGTCGCGTCGCCATAGCAGCCATTTGACGACAGAGTTTACGGATCGTAAACGAACGCTCCTGCATAATTCATGCTAGTAAAAAGCTAATGTTTCTCTTTTTAATCATTCAACACGGTTTATTAAACTTGAACTGCGATTCTGTCGACTGTGACGTCAACTATGACGTCAATACCACGCTATTGATTTACATCTTCACTGCGTAGGTACTGTCAAGGCTTTGATTTTCTACTTCTATTTTTAGGGTTTCTTAGCCAAACATGTTTGGCTCTCTTGCAAACTAGTGAGTTGTAGCCTGATTTCTGTGGTTATAGCTCAGGCACACGTGATCCAAAATCGAATAAAAAGAAAGTAAAAGCAATACCCCTAGGCAGTATTAATATTATGCTCCTCCTACATAGGTGTATATTTTTACCTACAGTAGGCCAATATTGGGAAATGTCCAACACGTAATAAAAGTGGGTAGGTACTTATTTGCTTGCCTTCGACAGTTGCCTGTTTTAAATTCCCGAAAATTGGCCCCCAAAAACAATTGGCAACGAAACCCTACTGTGCTGTTTGACTCGCTGTTGGACGAACAAAATCGTTTTGTAACAAACTCGAGCACCAACAAACTGTTTGTTTGAAGAATTAGCAACAGTACGAAACTTTAGAGGCAAGACAGATAGTCTCGTAAGACATTAACTTTACTGATAACTTTAGAAATTATAACACCTAAGTTTAAATTGAGACCCGTCGGACGAAATTGTCACAGCGGCGGAGGGTCCGTGGATGCGGATGGCTAGGGACGGTGAGAGGTAGCGGGAGGGGAAAAAGTTCTATAACCAACAGTGGGCAGATGATGATGATGATGAAGTTTAACTTGGAGATTATCACATTAGCTTGAAACTTGAAACATTGTCATTGAAAAAAATAAACAATATTAGGTACCAAGTAGGTATTAATATTACGTTACCAAGAATTCTTAAAACTTTTGAGTGCCACCTATATTATCAATACACCGCATCTTCTTCAGAGTTGCCGATGACATAACAAAATGTAGTAGTTTCCAATATGTGATGGTATTTGAAGATGCGCCCGTAAACGCGGTTCCGTTGCGTACTCCGCAAGTGTATTGCTCCTAAAGGCTCGTTTGCACGAATGCAATAGGCAAAATGATAGATAAGCCTTCTCGAAACAGAGCTTTCGGGGCTTGATCACGGCGAGATTTGAAGCAATTTTTCCTTTACAGTTAGCGAGTGATCTTATTATCACACATTCTACAAATTAAAAAACCCTGTAATATTATAATAATTTAAATGTTAACCATTTCCGGTTGCCCACGAGACAGGCATAGCCTAGTGTAGGGACACTATTACCGTCTAGAAGATAAGCTTATTTTTGCTAAATAAATAAATTTTGATTTGATTGATGAGTTAAGCGACCCCTTTCAGTGTTACAGGACCTTTCTGTAACACCCTATACATATGTTAGTAGTTACTAGGATAATTGGTATTCTACCGTGCTACTCTACCACTAACTCTACTCGTGTACTCCACTGGCTTAAAGGCTTGTTCACACAAGTGCAGTAAGCAAAGCATGTTATGTGGGGGGCGGTGGGGGCGCACTGACCGCGCCACTAAGCAAGGGCTTATCGGCCCCTTAATGAGGTTTACTGCCGGCAGCTTTCAGCGATACCAATTACCTTGTTCGCTAATTAAACGCCGTGTACTTGACTTTGTAATATTGCCTACTATAAAATGTACCCGAGTGGTGTACTAAAATATCTCGGAACAACGTGACTACACAAAATAAGGGAGGGCGTTAATTAACTTTTATATGTTTTCCTCATTCAGAAACATTCTATTTTTATTTACTCAAGATCGCAGAGCTTCGTGAAATGTTCCACTTACAAACACGTCTGACGAAACCGCTGACCACTTCTTTTTACCTATGTAAAAAATACCAAATATGTGCCTTTATAAAATGAAATCAAAAAGCTGGTTCCTTATTACATGCCTTTGATATTCGAACCTACTGAGAGGACAAAAATCTAATCCTCATGACACAAAATCAATATACCTTTTGGTTTAGTGCGCCAACTGTTCGCAAAGTAAAGTTGGTTAATCGAAGTGCACCTAAAATCTACAGCCTTAGCCTGAGATTTTAGGTTGATTTTCAGAATCAAATGTTAACAAACTGTGGTAATAAATTTAAAAATGCTCAAACGTAGTCTACTGTTAATTTACTGTCGTCTTTCGTCAGGGCGTGACTTAGGTGCTGTGTGCTGTTTTCAGGTTCTGTCCATCTCAATTGTAGGCAAAGAGAATAAAACACACAGGCTATACAAAGTACACACGACAGCACGTCAGAAATGCTCAAACGTAGTCTATTGTTAATTTACTGTCGTCTTTCGTCAGGGCGTGACTTAGGTGCTGTGTGCTGTTTTCAGGTTCTGTCCATCTCAATTGTAGGCAAAGAGAATAAAACACACAGGCTATACAAAGTACACACGACAGCACGTCAGAGTATACACTTTTGTTGTAAAGTCACCCGTAACGTAACCGAGTAGAGTGCATGCGTGTAAGCGTCTTCGTGCCGTCGTGTGTACTACATTATTTTTCAGTCCCTGAATATAGCGCTCATTTTTCGGCCAATAGCCCGACTCGCTTACCTTTTGAGCGTGTCTAAATGGACGTTGATTGCTATTTCCGCCTTCAGCTTGTCAGGCAGGCAGGACACGGCCTTCTCTTCGTCCGAGCACTTCTGCGTGAGCCAGAGGTAGTCGAACCACTTGATGACCTTTACTTGCAGGTGCGTGGGCACCCGCCGCATGCGCATGTACGTTTTTACACCGTCCAGTTTCGCTGTAACAAGGAGTTCACAGTTAATACATTGATTTAAATAAGTAAGATCAGTACAATCTTATAAGTCCGACTACCTGGGCAAAAGTCTTCTTTAAAACTTAAAGTAGATACGTCCCCGCACTAGGATACGAACCAAACCTCACGCTTGTGTGTTAAACACTCTACCCACTAGGCTACCACCGCTTGATAAAATTGACCATTGATAAATTCTTGAAAAAGATTATATCAAAATTGAGATCCATTACCTATAAAGCACTAGTAAAGACAGTAAAAGTATAGGTTATGCTCGATGTTTAGTGTCTGCCGCTGTGCTGCTAATTAGGCGATTCCAGTACCTAAGATTAAAAAAATATCAGTCATTCGAGCAATTTTCTAACTAACCCGTGCTAGGGAATATTTTAAACATTTATAATAAATAAGTTGAAAAAATTCACTCGGGACAGGACTTGAACCCGCAACCTCTCGCATACCGTGCAGGCGCTCTGCCAATTGAGCTACCGAGTCAAGTAACTGTCGAGAGGTTACGGGTTCAAGTCCTGTCCCGAGTGAATATTTTCAACTTATTATAAACATTCAAGATACGTTAAAAATATTACCAGTTATTACCAAATCAAGCCACAAATAGTATGTTGGTAGAAATTCCTCCAACGTTTTGTAACAAGTTAGGTAGTTACTGAAGCGTTTTAATCCAAATCACGGTACGTGTCACTCTATGAGGTAGTTTGATTTGTAAACGCAGTGGGTTGTTGTCTATTATTATTTTAGAGAGGGGGTAATTCCGCAAATCACGTTTAATCTCACCTGCCAACATGGGAGTAGGTAACTTCAGCGAGACGCTCGTATGTTCAAAACTAACTCCCTGTCGGGAGCTGAATTTGCTGTGTAAACTTCTGCGAAACAGGAGCCTTTCACTACACCGATAGAGTATAATATTCTTTCTTTGAAATCGGTTAAAAAGCTATGTGAGTGACGTGTTGCTTGCTACATTTTGTTATGTTATCATTTGCCAGAAAATAAACTAACGTCCTCCCGCAGTTTACTTCTTTGAATGGACTCGAGCGGTGCAGTATGTATTATGTGATAAATAGTTTCTGGTTATAGAATCTATGTTGTGCTATATCTGCAGCCGTAACTCCGAGTAGATTCGCACGTGAAACTAGCAAACTTAGAACGTCTCCGTTGTTAAACAGTTCGCATTCACTTAGCAAAGTTAACCTTAACAGTGAATTAAGTTCTACCTATCTATTAGTGTTTTAGTTTTAAAAAAATGTTACATTAACCAAATCGTCGCTAAACCGTGCAAGTAAACATTATGAAGAAACCCGCTACTTACAAGGCTCCACAAGTATTTACTTTGTTTTTCCTGTGGATTAGATGCACTTAGTTTAGAAGATTGTACACAAGACAGCACGTAGACGCTTACACATTCATTGCAAAGTCACCCGTAACGTAACTGAATAGAGTGCACGCGTGTAAGCGCCTACGTGCTGTCTTGTGTACGGGCAAACCCTCTTCGTCCAAACATATCCCAGGCACCAGGAAATGGTGGCTTTTTCCATCTAACAAAACAATTTGTAAAACATCTACTCAGATAAACTTACGCCCACATATTATTTTATATGTTTTACAAAGATTGGTTCGTATATCACCCGAAAGTCGCTTGTCTGTTTCAAAGCTGAAAATACAATACAGGTTGATGGAAAAAAACGGTTGCTCTATCTATTTGCTAGTATGATGTGTCTGCAAACATCGCTGCGGAGTCTCGCCCTAGTCTATTTTATAAGACGAAACTCGCATCAACAGAGGCAACGTGTAAACATTGTGTAAACATCCGGCTCAGAGTTAATTAGAGATTGGACAAAGGTACGGCGCTGTTAGCTATTCTGAGAATGCCTTTTGTTGTTGTACTCTGTCCACAAGAAAACCGTACATTTTGAGCTCTAAGCTGAGCGGCAACTGTAAAATATGAATACAGCTAGTATCTGTGCAAGTGTATTTTCCATTAAAGTCGCAGACCGCATGTGGGTCAGAGCTATATTTAGCTGAGCTTATTTCGCGGAGGCTGCATATAGACGCCTACTAACTTATTATCGGGTAACCCCTTTAATTTCAAAACTAAGTGGCCTCGTCGAGTAAGCTTGCTGATGCTTAAGAGCCTGAGGCCTAGTAATTGTAAAAATATATATGTCAGAATATGGCCATGTACGAAGACGTCATCAATGTACCAACTACTAACTAAAAATTATTGTCAATGTTATTATCAGAAACGTAAAGCATTAGCTTAGTATGGTCGTCACATACCTGGCAAAGCGCTACTTTACCATCGACATCGGTCCAAGGAGGTAGTGAGGTCGGCTCTGTGCTGAACTTACCACGTCTCTTAACTTTCCTAGTCGAATACTGTTATAGAGTCAGGGCTCTTTTATAGTGTTCAAGTGTGAGTAGAATATTAGGAAAGGTAGAGTGTTCTGTTCTGTTTTCATTATATTCCCCATGTGTATTCAATGCTGTTTAGTGTAAGCAATTACTGTGTACCTACTTAATTATTGTAGCTACCCCTTAAGATCAAAAGAAAGATATGTCCGGATAGAAGTTTTTTTGTTGCTTTTTATTACTATCTGAGTGAATGTTTGAGAAACAACTTAGAGTCAGTGCCGTTCTATTGCTAAATAAATTCAACGAAACAATTTGGCACAAACCTGCATGCATGCCCACAGTGCGTAGTTAGTGAGTCCATAGATTTTAGTATCCTGACACTGTGTTACTCTCTTGCCGTAGGTCTCTTGCTCTTGTTTTGACCCGTCCCGTTTAATATGCTTTGTTATTAAGTATTTAGATACAAAAAGTTAGTATTGAATACTTAACAGTGTTGGTAGATCTAGTTTGTCGAAGCGTTTCATTGAAGCAACACGAGTTCATCGTTTACATTAATTAGCATTTCACCAGCGAGCTTTATAGAGAAGTGAAACAATGCCACGATTTATCATAATTTAATCTCCTTCAAGAGTTGTAGCCAAACTGCAGAAAATCGGAAGATGCTGATTCAATGCAAGATAGAGAATAGTCCGTGCTATTGGTGCCAATTATTAAGCTGGCTTCAACTGGGTTTTAATCTACGCAATATTCTCTGCTGAATTTTCATTTGAAATTCATTGTATGAAAAAAATAAAAACTGCTACTTAGGTATTTTTCTGTAGGTTGTTAATTATCCAACAGTGTCGGGTGTAAATCAAACTGTGCATTCATTATTTATTCCGGAACTCGGCACGTAACGCAGTAATCACAGTATTTCATTGGTGTTCATTTCGCAAAAGAATTTTGTTTCAATATGAGTAGTAAGCCATGTAATTTAAATGCCAAGTAAATTAATTTACCCGCATGATCCATTCGAATTTAGGCGAAATTGTTTTGTTTTTATGCTTAAATTATACCTGGGTAGATAGGTACTTAGTTAATTGTAAATTATGATAGTTCATGCATATTCAGTATTGTTAACTGACCGTGCATACAATTTGACGCGACGGTGCGGGATGCAGCTATTTGAATAAAACTAATACACAAGCAAACGACTCGGTCGGGTTTGTTAGCACTGTTAGATGGATGGCGGCGCCACGGCTTCCAACCGACCGCACTGCCTCTTGCCTCACTCAGTGTACGCGCAACTTAACTTACCTGTTTATACAATTAATTGACAGTTGATTGATATTGCGGAAGTAAGTGAGGGACGTTCACGGAAATTAACTGTCGACTCAATATATGTATTAAAACTTAAAAAAAAGGTACATCAATAAACGATAGCGAGGACATTAAAGAGCCATCCGGCGCGCTGAACAAAATTAATATAGCTTAAATAATAAATTAGCCCACTGACTAATAAAACTGAATTGAATGAATAATTGAAACGGCAATGCAGAGAATACTCGCTGTAAACGGCATTCATAAAGTAAATACTCGTATACTTGAAGCACCGACATAGTTGCAGTATGATAGATACTCTCTCAAATTTAAACCTAATTACAAATTATTCTATTAAAACATAGATATAAGTAGAGCAAACAGTAGTAGGTAGAGAACACGTGCTTTCAATAGCTTTATTCATGCATATAAAGCCACTTGAACATATATAGATCCAGGAAAACCTGCAACATGTGTAATTTCAGGAAGTATCTGTCAAAAGCGATATTCCCCGCAGAAATAGCCACAAAAGAGATGTCTCCTTCAATAACATGATATATCGATGAAATATCATGTTTGGGTCTTTGGTTAGATTGTGTAATAATGGTGGAATTCTTTGTTCGGTGTGTGGCGGGTCGCGGGTCGGCGGCGGCCTTTCTGTCCAGTCGGGGCAGATCAATTGTTGAATTGTTGGGCAGGAGGCGGCGGCGGCGCGATCGATGGTGGGCGGCGGCGGCGGGCGGCCGCGACTGGCGCGCCCGGGGAGCGACTCGACGGGAGGCCCGCGGGGCGAGGGGCGGAGGCGCCCGACTCTCTCCGAGCTATTTATAGCACTGAAGCCGCTGACCTATTTCGCTGCAGCGCCACCGAGGAAGGTCACGGATTCAGCCTGCTCTTTGCCGGCGCGGCGCCATTGTCTTTCAAACCGAGCTGCAGCGCTAATTAAAGTTGTTGACACTCTGCTGCTCTGTATACAAAACACCTCGCCACGTAGAATTTGATCGCAATTGGGAGTTGTACCAATTTGTTTGTGTTTGTGGGTTGACTTAGTTATGCAGGGTATTATGCTTTAGAGTTAGTCTAATACAAAGGGGGCGTGTTGCAGTTGATATTTCGCGTGTTGTCTGTTGACTGATGAAGCTTTGCCGTTGGCGGTTGTAGCGCGGATGGATTGTTGATGTGCTAGCGGGTAGCGGCAGGAAGCACGTAGCGGCGAGCACGTTCACCTGCTTAGTGCGCTAACGTGGCAGCCGCGCCGCGACTACACACGTCGAGATCTCGCCTTCTCGTTCACTATCGCCCGCCCGAATCTAATGCCTCCGGCGACAAATGTGTGGGTAAATCTGGTTAAGCGGCGAAAGTTCCCGCTACACATCTGTCTTGGCCATAAATTTTATTTGCCACCGAGGGTGATACTTTTGAAGTTCGACGTTTGAAGTGAACGGCGTGGCAACATGTAATATTGCAAATTGAAATGTTTTGCTAGCAGCACTTATAATAATTCTGTTATAAACTACTATGGCACTAACCTTTTTGCGGAGTTATCTCAAGGTTTGTAATTTTCATGTTTTTTTTTTCTAAGCGAGTAATAAACTGTATAGTGTACACATAGTACGGGGCTCGGATGCTCAGCTATGATTTATTGAGCTCAACACCTCATGCCTGCGCTGGTGTGGCACGTACTGAAAGTTTATTGTGACTTCAAGATTAAAATAGAAATCCATTACTCCGCGTGGTGTGGCGGTGGCACTCTGCATGTAGGTATAGGTGATATTGTATAATGTATTATTTAATCTCTTACCTACACGATGCGATATTGGATCTATTAGTTCACAATGATAGAAGTTTAACACGTGCCAAGTCGTCGTAGCGCGTAGGCGTATCTCGTAGTCGCTCTACGAGTCTACGCGGTGTAGCACCCTCGTAGCACGTGCGTACCTCGACCGTCATGCATTCATTTGGTTATGAGTTCCACAAAGACCCAATTTGAGTTGTCCGTGACTAGTAATCACCTATTCAGCCATAAACGTGCACATTACGGATGCGTAATAGGCAATGTATGGATTTAACAATGAGAGACATTCGCTTGCAAATGACATAGCGGCGTAAACGCGCGTTGATTCTAATCAAAATTACATGGTGAACCACGTAGCAGTGTCGAACGTATTTTATAGGTTTATTAGGTGATTCAATTATTTATTAGTTTAAATTCAAAGTTCTTTTTTTTTAATTACTTTTTCAGAAATAAAGGCGCGTTTTAGCATTTTAATTTTTTGCGCGCCCCAGATTCGAAGGAGTCTATTGTAATAAAGTAAAAACTTGCCTGTGCCGGCCTTAAATCTATTTTTTATAGTGTTTCTCTTACCTTGAAACTCCTTCCGCGCCGTGCTGACGGAGGTGACGATGTTGGCGACGTGTCCCAAGACCGTAGCGAACAGCATCAGCCCAAACAGGAGCTGTGCGATTACGAACACGTACTCGCCTTTACTGCGCGGCCGGGGCAGGTCACCTGCGGAGGAAACCATCATGAGTCTGTGACGTTCTATAACTCACACTTTCGTAATCACTGCACATTTTATTTCGTTTTAAGGCTGTGTTCTCCCGGAAAAGGATGTTAGGTTTTGGACAGTAAAAAATCTTCATTGGATGGGAGGAACCCTCGGTCGTGACGAGTATCAAAAATAAAGCTGGTTATCTATATTTCCAAAAAAAAAGTAACTTTGTCTTAAAATTTTCGATCGCACTGACGGGGTTGGATAGGGTTGGTACACTTTTGCGTTTGAAGTAGAATGGCGTGATTTTATCAAAAGTCTAATTTAGTGATATCAGATACCCGTTATTTACTGTTTTCAAATATAGTTAATGCCATATTCAACCATTCGCAAATGATTTTACGTTCATCCGTAGATTTATGAAATTTCTGAACGTGCGTGCAGGCAGAGGGCTTAATTAATTCAAATAATAAGTAAAGTGAACCCGCATACTACCCTACAGTATGAAAAATACTGTGTACATAATTAAACTAATAACACAATAGGTTCCTGAATACAATGCTTTTAAACTGAATGCCTAACATGCGTTGAAAACCTGGAAACTAAACCAAAGTTAATCCAATTTAGGGCTGCATGCCTTGATGAAAGACAAATATTAACCACTAGTGGGGGTAGAGCCAGAGATAATTGCATACATACGACACAAACTGTTTTAATGAGGAACAATCACAATGGGAAGTTAAATCAAACAGGCCATAATATCTTGCCTTAAAATATAGATAGGTATCTTGCCTAAATCTCTCTTTTTTCACATTCGTACTTAAAAATAGCAGTCTTATTATCTTAGGCGACCTATATCCTAGTAAAATTATTTTTGAATGCATGGGGTACCATAAATCCGGCAGTTTTGGATTATTTGCTGACTTCTTTATGATTTTGGCCCAATTAATTATCCAAGTTTGGGACCTCGAGTGCCAACCGCAACCTTGACAAAAAAACGCTATGTATGTATGCAACGCGTTTATTTCAGTTTTTTGAAAATAAAACCTCCGATTTTTTTTTGTGACAAAAATACTGTACGGCGAGCGCAGTTCGCTGATACTGTACAACTAAATAAAATAGACAAGCATTTTAAATTTTCCTCCTAGTTGTGTAGAAAGTTCTGTTTCCTAAGTACCCCTAAGTGGGAAAATGGGTTGATGGAGTTGGTATTTTTAGCATAGGGATTTTTTTGTTAAATTTACATGTAAGAGAAGGTGGATGTCGTGGCCTGTGATCGAAGTGCATGGAGAATGCTGCACCGACAAGAGGATAACTCTTAAATTATAATGATGATGAATTTATCTGCAAATATTTTAAAACTGAATTAATTGGAGGGGTGTAGCATTTAATTTTTATTTTACCCCTAAGTGTGAAAAATTGGTTTCCAGAGTAGGATTTTTTTTAAATATTATGTCATTATGTCTACAAAAACAGTTCTAGTCACATATTGAGCAAATTAAGTCTTCTTTAAAAAAAATACTGGGTAGTTGTTTAAAAAGAACTAGTCCCAAATCGCCAAAAACTGAAATAAACGAGAAAATTTCGCGTCTTTATCTAAGCCAACATCATAAACAAGTCAGCAAAAAAAACAGAACTACTGGATTTAACGCAAGTTCTGACGTTAATTTTACTGGATCACTAGGGAATATGGAGAAATCACCGATTATGCACTTAAGAGTGAATAGAATATTTATTTGCTTACATTTTTTTGTTGCAGAAAAATAAATAATCAATATTTTTAAGTCCGTTAAAAAATCAAGGCTAACATCTATTTCTGTGTAACGTGGATGGTGGCTACCGTTGAATTATATTTGCTACATAGTTATAGTAGAGTAATAGTGGAATTCAGTCACTGGATAGACCAACCCTTCACGTTGCAATAAATAGAAGGAGGTAGACGCGTAATCTGACACCCTGATGAAATGGGTCTAAAATAAGGAAGACATACAAAGGAAACCCTATACCTACTAACAATGTTTATATCAGTTTGTATAGCTTGTTCCAACAGCCTTAGCTTTTTAATTATTTGAGTTTTGTAATTTTTAATTGAGCGATTTTAATTAATTGATCACTTGAGCTATTTACGGATTTTGTGTGTTTCATCTGATTTTCTGTTGTGTAGTGTAACGGTAATGTTTTTTTTTAATGTAATGTTTTATAATATACAACCTGAAATAAATTTATTATTATTATATTATTAGCAGTTAGCGAAAAGCTAGGATACATTCTTGTTCGATTGACGCACTTATGACTTTAGCAAGAAATTATTGTGGGGTACCGTACTGTTCATCAATGCCATTTTATGCTGAAAAAGCGAAAATACACACACATACATTGATCATTTGGTGCGGTAATTACGTAGCAAATAATTTATTCTGACCGCATCACAACGTTATGGTGGCATACCTAGTTACATTTACTTTTAACCAATTGCGGTGATCGGTTGCAACTGACTGGAGCGGCCGCGGTCGACGGAATCATGAGAGGGTGCTGTTTAAATTGACGAGCTGGATCCAAACCCAAGCCTCGGAAATAGTAATATTACTATGTTTATTTCAATCCTATACTCAAATGTAACTGGGCTTCGTACGCTAGGCGGTTCAGCATTTGGATTGGAAGCCAGTGGTGGCCACCGCGGACGAAGGCGGCCGAGACAATCGCGATAAATATTTTCTCGAGTGTTATTGGTCATGACCGAAAAATCTAGGCTAAGAGAGGAGAAGCTTCTTGCCTGCGGTGGGGCATTGCAAAACAGCCTGTATAAAAAAAAAAACCCTAGTAGCTATTGCTCGCGACTTTATTTTCTAAAGCTGTTGTAAAGGGTTCAAAGACACTATCTATCCGATATACGTGTAATTATATTGAGGGCGGTCAATGGTATCGCAACAACAACCCTCGTCATTATTTCAGCTCGGGCTCGCCCGGCGAGCGCGGTAAAGGATGACGTGTCGTACAAAACAAGGCACTCTCCTTTGAGGAACTTTTCATATTTTCAATCAAAACATCGGTTTTCTTTAAAATATTCATTCAACGCGTTTTTTTTTCTGATGGTCGTCAATTCTTCGGTGGATGTGACCGAGTCCACCGCATAGAAAAATAATACAACTTGCTGAATCAACAGCATGAAGTTCAAGTTTAGCAGAAGAAAGTTCCAATTTCCCCTCACAGAGTTACGGTGCTATATCTTTGTGAGTATAACAAGGCGGGCTCCTATTCTCGAAGACGGATCACCCCTCACGTTTGACAGCGACATCCAGCCCCCGACGATATGAATCCGTATTTTTCCTCCAACAACATTAATTTAGGGGAATTAAATCTAATGTACCTTTTGTTTGATAAGTAGTGGAGATTTGTATGATTTATTAGCCAACTTCTTCTCATAAGTTGCTAAACTATACTAAATAGATACTTCTAATTGGCAAAAGTTATTAAATATAATAAAAAAATATGATTCTTATAGGTTTATTAAAGACTGATTGATATAGGCAATCAATAAAACTGTAATATAAGACGTAAGCCCGGTTTCTGAATTGAGAATTTCACTAAGCAAATGCTTAAGTATCGTTCTGTCTCATTCTCTTGTGTGAAATCTGCAGAGACAGGACGATACTTAAGCATTTGGTTAGTGAAATTCTCAATTCAGAAACCGGGCCTTAGCCTAATGTTGCAGACTAAACCCTCACAACATTTCAGAAACAATAACGGGCTACGTACGACCGCTTGCAATGAACTATGGTAGCAGTGCATAGCATTGTAAAGTTCTATAACGTAATCAATTGTGATCAGGTGATAATAATAGGCTAATTTATATGTAAGCGGTGGTGGTCTAGTGGGTAGAACAGTGGACTCTGAAGTGAAAGGTCCTAGGTTCGATTCCCGGTGCGGGCATGTATCTATGACTTTGTTTAATTTCAAAGTTACGTACATTTGTGAATTTGTAGTAGCAATACTACTCGCTGACGGTGAAATAAAACATCGTGAGGAAACCTGAGCGTGTGAGGCATTATACCCTCAACGCAAAAATCGCCAACCCGCATTGAGCACGCGTGGTGATTAAGCTCGAACTCTCTCTCTGAGAGAAGGCCTTTGCCCAGCTAGTGGGACATGTACAATTGTACAGGCTACATCTTACTTTTTTTAAATGTATAGCAAACCATACCTCGGTAATAAAAGACCGAGCCTTGCGTTGCAACAGATAAAATCCACAAAACATTACAGAAACAATAACGGGCTACGACCGCTTGCTACGAAATATCGTAGCAGTCCGTAGCAGTGCCTCGTAGCACATGAAACTCGATGGGACTTTACCGCGTATGTCTATAAAACCCAACAAAACGTAAATTTCCATAATATGTACCTATATCAGATTTAATATGCGGCTATGAATACACGCCATTAGAGCCTTATTAAGCGCTTTAGGCTACGACTTTGAAAAGCGCGGAAAGAGAATTCCCGCGGGTGGAAGTGAGATGAGGCCATTCTCTAGTATTACCCCATCTCACTCTCCCCCCAGCAACTGTGTTGTACTTGGCCTTAGGTTTGCATGCTTGCGAGAGCCGAACGGGCCCAATAAAGGGAATGGCCCGAGAGACATTGTAACGCCTTTTTATTAAGCTCGTAAAAGTGCATTTACCATCGTTTTCATTGTACGAGAACAGACTAAGAGTCACGTGACTTTGATAGTTAGTAACTAGTTGGATTAGTTTTATTAGCATAATCAAAAATTTACGCTCTTTTTTGAGCGGGATCGTAAAGTTCTATGAAAGTTCTTGATGTTTATGTCTGGCGTTGGTGGGGCTTAATAGATGATATTGAGAATCATTCTCAGAAGTTTTAGGCGAGCTTACAAGAAATATCTCTACTTCGTTCACTCTTGGCATCTCAAAAACAACCCTCTCTATGCATCCGATATTCAGAGCCAAAACAAAACCGACATAATTTCGAGGCTGCCATAGTAATGATCGATGTATCGAAGAGGCGTAGCTCTTTACAAATTGTTTTTTTTTTCTTGTCTCTTCCTCTTTTAAGAATTGGCCAGTGCTCTTGCTGTCGTGGACGTTTATTTCTCCACTTCCTTTCGACTGACTGGCTTCTTATTTTAAGTATTCTTTTTCTTAGCATTCTTGGCAAGCGAGTATTCTTTTTTCAAGCACTATGTATAATGTGAGATCCAAGGAGGAGTTTCTTTACCATGCTTCTTCTTCAAGAACGATCAGAGCTAGTGAATCTGGACAAAAAAGTAGCTAAACTCTAATTTTTAATTCGAGTCCTCGGAATGACAGTTGCTAGTATGCTGCTGTCAGATAAAGCCTTTGTAGCAACTGTCATTCCGTGGACTCGAATTAAAAATTAGAGTTTAGATATAGATAATATCTAATATTAATTTAATTTATAACGTGACTTTTACTTTTGACGTTCAGTGTATATAATGTATTTATTGAATACTGAATAAAAACATATGAGTTTGAGTTTGAGTTTTAAGAATCCCCTGTACGACCGTGGGAACTCGGCGATGGCCAAGCGCGTGACACACTGTTTTCTATAGCTGTTTCACCCAGAGCGAGACGGGGCACGGGAAAAGTGAGAAGCAATGCGCCTGTATGATTCTACGTGTGTTCGTGTCCTTTCGCGAGTATGTAGTTGTAGTTGTAATGTAATAGATCTATTTTCCCTATGATCTTATGATAAGTACAAATTACTTGCACACGGTGGCAAAAAAATGGAGTGAAAAAATATCAGCTGTTCGATACATTTGGTGCAGTAGGTACTTATGTATGGAACAGCTGATATATTTTTTTGCTTATTTTTGTTGTAGCAATCAGTAGACAGCCTACTTAAAGTTCCGCTATCGAATTCGATTGAATCCTGCAGACTAGACACTAGACTCTAGTGTCTATTTATTTCGAAGCCAAGAGGAATTGGTTTTATACGTAACGGAATATTTAACAGGGGGGTAAAATCAGAGCCTTAAAAAGATGTGATGAAGGACAGACCTGTGACGTCACAGATATTCAGTGTGAGCTAGGTTGATTGATGACGGTAGATTGTGTCTCTGGTTTTAAGATATTCCGTACCGATTTTTATCATACTGTAAAAAAAACAAATATAATTTACCATTAAAATAGGCGCAATACTACTCGTCTCGAATTAGAATATTATTGACTACACAATATATTACATGACTAGCTTTTGCCCGCGACTTCGTCCGCGCTGACTAAGATAAAAAGTTACAGCTCTATTTTCACCCCGCCATCGACGTCAGCCAGGGGAAAAGATAGCAATTTATAGTTTACAGCTTGTGGCCGCGACTTCATTCTGGATAAAAGAAAAAGGATATTAGCAATGGTACCTAGCAAATTTTTTATTATCTAGTATGAACCCCACCCTACACCCAGCGCTATCAAAGCGTTGGCCCAAGACTTCGTTTCCGTGGACCACGAGTTGTTATGTGCTTCTTCCAACCTCAACGGAGTAAAGATGCAGATACCTACTGTTATCGGCGACTAACTAATTGAACGTGGGTTACCTGCATTTCAAGACACACTTGAAGATTATCTTCTCTTTTTAGCCTTATCCCATAATTTAGAGTCCGCTAATCTGCTGCTGCTTACTGCAAACTTTCAGGCTGAGTTGGTTGGAGGTTCAGTTGGTCTCGATCCAAGTCTTCTAAGTATGATTATGCAAAAACTACGTGCCTTTTTGGCCTTTGTGGACACTGCTTCTCCCGAAGTTAGAGAGCCCTAATGGGTAGTTTGAAACCCAAGTACTACATCTCGTTAGCTTGCACAGTAGGGTGAATGAATAATCAGCATTCGCTGCAGTACGTTACAGGTCTCAACATGAGTCTGGAATTCTATAAAACTGTAAAAGATCTCCAACAGAGCTAATTAGCGTTACCTACTCGTATTATAGGCACGAAGAGCAAACTAATTGAAAATCCGTATGTTTTTTTTATTTTTTATTTTGCATCATATTACCTATATCAAAAAGACCGATCATAATAATTGGGTTCTGACACCAGAAAATATGTGATAATATCAGGAGATACTAAAAATATTCACATTGAGTAGTTTTTTTTCTTCCTATGAGCGGCCCTTCTGAAACACCAAACGCGTATTCTTAGCGTCTACGATACCATAGTCTGAAACAATGGTTTTAAATCGCCAGTCTTATTCTTCTTTCGTGTTGAAAGCGTCACACTTTGCTGTCCCAGAAACTCGTTAACTTGATCGCGCTGAGGTCGCCTCTAGAGAGATCCTATCAGCTGCACTGTGGAGCATCAGGACAGGTATGATCAGGTCAGTCAGTACAGTTAAGATTGGCACGAAACATCAGCATCTGCCTCTTCTGGATGTATTCCTCACATATCTTTCATGCCGGCAAAACCACCACGCAGGCGGTTCTGGGATTTTCACATGCAAGAATGAATATATAGGCGACAATGAAATTATGTAAAAGTTCACCTGTCCAGTCCTTCTAGGTACTCAATAAGTACTTAATGGAAATAAAACGGTCATGGTGCTCATGTTACACCATCAATGACTGATGTAATGCGCCTTTGGTCGCTCAAGACTCTACAATGTTTTGCACACTTGCACAGTACAGCTACACACAGCGGATTTTTTGGTAAGAACATCGTATCTTAACTTTCCTTCGAGGTCTCCATTCAATTCAGTCGTTCCCTCAATGCTGAGGATCGTGACCATCATTGAAGGTGGCAGAGAGAAGAGTTCTTCATTGCGCTCTATGGCTCGCGATGTGGATCAGTTCATGCAGGTGTTTATGTGTGGCTTTGGTCATAATATCCGTCCATCTTCGAGGTCTGGTGCATCCTATTCTTCCCTGAATAACCAGCAGTGCACTCAACGAATTCACCATGTTGTCTGGCTAAAGGATCACACGATGTGACCGCAACTTTGTAAAGAGCTTTGATAAAAACTGCTGAATGCAGAGTTTTTAAAGTAAGGATTTATTGGTTCTTTCAGATTGTAAGTAGCTATCACTGAAACTATGTTATTTGTCTGTTTTAGGTAATTAAACATGTTGATTTCTCCTTTGTTGCTTTATTGATATACCATTTTTGTGACAGTGACTGGTGACAGTGAATGATGACAACGATAATTTAAAACAACTTCTTCGCTGTTGGACATCGTTTGATTTTAATGCATAGTTGCGGCACATTGCGGACTTTTTGGTGTGTTTTTATGGTAGATCGAAATTCAGCGTTGATCAGTTTTCGATGGATTTAAGAAAGTAAATAGCTCAACGCTACGTGATGACGGAGGGTCCATAGTAAATGGTTTTGTCGTTCACTTTTATACAAATAGCCACTATATGATAATCTTTATGCATTTACTTTGCTCCTAAGCGCCAAAGCGTAATAATATGTAGCCTATATGTTATTCTGATGTCTCAGCTATCTACATTCCAAATTTCATCCAAATCCGTCCAGCGGATCCAGCGTTATAAGGTAACAAACACACTCACTCACTCACTCACTCACTCACAAACTTTCGCCTTTATAATATAAGTAGGAAGTAGGATATACAGTGTATCATGCACTGTGTCGATAGGTAGGTGCTATATCCTTGGAACCTATGTCAATGAGGACTACCGCGCTTGGATTTGCCGCTAGGGAAGCTAGTGTTGCGTAGAATGTCACTGTTTGTATGGGCTACGCGGATATACAGGGTGTTAAAAGACCGCCAACAGACCCGAAAGCCACGCATACTAGACACCAAAACAAAGTACTTTTTCGATAAATTATTGCTGGGAAATGATTTTGGTTTTTTAGGTTATAATTTTGAAAAATATTTTATTACGCAATGGACGTGTAACGCACAGAAGTCATATTGCGCAAGCGCAGGTATAAGTTTATGTTACTTAAGCTTGAAGTGCCGATATTTAGAATACCTACATTGCGGGTTGCAATTTTAACATCGTTTTTTGTAAGAAATATTCATAATTTTGATATGGCTTCTTGAGAAGGTATGTTAAGAACTAAATACTGAATACATTTCCGCAAAAAAAAAGTTTTGAAAAGTCCGACTTTGAACCTCATTATCTCGGAAACTGTTAAGAATAAGAATAAGAATAAGAATAAGTTTATTTGCGTAAAAAGTGATACATAGAGTGTTACAAATGTATTTTAACTAGGTGTTGTTGATCAAGACAAGATTTTAGCTTCTGTTGCTGTGCTAGACTAGAAGTCTGTATTACAGCAATCAGTGCCTATTCCCCACCGTAGTCTCAGGGGTTCTAGTATTCAGTAGCAGGTTTTAATAGCATTTCAATACATGTAAACAAATTATTAAGAATAATGTGTTAATTCAATTACACAGAAAAAAGATAAAAGTAAAAAAATAAGAACAAATCCTCAAAAAGAATTTAGGCTCAATATGTAAAGAGTGTGAAAGTTAGTGTAGGTATTTAAGTAACTCCTCTCAACGTGTAGTGTATGTATGTGCAGCGGTGTGTGTGGTGAGTGTGTGAAAGTGAGAGGGTGTGTGGATAGTTCAATATGAGGTGCTTGTTTTAAGAGGTTGTTACAGTAATAAGATTCTCGGTTTCATCGTATGTTTGTAGTTGCAGCCATTTAGAAACTTCTTTTTTACACTTAGATAGGCATAGTGGGTAAATGTTAAGCATTTTGTTCATATTATTGTATGTGTAGGGACCTAAGAATGGGATAAATCTTTGACTAAAGTCTGTGTTAAAGCGACGGTCGTATTGGCATACCTTGTAGCCTCTGCGTTTGTTTGTTAATGATTTATTGTATGTTAATTTAGTATGTTGTTTAATTATTATATCCAAAAGAAAAAGCTGTCGAACTGTAAGAACTTCACAGAATTGGTAAAGATCAGTAGTAGGAAAACGTAGTGGTTTAAACGTGCATACTTTAAGCACCGCTCTCTGTGCTATTTCCAATTTTATGAGAGATGTTTTGTGGGCACCACCCCAGCAAGTAATCCCATAAGTGATGATGGATTGACAAAGTGCAAAGTAAGTTTGCCTTAGGCGGAGTGGTTCCAAGACATGACGGAGAGTTTTAAAAATGAAAATGAGCTTGCGAATACGTGTGCTGACTAGGTCTATATGCTTGTGAAATTTAAGATTATTATCTATTATTATTCCTAAGAATTTTATGGAAGAAACTCTTTCCAAAGTTGGACAAGAGCACGTAGTTGAATGATGGTAAGAGCAATCATGCGCAAACAGTTTTGGTCTATAGTTATCCCGAATAAGGTTGTATATGGAAAAGGTTATATATTTAGATTTTTCTATATTTAAGGTTAATACGTTGCTTTTGAGCCATTTTTTAACGTCGTTGAAGCCTTTTTGTGCCTTGTGGTGAACTTCTTCCCAGCTGTCTCCTGCAAAAGAAAGTGCAGTATCGTCTGCATACGAAGTTATTTTACCTTCGAAATCTGACAGCTCTAGGAGTTCATTAATATAAACCAGGAAAAGTGTGGGACCCAGTATACTGCCCTGGGGTACTCCATAATGCAGGGGAAGTTCTTCGCTGACCTGCATACCAAGTTTAACTCTTTGTGTTCTCTCACTAAGGTAGCTGCTAAATAATTGGTGTTCTTTACCGCGTATGCCAATTCGTTCTAGTTTATCCAGCAGGAGAGGAACAGAGACCGTATCAAAGGCCTTCGCCAAGTCTAGGAAGATTGTTAGTACTTTTTTTCGATTATCCAAGTTTGATGATATAAAATCTGTTAATTCCATTACTGCATCATTAGTACTTTTCCCTCTTCGGAAGCCGTATTGATTTTTAGATAAAAGGTTATTATTTTCTAAAAAAATTGTTAATCTATTATTAAGAATTTTTTCTAAAACTTTTGATATAGATGGGAGAATTGAGATTGGTCTGTAGTTATGAATACGGTCTCTGTCCCCACTCTTATAGATTGGTGTGACAACTGATCTCTTTAGAACTGATGGAAAAACACCGGATTCAAAGCATTTATTAAAAATTGACGTTAAAGGTGGAACAAAAATTTTTTTATATTTTTTTAAAACTTTATTAGGAATTCTGTCTATCCCAGCGGCGCTATCATTTTTCAGTCCTAGTATTAGTCTTTCAACTTCTCCTTCATCTGTCTTTAGTAAAACGAACGAGTTTAAATTTTGTACTGGCGATACGTTTGTATTTATAGGGGGAGCGCTTTCAGTTGACTGCTGGGGTTTTACTATTTGCTCTGCTAGTGATTTACCTACGTTAACAAAGTATTTATTTATAGAATTTAGACATTGTTCTGGAGATACATTTAAGTTTAACAGTTCGTGGTGTGTCTTTTTTATTTTAGATGTGTTTGTTATTTCCTTTATGGCCTTCCAAATTTTTTTATTATCTTTTCCAGCTTGAGTTATCAGATCCCTTTCATAGTTTATTTTGAGTTTTTTGAGTAGTGAATTACAGTAGTTTCGGTATCTCGTATAGGTTAATTTAATAGTCTCGTTATTGGGAGATTGTTTTTGCTTCTTATGTAGTAGGTCTCTATTTTTTATGCATCTCAACAGGCCTGTGGTTATCCACGGTTTGATAATCCGTTTCCGTCTGGAGAGCTTCACTGTTTTGGTCGTTTTCATGATTGCAGAATGGATACCATCGCAAAGGTAGGTCATCGCTACTTCAGGGTCAGTAGTACTGTAAATAGGATCAAGGTAAATCTCAAGAATTTCCTTTTGAAGTGCTTCTTCATCTATTTTATTTAAGCTTACTATAGCTGAATCACGATTTTGTTTATATTCCATGCAAAATACAGTTGTCTTGTGGTCCGTGAGAGAGGTCTGTACTACAATAGTGGAGGATTTATATTTAGTTTTTAAGAGAACGTGATCTATGCAGGTACCGCTCAGATCCCTAGTGATGAAAGTGTGGGCTGGTAGAAGACCGTGATAAGCCGTTAGAGTAAGGTAGCGTTCTGCGTAATTATCTAAATTTTCTTCATTTTTGGCGGTGATTATGTTGATATTGATGTCTCCAGCTATTATTATGTTATTGTAGTTGGCTAGTGATGTAAGAATGTTTTCTAATGAGTCGAGGAAGTTGTCTAATTTTTTATAAGAAGGAGATCGATATATGGCCAGTATAACTTGGTCTTGCCCGATTTTTACCATAAGACAATTACCGTCTAGTAGGTTTGGTTCTTCTATTTTTATTGATATGAGATCCTCTCTGACGTAGACCACAACACCATCGTTCTGCAAGTGATTATTTCTGGTGTAGAATGAAGTGTAGCCAATCAGATTTGGAATCGGTGGTAGATTTTTTAACCAACATTCTGTTAATACGAGTATATCACATGAGACGTCTAGATTTTGCAACAATATTTCAAAACCCGGCATGTTGCAGTTAATGCTTCGAATGTTTTGTGTGATTAGTGTGAGACACTTAGTAGTATTTGGTAAGATATTTTTACATTCTCCGATTTCGCATTCATATGATTGGGATACAGAAAGACTGTCTATGTCATGAGGTAGGTCATTAAGGTTATTATTCATTTTTGTAGAGAAAGTTTAGTATGTTTGATGAATGGTTATCAGTAGAGGGGTGACGACCGACGGTAGCAATATGCATTTCAGATTCTATTTTGTCGGCAATCCAGAGTCTATTGTAGTTTGTTTGAGTGTTTAAATGTGTGTAAGCAGTTTGTTTTAGTGTGTGTGTAATGTGACTTGTATTTGTTGTTTGTATGTCGTTAAGGTGTGTGATTTTGGTGTTATAGTTGTGTAACAAAGATTTTCCTAAAAAATAGTGATGAATTAATGTTAAAACTAGTTTAAGGCTTAGTCAGACTGTGTTTTTAAGACTAAGAAGTTGCGCTTCAGAGGTCACTCTTATCTGTGGCAGTTTTTCGGCTCTGCGAAGGAAGACCTCACCACGCGAGGTCCAACAGAAGGAATACCCATTCTCCTTCGCGAAGGCTCTTGCTAGGTAGAAGAGATGCTGCGCCTTTAGTGTGAGAGATTCCGATACAAAGATGGGTTTTTTCGGTTGAGCAGGATCCAAGTGGTTAGTGTTGAGTTTTTGGGCGTTGGGCTTATTTTTGTTAAATTTCTTGAGCGCGTCCATGGTGTTTTCCTTTTTAAGCACCGTACAAAACTCAACAATGATGGGCTGAGATTGGTCTTTCCTTGTGTTGGTTCTGTAGACCTCTTTTACATCTGACTCTTTTATTTCCACGCTAATGGCTGTTCCCAACTTCTGTACTATATTGCACAGGTCCTGTTTTGTTTCAAATTTTGCGCTTTCTTGGATTGCGACGGGGATGTTACGTAGTTCAATAGCCGAGGCTTTAGTTTTTCGCTCCAGGTAGTCTACTCTATCTTCCAGAAGTTTGATCTGCTTTAGGTCCTCCTTCTTTGCCGTCTCGAGAGCTGTAATTTTTTTCAGGAGAGTGTCATATTGCTCAGATATGAATGCAACACTTTTAGAGATCTCTACATTTTGTGCTTCAACTATTCCAACAGACGTCATCAGTTGCTTAAAGCGAGCGTCTTGTTCAGCAGAGAACGACGCAAACATACCTCGGAAGGATGCCATTATAGATCTCTCTTGAGAACCATCATCATCATCAGACTCGTCGCACTTTCTTTTGCATGGCTTTTGTTCAGGTGTACGCAAATCAGGAGCAGAACCACCAAACAAAGCTGTTGAGGCCGAGGACACATTTGTCTTGACTTGGCGAATTGTATCCTCTTTTGCCGAGGAAGGGCCTGCGGGTGTTTTAGGTGGCGAGCGGTTAACTAGCATCTTGGCAATTACACGGTAGGGGGTCTGGTGTGCGTTGGCTTGAGTCGATATTTATTTTACCGAGATCTATTGAATTGAATAATTATGTTGGATGTATGGTGGAGGTTGCTATCGATTACTACCAAACAAGCAACAAAGAAATAAAGACGACGTGTCGTGGGTGAGATTCGAACCCAGGATCCTCCGATCGTTAGGCGCGTGTACTACGACGGCGCTATGCGGCTGTTGATTGTAGTTGCGAAAAATGTCTTCTCTAGGTGGGTGGCGACGTCATCGGCTACTTTTTCGTCTAGGAACTGGTTTGCCAACCGGTCGGGCGGCCGTCGGTCGATTATTTTGTGAAACTGCCTGTCACTCACGTAGTCCGTTGTTATATTGCTTGACAAAGTTGATTTATTCTTGCTTTCCTTTGCTTGAAATTTGTGCTATTCCATGGAGAGTAAACACTGTGAACTTTTAGTGGTGGACTTATGCGAAAATGATTGATTTAACTGTGAGTAATTAATATTTATCTGGGGACATTACGTAAACACGTCCGATACCCACTGTGCGGCGGGGGGGGGGGCGTGTTGATTTCCCAGGCTTAGTTCCTTAGGCAAAAATGTTCCTTACAATGAGGACCATACGTGGTTTCCCGCTCTGTTGGCGGTCTTTTAACACCCTGTATAAGGGATTTTCTGAAGCTAAAAAAAATAAAAAAATGGTTCTAAAAGCTGTGACAGATGGCGTTGATACGACAAGTTTTCTATCACAAAGTAAATTAGTGCTTACTACAGCGAAAATACTTCTTCACTTCATTGCTCTGTGACTTCATCTTTCATCGTAGTAGCCGTCATTCCATTTCACAGTACATGAAAAAGTGCACGACTTTGTTAATGTTCTTGTATGAGTGAATGGTAAATCCGGAAACACTTCATTTTGCTCCACAACTAATACCTAACTGTGTTTGGACGTATATACGAAGTCCAACGAGCGCGAACTGGCATAAAAAAGAACATGTCTCGTCAGCGACATCTAGTTACAAATTTGGAACTACAACTTATGAGCCGTCAGAAAATCCCTTATTAGAATAATGTTGTGAGTTTTTTTAATACCTGTGATTAATTATGGCTTGTTGTCCCGCTACTAACCACTGCTTTGAAACATTTATCCTTATAAAAAAATTGAAAAATTGGGTTCAAATTTCTTTCCGAACAACACTGGGCTTGTTCTATATATTTTATTGGTACAGTTTTAACGTAAGTATTAAATATCATTTTAATGTAAACAAACTTTTTTTACGTCCGAAATAACTAACTTTAAGAGCTTTACTCGACAGTGGCGCCAACTAGTGAGCACTAAATCGATAGCCCTCATTGCAATCAGTCAACGTTCCGTTTTAATACGAGTACATTAATTAATTTGGTTATTCCAATATTGCGCACGACCGTATCAATTTTGTAACGAAAACAGGGTTTATGTGGTTGCTTTACAAAATACAAATAACAAACATATTTGGAAATTAATCAAAAACGTGCTTATCCCCAATAAATTGTGTGTTCTCTGAGTCTCTTGTGGGTCGTAATTCTCTCAGAAGCATTTTATCGTTTTATTGTTGATCCTTTGAAAGTCCTCCCGACCCGGCAAGCGCCTGAATCATTGTCGTTCGACAAAAGGTAAGCCGATTCCATGCGTAGATATAGACAAATTTTGGAGATAATACTGAGACTTGCGAAACCAACGTTTATCAGAATAGCAACTAAATCTGTTGCTGAAAACAACGTGAAATAGTTATTTGTTATGCAAGAATGCAAAATTATTGTTTGCGGCGAGTGCTTGCATTGAATACCGAGCTAGCAAAGGTTTCTAAAATTGAGCCACGAGCGGAGCGAGTAGAAGAAGACGAAACGCAAATAATATTGCATTCGTGCGAAACACAAAACTTTTCATCTCACAGAAGCGAGGAAATGATTTTGTTAGCCATGCGTGACAAACAATAGACATAGGTAGATAGGTACCTACATAGAGATTAGTGAAATTTTTTACCTTCTTCTTTGCTTCGTCACAAAGGAGTATGTGGCGTTGCCTAGCAACGGGTTGTTGATTATAAATCGTGTCTTCTTGAAGTGTCATAAAATCAACAACCCGTTACTGGGCAACGCTACAAGTTGAAGGAGTTCCTTATTATTTTTTTATTCGGGCGTCGAGTTCAAATTTCGAAGCGCACAAAAACACAAACGATCTTCTACGATCGCATGTTTAAAGTAACAGCGTACTTTCCGAGCATGGGAGATGAAAAAGATTTTTTTTTATAATTCCAAGTCATTATTTTGTTTTGATGGTGGGATTTGGTAAATAAAAATATATGTTCTTTGTAATTAGCAAATTGCATTAAAAAATTTATAATTATTGAATCCCCGAAACGGTTAACATACAAATACCATACACACAACACAAATGGAAAAACATAAAATATGAGCAAAAAAAATATCAAGTCAAAATACACGCTCGCTGTCTTCGCAATAAAGGCAGGATCTTAATAATGGGAACCTTAAAGCTTAATAAAGAATAATAAAGCTTATGGAAAATTCCGCAGCTAATAATCTAGAACAATCAAGAAAAAGTAATATGGCCTCATTTTGGCGGTTTGGTATATCAGTTTATGTAGCGAGATAAAGCCTTGAACATTGCGTCATGTAGGTACGGTCGGCCACAGTCACAGATACCCCATGGCATCTCTTACCACGCGCGGCATAAGGGCGCCAATCGAACAAAAAGGGGTATCCAAGCGTGCGGCCGACTGTACATGTCCCACTAGCTAGGCCAGTGGTTCTTAACCTTTTTTGGACCACGGACCATTTTGATAATCTTTTTCTTAGTGCGGACCACCAGATCCAAGGTATATCGTGTTTCACATGAAATTGTTTCATCTGACCTAAAGTATGTAAGTAAGTTGAATACAGGAAATTAATATGAGTCGGTTTTGGAACAATGGAACATAGTACGCAAAAATTCACAAATTGTACAAAAATTATTATGGAGATTTAATTGGTAGGCGATAGCAATGCGCGCGCAGCGCACCCGAAAATTCACCGATTTTACCCTTTTTAAGATGGCCAGATAATCTTCCGTCAATATCATCAAGATTTCATTTGTAATTCATTTCATTTGTAACTCTTAAAAATCAAGTTTTTTTTAGCACGTGTAGTAGGTGCGTGAAAAATGCGCGCGCAGCGCGCCCGAAAATTCACAGTTTTTCCCCTTTTTAATTATATGATGAAGATTTATTTAGCTATTATTTGAACAAACGCACCCAGCGCGGCTGAAAATTAACTTATTTAAGTCTTACATTTCATAATGGAGAATTTCTTTGTTTGGAATAGAAGACACGCGCATAGCGCATTTGAAAATTCACCGATTTTAACCTAAATATAGTCTACGTGCGGTTTGACATGGGCTAACGACAGTATACTATGAGTGAGCACTGATTACTCGATTTTTAAGGGTTTTGATACTAATACAATTGATTTCGGCGATAGCTGTCAGATTCTAAATTTATTATTTTATGCGTATTGAACTGAAGACCGCAACTTTACATCGGAGCTTGCCGCAGGTTACGTATAGGCTATTTATTGTATTATCCTGTCAAAATCTGGCGCATTCTGTAATTCCTTGGCGCGATCTGCAGTCACACGGATCTTTGGAGGTTAAAAATATTCTTTAATAGAGAGTAAGAGCGCGCGCCAGCGCGCACGAAATTTTCAGTTATATTATTCACTAGTTGTGCCCGCGACTTCGTATGCGTTTTTACACATTTGACATTTAATTTAAATTCGACTGTGGAGGAAAACTCAAAAGGAAGGTTTTTTTAACCCCCGACCAAAAAAGAGGGGTGTTTAAGTTTGACAGCTTTGTGAGTGTGTCTGTATAAGTGTTTATGAGGGTGTGCCTGTCTGTGGCACCGTAGCTCTTAAATGGGTGAACGATTTGGAAGCTTTAGGTTTTTATTTAAATTTGAAATCAGGTTTTCTAGCGAATGTTCTTAGTTATGTTTTGTAAAAATTGGTTCAGCTATTTATTAAATATAAATCTTAAATGTCGTCGTTCGTTCGAAGCTTAAATGTCGGAGGTAGGTATTTTAATTTAATAGTTATTATTTCTTAACTTGCGGTAGCAGGGCTCAAAAGAAAACAATAGAATAAAATAGAATAAAAACCCTAATCTAAACAATACATTTATAAATTTAATAATGAATAGGTATGTATTGTTTACATTCAGGTATCGCCCGTGATAAGATACCAGGAAGCTTAGCATAAGAATTGCGTAGGAAGTAAAAGGGTTTATCTGTATCTCCCTCGACGTAGAGTGGGATAGATAAAGTTATAAGCCCATAGATAAGGTCTTACTCATTCTCATGCTAAGCCAGCAAGCAAAGCATACGGCTAATAACTCTGTCTATCCAGCTCAACGGTAAACAATAGTTATTTGTTATGCAAGAATGCAAAATTATTGTTTGCGGCGAGTGCTTGTATTGAATACCGAGCGGTGTTAAAAGACCGCCAACAAAGTGGGAGACCACATACAGGGTGTTAAAAGACCGCCAACAAAGCGGAAAACCACGTATTTTCCTCATCATAAGGAACATTTTTGCCCAAGGAACTATGCCTGGGAAATTAACGGTTTCCGAGATATTGAGGTTCAAAGTCGGATTTTTCAAAACTTTTTTTTGCAGAAATGTATTAAGTATCTAGTTCTTAAGAATCCCCTGAAGCTCTGCAGCCCTATCGCTCGCACTTTTAAACATTTTAATTGATTGTAAGAGAATGATTAAACTTTGGACGATAATATAGTTGGAGACATAGATAATAAAGCTATCGACATGTGGACACACTTTTGATTTCATATTCCTACTAATAAAAAAATATCACAGAACTTCGGTTAAAAGTAGTAGTTCAGTAATATTTATTTTTTAAACTATAAATGAGAAATTTAAAGTATGTTTACATGTCGATAGCTTTATTATCTATGTATGCAACTATAGTTTATCGTCCAAAGTTGAATCATTCTCTTACAATAAATTAAAATGTTGAAAAGTGCGAGCGAGAGGGCTGCAGAGCTTCAGGGGATTCTTAACATACATTTTCAAGAAGCCATATCAAAATTATGAATATTTCTTACAACAAACGACGTTAAAGTTGCAACCCGCAATGTATTCTAAACATCGGCACTTCAAGCTTAAGTAACATAATCTGATACCTACGCTTGCGCAATATGACTTCTGTGCGTTACACGTCCAATGCGTGAAAAAATATTTTTCAAAATTATAACCTAAAAAACCAAAATCATTTCCCAACAATAATTTATCGAAAAAGTACTTTGTTTTGGTGTCTAGTGGCTTTCGGGTCTGTTGGCGGTTTTTTAACACCCTGTATAGTCCTCATCATAACGAACATTTTTGCCCACGAAACTATGCCTAGGAAATCAACGGTTTCCGAGATAATGAGGTTCCAAGTCGGATTTTTTTTTCGGAAGCAATTTTTTTTTTTCGGAAATGTGTTCAGTATCACGTTATTAACATATCTTCTCAAGAAGCTATATCAAAATTATGAATATTTCTTACAAAAAACGAAGTTAAAATTGCAACCCGCAATGTATTCTGAACATCGGATAGCCTAGATTGTTCCCAGAACCAGGACTTATCACGGTCCTAAATTTGACTGAAAACTATTCAGCGGTATTCGCGTGATGAGGTAACACACAGACAGACAGACAGACAGACAGACAGACAGACAGACAGACATAGACCGATTTTTTTGCATTTTTGTATTCAGTATAGTTTACTTAGTAACCCCTGCTAGTTTTTTTCTAAAAATATTCAATGTACAGAATTGACTTCGCTAGAGTTTTATTATAAGTATAGATTGGGAACTTATTCAAACATGACTTTCAAAATCAACATCAACATTTATTGACAACTATCGCTATGTGCGCTGGACTGCAGGACCCTCCCGCGGACCACTAGAGAGGCCCTCGCGGACCACCAGTGGTCCGCGGACCATAGGTTAAGAACCACTGAGCTAGGCAAAGGCCTTCTCTTAGAGAGGGATCACCCTGCGTGCCCCACTGCGTATTGGCGATTTTCGCGTTGAGGGTATAATGCCTCAGATGCTCAGGTTTTCCTCACGATGTTTTCCTTCACGGTTAAAGGTTTGATTATTCAACTTTTATTTAGTTATAAACAAGTAACATCGTCTTCCCTGTTGGCCAGGCATAATAAACTATACACACGACAGCACGTCGGCCCTTACACGCTAGCACTCTACTCGGTTACGTTAAAAATATCAAAGATACTATTGAACTTTTGATGAGCTATCAACATCAACAAGTACTATTTGTCTTGCCGGTTGCCCATAAACTGAGACTCCTTCATCGAAAATCATGTCCCAGGCTTTGCAGGTCTGCATGGTCCCTTAGAGAGAGAGAGGTCCCTTAGGATCAGTAAAATTTGTATTAGGAACGTCCTACTTCCATTGCGGCGTTATTATCACAGCAGTGTGTAACTCCATGGCCATCCTAATACCAAAGAGCATATAATACAAATAATACAAAATAACGCATCGACCGATCAAAACGCGCCTGTGTGGAGCCTTTAACCTAAAAGTCGCTAAAAGCGATCTCTTCCGGACAACTTAAGTAGTGCCAGTACCACTATAGACGCTGTATAAAAATGACTATGTGCTATAGATGTAAAGGGAGTGACTGTTAATAGGATGTATTCCTGCTAAGGGGTTATTCAAAGATGAGGTAAAAACAAATCGATTTTATTCCATAACGTTTTTTCCAAAACTCAACGGTTTGGAAGTTATTTGACTTTTAACCAACAATTGGAGTAGATAGATAGATAAATAAGATAGAGAACACTTTATTGTACACCAGAAATTAATTTAGGTATTGCTAAGGAAGGAAAAACTTTCCAAAACTAAAAAAGTCAAAGTTTAGCAAAAAGTTTTATAGAATACTAGCTTTTCGCCCGCGTCTTCGTCCGCGGAGACTAAGATAAAAGGTTTCAGCTCTATTTTCCCCCGTCAATACAATTATTGTAAACTAGCTTTTGCCCCCGACTTCGTCCGCACAGAATTTTTTTTTCTCGTGTGTTTTTTTTATTTTAATGGTTATTCTGCTATTCGGGGCGGAGAGAAATCCAACAAAATAAATCATAATCATAAAAATCTGTCCACTCGTTCCCGAGTTATAAATGGTGTAACTAACACGACTTTGTTTTTTAGATTTAGATATACCTATTTAGATAAAACCTACTACCCTACCTAAGCGACAAACGCCTAGCACTTTCTTGTAGATTTTGGTAATGTACGTATACTCGTACAGTGTATCAAAAAAAGCAATCACTGTGTGTGTGTGTTTCTGTTTGCGTGTGTGTCAGGGTATATGTGTGTGTCTGTCTGTCTGTGTGTCGTTCTGTGGAACCGTAGCTCTTAAACGGGTGAACCGTTTTGGATGCGGTTTTTTCTAAATATGAATGCAGGTTTTCTAGCGAGTGTGTTAGTTTAGATATTATGTTTTATTAAAATCGGTTCAGCTGTTTATGAGATATAAAGGCTACATCTTGCTTTTTCTTAATCTTACTAACTACCTTAGTTAATTGTAATCAATTGTTAGCGTTCAAAAGCGTAGTCGGTGGCAAGCGTCGAGTTTCCTTTGATCCAGTCGCTCGGTTTGTTACCATTTCCAGTAAGCAATATTGCTTTCGCTTCAAATGCTTCCCGTTATGCTTTTGCTTCTTCTGTTTATCATATTTCGTTTCAATATCTTCATCTGGATCCGTTTGAACGATATTTTATTGCGTTACAGGAAAGCATTTTTAGCAGACTTTCAACAAATTTTAGTATTGGGGTTTGTCATCAATAGATTGTGTTTTTTTTTACAAATAGATGTGAATGATATAATTAATATAAATTACGTACATGTATAACACTAACTTCAAACCACACTGAAAACTCAATTAATTGATGTTTTTGTCCAGCCAAACTTTAAAAAAAATGATGTTTTGTAGGTGTAGGTTTCACGACGTTTTTTTGTAACCCCTAGCAAACTCCTTCACACGTTTATTTTAACTCAAACTTCCACATAAAATTGTTTAAACTCAGAGTACTTCTACAATATAATATCTCATCCCAGTTCGCGCAACTATTTGTGATAATCGCCTTAAATGCATGAAGCTTGCCCTTAATGCTTTAAGTGTTCTCTAGCGCGGAACTGAAATGGCGGTCATTAAATGAAATAGCGTTCTACATCGACAGCGCCCGCGGACCCGGCGCCCGCGTATTCACTACAACAGTCTTTGTCAACGTGTGGGCCGCGTCCCTGCCAAAATAATAACAACATCCAAAACCGACAGCGAATATGACGTGACATTGGAGAACGGGCTACGTCGATAGTTAAGCGCTTCCAAAGATACCCTAGAAACAAAAGGATCAGATCGAGATGAGACGGTGCAACAAAACAAGAAGATTTACCGCCGTAAATGTTTGTCACATGCTAGAAATCCATTTTATACCTCTAAGTACACACGACAGCACGTCAGACTGTACACTTTTGTTGTAAAGTCGCCCCTAACATAACCGAGTAGAGTATAGCGTGTAAGCGTCGACGTGCTGTCGTGTGTACATCCCCAATTATGTTCTACATATTTCTATTTATCTTCTATCTTCTGTGGTTTCGGCTCTGCGTTGTAGGTAGGGATAACATTATTTCATCGAAGTAAAAAGTTAATAACCAAAAAACATTGACAACGGGTGCGCCTTCACCACCAGAAAATAAAAATATAATTACGATTAATGTTGTTGACTATTTCTTCTCGTAAAGGGGGGCGCGTTATGAAAAAGGTTGTAAAACGCTGCACCACAATACATCTGCGACGTGAAAGAACACGGCAACTGGGTAAAATACGGCCTGGGAGCGTGGCAGATGATACAATACGTTGCGATGTGTATTGACGTTTCCATTGCTTACATACAGATACATTGTACTTTTGTCGGTCGGAAGGAAAAATAGGTACGCATGTTGTTGCGTAGGACACATTTTCTGAGCTTTTGGAAGAAGTCTACATATTAAGTAGATATTTTTTCGCATTCTCAATAGCTTTTGCTCCATAAATTTTCACCACATTTGGGAATATTTATACCCACAAAAAAATATTGTCACGGAGTCACGGATACTTCCAAATGGAATAAATTACAGTTTTGAGATTAAATTCAAATGAGACAGATATTTAATAAAGAGCACTAAAATGTCTCAAATGGGTCCCGACATCGGCAGCACCAGAGCATCTGTTAAATCTGGTAGATTGTATAATGTATTGCGTAATTTTGTGCCAAATTGAAGCGCGGGACCTCAAATAAGTATGGTTCCCATAATTTTAAAGATATTTTGTTTTCCTCCAAAACGTAGAACTATGGAACATGATTTACCAATCGTCTTCGATATGAATATATGTTTGATATGAATTGTAAAATTTAGTTGCAAGATTAGTTCGCTTAGCTAATAAAAGATGCCAATACTTATTGTTGGATTGACGACTCTGACGAATGCTAATTAGTTAACAGTCAAACTTTTTAATAACAGGGCTTTGAAGCCCGTCCAGGAACTAATGAAACCTGTCAAACAGCGCTGATTACTTAATTTCAAAATAATTTCTAAGTATGGCAAGATTTCGTTTGCAAACCAAAATAGGTCACCTGCGCCTCTATTTTCTAAGAAATTCACTCAACCTTTGAGCGTCAAAACATTCCAAAATAGCCCTTATTGAAATAATCAACCTTTTTTTTTACATTTACAAACGGTTATTTTTACGGTGGATATTTTAGAGAATACAGGAGTCACATTGCGGAATTGTAGGTTTGCTTCAAATGCATGGAGCTTAAACATTTACTATGAAATAATAAAATATTACTCAATAGGTAAATAATAGTATGATGTAGTGTCTAGCCCTGGTGTCAGAGTAAAATATTTGTATCATACTTTTCAACATATTTTTAATCGATATATTACCGCTAATTAACAGCAAAGTTTGTGTTGGCTTTTCATAAAGAACTTTTCAATACTGATCTTAAGAATCCAAAATACTGTTTTTCTATTTTGTTTAGATCCCTGAGAATGAGACCTGAAAATAAGATAATCACTGTCTTGAAAAAATAATGGACCAATTGAAACGGTATCACTATACCAGGCATGCATGTCCTTACTGTAATACTGTCAACGATGTTATTTAGTGGAATAAATCGAATTTCCTGGTTTTTAGGGTTCCGGACCTCAAAAGGAAAAAAATAGGTAAAAAAACTTTTTAAGTTAAACGGTTTTATGTTAAACATACATTGCATTGCAATGTTTAAGATAAATGTACTAAAAACAAAAAAATAATAGAATAGATACAGTCGTGGGAATTATAAACATATGCATAGACTAGACTAAAATAAAACCGTGGGGCACGTCAATTGTCTACAATCGTTGATTAAAATGTTTGTTTTGTAATGTTACACTATAATTAGGCAGTTGACGTGCCCCACGGTTTTATTTTAGTCTAGTCTATGCATATGTTTATAATTCCCACGACTGTATCTATTCTATTATTTTTTTGTTTTTAGTACATTTATCTTAAACATTGCAATGCAATGTATGTTTAACATAAAACCGTTTAACTTAAAAAGTTTTTTTACCTATTTTTATTTTCTAGTTTTTAGTTTTTATTTCGCATTCTGTTTAATTCATATAGTACATTGTATTATACTGGTTGAGCACTTTCATTTGATACCCATATTGATGGGATCGATAAAACCTACGTTATCCGCCATTTTGTAGCGGCCGCCATCTTGGATTTCAATTTTTTATAGTATATTGTATTTTGCTTGTTGAGCCCTTTCATTTGATACCCATATTGATGGGATTAATAAAACATAAATTATCCGCCATTTTGTAGCGGCGGCCATCTTGAATTTATAATGATAATGAATAAACATAATTGTACTGTCACCAAAATCCAAAGTGTATACAAAATTTCAGATTAATCGGTTGACAGGAAGAGGGTGAAATTTGAATTACTAAATTTGACCCAAGAATAAATAAAACAAACGGGGTGAGCTAAATAAAACCGTTTAAAAACGGAAATATTATAGGATCACTTTCGGTGACAAGGTCTAGCAGAATGAAAACAAAATCTTTTTCTCAAGAACGCGTGGAGGCATCTGGTTGAAATTTATATCAAAATACTCAGGTCTGCAGTCTCTTGGAGCCTAAAAAAACTATGCGGTGTTCAACAAAAGCACCACATTTGTTGAACACCGCGCTAAACTTCTTGACCGAACTGAAAGTTCTTTATTTCGTTCGAGATAAACATACGAATGTTTACCAACAAAACTTTTCTGTTTCTGCTGGAAACTAGCGGCTGAACTGTTTCCAAGTTGGTGAATGAGCGCTGAATACGTTACAAGAATTCATGTCAACAACTTGGAAGTATTTTCATATGCATCTTTCAATTGTAAGGGGATCGCTACAGTGAAATATGTGTGGTGAAAGCTTCAGGCCAAATTCAGGATGTTAATAAATTAATACGTACTCAATTTACTCAATACAAAATGTTGGCAAAATGTCCGTCAAGTTTTCAAGGTAATTTTAACTGAAATAAAATCAATAGCGTCCATGATGACCATGCTTTCCACACGCAATCTGATTATCGAATATTCAACTTAAGGGTAGACGATAGCAACGTGGCGGGAAATTCAAAATTTTCACAGTTTTTTACATTTTGGTAGCTAAACTGAGCTATTATTCGGCATGTGACGATGCATAGCATCTAAGTGAGAGAGCGTCACTTCCGGTTTAGCTATTCTCCAATCAGAGTCCGTTTCCGGTTGATATTATTGGTAACAGATTTGACTTACTTCCTGTTGCCGCCATATTTGTCACCTGGGGTTGAGTCCGTTCAACGTGGCTTCATAGCGTCTTTTACTTTCGAACTAGCAACATCTAAGCAGAAATTCTGCTAGTTTTTCAATTTATTATTTTAAATTCTTTGAAATTAAAGTTTTAAATACCTTTTTATCTAAAAGTGTAAAAATTAAATTCAGTGATGACAAAGTATAAGTCACTGTGTGTGGCTAGTGATCAAGAAAGCAGTGATCGTGCCACGTGTGTGAGTAATAACGGCGGAAAATCGGACATGGCGCCGCCGAGGCGCCGAACGAGCGCGAGAAAACGCGCTACAAGTTCCGATAGCAGCGAGAATACCACGGAAATTAAGGTAAAGTGAACCAAACATTTCCTTAGACAGAAAATTTTTCAAAAAATTCTTGAACCGGATGAATATTGCGACAAATGTTGTTCGTTGCACCATAGTGGGCAGACCGCTATTAAATCTTGTCCGTCTACCCCACAACAAGATATTTCATCTGCTTCCTATTTTCTACTCGCCCGGCTGCTTTTGCCGAAAATATTCTCACGTGATTTAGGTCCAGTAAACATAACTCTTAAGGACCCTAACACCCTCCGTTTCGACCTTTTTCAAGTCAAACGATCGGAAGAGCTGCAGAAGTTCAATAATCCCAACTGGATAAGTTACGTCATGTTCATGCATTTAACAATAGGTACTAGCCCTGGTTTTGTGGAGCACAACGTGACCAACGAACTTTGGCAACTTACAAAGCGCAAGGTTAGCATGGCGCTCGCTGGAAGACCCTATGCTGTGACCTCCAATATGTTATTTACGCTACAAGATCTTCTCTAACAGCTTTAGCAAGAAATTGTAGGCTGCGCCTGGGACGGAACGAACCCCTTCAGTTATTTTATGACAAAATATCTCTTTTGGTAACAAATCCAAACACCTACTTTAAGGTTACCTAGTGTGTAACACAGATTATTCGTGGTAAGCGCGCCGAGTATCTCTGCGGGAACTTATTCTAGCAAACTTATCCAACAAGAACTTGCACCAAGGTTTGCGCAAGAAGATTCCAAGCGCGGAGCACTTGTTCGACATCAGCGCCGCGAAGTCCAACGACCAAAGTAGTTAAGGGTGAGTGTTATCGGGAAGCGGACATACCTCACCATGGTTCAATGTCCAACGACGAAGTCCAAGAAAACAGCTCAGATTGCATGTGCTTCAAATCCTACAATATGAAACCTTTCAGAGAGGACAGTTAAATGACAATAGAAAATCTAAATAACTACTTACCTAACTATACATCGGCCAGAATGGAAAACTGTTTTAACAGCGCTACGTCCCTGATTAGGGAGAACAGGAATTGATGATGATGATTATGATGTGATGATGATGATGATGATGATGATGATGACGATGATGATGATGATGACCTACCACCTCTACCGTGGTCCATGGAATTGGAGGCTGCCTCTGAGCGTATCGGAGGCAGTGGCAGAACGTTATCAGGCTCCGTAGGCCAACCTGGCAGTGATGTCAGGGATGCGTCTGCCATTTACCTCCAGCCAGTGCTTGTCCTGTCAACACTGCGCAATCCAGTCACATCCAAAGACAGTGCCTGTCCCCCGGCAACACTGCAATGCATTGACCTCCAAGCTAGTGCATATTCTGTCAACACTGCGCAATCCAGTCACATCTAAAGACAGTGCCTGTCCCCCGGCAACACTGCAATGCATTCACCTCCAAGCTAGTGCATATTATGTCAACGCTGCGCAATCCAGTCACATCCAAAGACAGTGCCTGTCCCCCGGCAACACTGCAATGCATTGACCTCCAAGCTAGTGCATATTCTGTCAACACTGCGCAATCCAGTCACATCCAAAGACAGTGCCTGTCTCTAGGCAACACTGCAATGCATTCACCTCCAAGGTAGTGCATATCCTGTCAACATTGCGCAATCCAATCACATCCAATGACAGTGCCTGTCCCCCGTCAACACTGCAACGCATTGATCTCCAAGCCATTGCCTAACCTGTCAACACTGCGCAATACAGCCACATCTAAAGCCAGTGCCTGTCCAGGCAACAATGCAATCCATTCACCTCGAAGCCAGCGCAAGTCCGGTCAGTACTGCGCAATCCAGTCGCACACAAAGTCAGTGCCTGTCCTACCATCACTGCAATCTACTCAGCTCCAAGCCAGTGCTTGTCCTGTCAACACTGCGCAATCCAGTCACATCCAAAGCCAGTGTCTGTCCTGTCAACACTGCGGAAACCTCCTACCCAGCCAGTGCTTGTCCCGTCAACACTGCGTTGTCAGCGGCGCTTCAACAGCCGCGATTCACCAGGTACGACTATACTAATCAACGCTCAGCTGGAACAGAATGTGCTGGAAATATCTATCGGATTAGACAAACTGGAAATAAGTCCCTTTTCATCAACTTACCTTCACGATCCAAGGTGCCATCGCCGGTTTCTTAGCTAATCAATCGAAACAGCACCTCTGGAAAGACTGCTAAATAGCGAGATGGACCAGACACCAAGAGAATTATGCGGCAAAGCCTACTGAAGGGCTACATTATCTGGACATTGATTCGAATACAGCTATGAACCTCTAGTCTCTTCCTCAAAAGAAGGTATGATTCTAGGTTAAAGGCACGTCACCAGCATTAAAAGAATGCCAGACCTTACTACGCATGCTCAACTATGCTAGCCAAGTCAGATCCCGAGAGATCGTCTCCAGGTAGATAATACTCGACATCAATTGGTGGCTTTCAACAACTAAGAGACTCGCGTGAGAAGCTCCATACTCTAGACGTCATAGAACATATCTGCCACATATGCCGCGGACTGGGTATCCCAACTAGAAGACCACTTGCCAGCAGACGAGTTAAACCGCAGCCAAATTGACAATGCAAGGATATATTCGCGATAATCTGGGCCATGCGTCAATTTAAGGATCAGTGGAAGAGAAAACACGTTACTCTGCAATCTGAGAACCGCCATGTGTGGCCAATTCAATTCAATTCAATTTATTTCAGATTTGCATCCATATTTTGTATCCTTTTTATTTTATTTTATTAAATTCGAAATGAGGGGAGAACAGTCTGAATGCATACCAAAACCGATTAAACAACCTGTCTCGCCTACTGAATCAGAGGAAAATAGACCTAGCGGCCGAGCATCTCCCAGGTTGCTTTAATCTCATGGAGGACAGTCTGTCAAGGAACAAGGCTCAAGTTTCAACCGTGAGTAAAGTTCTTTCAGAAATTCGCAGGCCGGAAACACCTACAAAGGTACAGAGGACACAGAGGTTGTACTAACGTATGTATCAGCAATCAATGCGACCCATCAGCTCTCTTCACAACACATTCAGCAAAGCGGGGGCCATAATCTGGCTTGGCTCTTTCCACGCGAACACCGTGAAAGGCACATTCCCCCTGATAACTCCTATACAGCCGAGAGCCTATCGGTTACCGGATTTACATCACCGAGAGGCCAAACCAAGGTTCTTCCACCTCCTCAAACACAAGGTATGAAGTTTTGACTGGTCGACAGCCGAAAAAACCATGCTAGCAAGCAGTTGGTGTGAATCCACACTTAAAAGTTACCGACCGACATGGTAAAGTTGGACTGGTTGTGGAGTGATTGAGTGTGAGAGAAAGTGTGGGAGTGAGTGAAAGAATAACTAGATTATAAACACCACAGGGGCAGTGTTTTAACAAAATATTTCGTAAATTGGGATTTTAATAGTTAAAGTTGCTCTTTCAGCTATTTTAGTCCATACATAACTGATTTTAAGTTTCAGTTAAAGAAAATCTTAGTTCAGATGTTTTGGTAAAGCAACTTAAAAACGAAGCCAAAACTGATAGCTCGGAAGAAGCTGCGAAAGACCCCGCTAATCTGGTTGCCTGGCTGGGTTCAAACGCTACTAACAAAGTGAACCTTGTGGCTTCGCGTAAATAAGCTTTTATTTTACTAAAACTGACACTGCCACGCACGCACTGCCAGGCAATCAGGATGGAACATTATATAAAATTCAAAACAAGTCTGAAATTATTTTCTGGACTACTTAAGTTCTACAATTCAGTGAGCAGAGACTAACAACGGAGTACGACCCTTTTTATTTCCATAACAGGTGAAGCGAGATCTCTTCGCATAATCTCTTTGGTCAGATATTGGGTGAAAAACGTGTTGAAGGATGCCCATATCAGGGTTCCCTCTCCGCTGTTATAGCATCATAATGCTTGATAATGCACCTAGCTATCTATAGATTAATCATCTATATTATTCATGGGTTTATATAGAGTGCTGATGTAGAAAATTAAAAGGTAGAAGTGCCCAGAAAGGTCCTAACGATTAACTTTCATCCAATTTGATTGCCTTTTTTTCTATCAGCATACTTCAATTTCCAGTAATTCAGAGCTTATAAACATTTTAAACATTTATAATAAGTTGAAAAAATTCACTCGGGACAGGGACAGGGAGTGAATTTTTTTTTCAACTTATTATAAATGTTTAAATTATTCCCTAGCACGGGTTAGTGCTTTAGAAAAAACAAAAAGTGCTTATAAACATTGTTTTTTACAAGTAAATACATATCTTAATTATTCTGTGCCTAGTTCTCTTGCAGACTATTACAGCTTACATCACATAGCGTCGTCATCCAGTCACCAGGAGCTAATAAACACGTCTCTCACTTAGATGCTATGCATCGTCACATGCCGAATAATAGTGCAAGTTTTACATTAAAATAAAACTTGTATTATTAAGCAGAGACGATGCATAGCATCCCATTAAGGCCTCCTGGTGAGAGACCTATGAAGCCACGTTGAACGGACTCAACCCCAGGTGACAAATATGGCGGCAACAGGAAGTAAGTCAAATCTGTTACCAATAATATCAACCGGAAACGGACTCTGATTGGAGAATAGCTAAACCGGAAGTGACGCTCTCTCACTTAGATGCTATGCATCGTCTCTGCTTAATAATACAAGTTTTATTTTAATGTAAAACTTGCACTATTTTTGTTCAGCGATTTTTCGTTCGCGGAAATAACAAAGTATTATTTTCATTATTGTAAACAATAGAACAAAAATAATTTAGCCGATTATGTGTTCTGGTCTACGACAAGTTTTTTGGGCAGGGACACTGCTTCGTAGACCAGAACACATAATCGGCTGAATTATTTTTGTTCTGTTGTTTAGAATAATGAAAATAATACTTTGTTATTTCCGCGAACGAAAAATCGCTGAACAAAAATAGCTCAGTTTAGATACAAAATGTAAAAAACTGTGAAAATTTTGAATTTCCCGCCACGTTGCTATTATCCCACCTTAAGCACAAAATAGTTTCAGTTGCTCTCTGTATGGTACCTCTTAACCATACTACGATTCTTTTTGTTTTTTCGCAAGTATTATGGTAGTTAAACATGCAAATACGTTTACAAATGGGATTGTTCATTTGGCATCGTCAGGAAAGGAGGCTACTCGATAGCTTAGTTAGCCAATCACGGTTGTAATGTTTAAATTCCACTTTTTAATCTAAACCTTTGTTTAGCTTTCGAAAGCCATAAAATCAATTTTACCAGTTATCTATTGGGTGATTATGAACACGTGGTGCCACAACACAGACAAGGCATCATAAATATCTAGATTTTCCAGTTACACGGGGATAAAAGCTGACCACCCGCAGCCTCCGGCTCAATAAGACACTTTTATCGTTCCGGTGATAGAAAATAATACTGCAATAGAAAACGGCTGAATAATTTATCGCTGAATCAATCAAGTGACAAGTTGGCCAGCCGATCGAGCGTTAGCGCCATAAAACTTCTCGATTCAGTTCGCTCGAGTTGATATTGCTCGGGTATTGTCCTACTTAGGCCCGGTTTCTGAGATGAGAATTTTGCTAAGCAAATGGGTAAGTATAGTCCTGTCTCTGCATATTTCTCACAAAAGAGCGTGACAGAGCGATACGTAAGTATGTGCTTAGTTAAAATTCTCAACTCAGAAACCGGGCCTTATTATTTTAAATAAGTAGGACATTTTAAAGGGGTTTATTTTAAAGGGGTCGGTAGCGAATGTTTCGCTAATTTATTGATTGACTGAATCGCATCACCTCTGGTTTCATTTTGGTTACTTCTTTGCCACTTATTGGGCAAGGGCATGACCTGCCTTGGTTTAAAATACAATCCGTTTCCGATAACTCACAGGTTTCTAAAAACGTTGAAACTGCACTGACACCTAGGGACATCCCTAGTGCCTTACTTGGAAACATCCTAGGCATACGAGAAGCTGCATACCTAGTTAGCTGCATTAGACTTCAAAAGAGACGTAATCTAACCATAACCTAATTCAATTTCCGTCGGACTGGCGGGATTGCGTCGACGAGCGAATCGGGGTGGCCGACGTCGATCAACAAGTACGTTGACACTTCAGGTCGACAGCGCTCGACTCGACTGGAGTGAGCTGCTCTGCACTCGACACAATATTTCTTTTCTTTGCGACTCTTTTCAAAATTGCTCTCCGTTCAAAATGTAAATGCTTCGTTGTTCTGTTTAAATGCTATGGTAATTAGCGTGTTTGAGGTTTTTTTTGTTCCAAGGATACTTTATATGTAAAGAGGGGTTTAGTGAATGTAATGTGAAGGTTTATAACAAAAAGGAAGGTAAGCAATCTGTGTACCTACGCGAGGCGATATATTGCCGGCGTGTCGGCGCCCGGCGGCGTCCTCGTTAATAGGGGCCTTAGCCTGTAACGCAATGGTGCCAAAATGCTCCCGGTTGACGACTTAAATGTTCTTGTAGTACAGCAAAGAATATTCTGATTCTAATTCTAGATGATTAGTTCGCTGGTTGTAGGAGAAAAACGAGGAAATCCCGGTTTTGTCCTTCTACTGGGACGCCATCGATATGCCATTGTATTACAGGCTAAGGCCCCAGGTCTCGTTCCGCCCTGTTGGCGACTCGAAACCTGAGAGCTCTCTCAAAGGGTCACTGTATTGTTTTCATCGAATTTTTGATAAGAATAATGTTTTATCATAACGAAAGGGTGTTTCGTCGGGGTGCGGATGTCATTTCGGCTCCTTTCATCACAATGTTTTAATTTAACACGTTAGTAGTCGCATTGAAAATTTTATTTAGCGAACAATTAATTCAAAATGGAATATCACTCATTTCAAACAATGAATGAAGGAAAACAAGAGCTTAATTAGTAACGAGACTCGGGGACAATATTTACTATTAATCAATCCGGCCATTACGGCGCAGTGAACCGCCTGGGACATTAATTCCGTTGCAAAAATGTGGCATTGCGAAGTGGCAACGTCGTGACGTCAACGCTCATACATTATTCAGGATAGGTATAAAATGTTTCGGGGCATAGTTTATGGAGTCAGAAACATCTGCCGACAAAAGGGACGCTCCAGCTATTTCACGGAGTTAAATGCAGAGCGGAATGGCATCAGGCCGGGGAATAGGGTCCATTTCTTTACACTACCGACGACGTGGCGGCGCTGGCCGCCCCGTCACCCGTCCGAAATAATGTGAGAATGACTAATATACGAGTACTACTGACACAATATAAAATAGGTATCTATTTGGTTGCCGGTAGCTGGGAAAAGAATAAAGAGGTGCTTTGAATTTACGGTGCGATCTATCGTATTTTCAGCTGTGCTTTTTCGCTCAAATAAATTAAACAAACCCGGGGCTTCCGTATTATTTATAAGTAAAGTTATGTGTGGCATTATTCTCGTTAAGGCGCTGGGCATAGTGAATTAGCCCGCGCGCAAAAAAAATGCACAAAATCGATTCCCGTATCAAACACACTAAAAAAATCGAAAATGTTCACATATCAAACCCTAGAATTAGATGAGAGCTATATAAAACAGCCAGTTTTGTGTTGATACCCATAACAGATTGCGAGATATTTTGTTTGAAAAAAAGTGCGCCGCCTATTTTTTTTCATCAAAAATATCTTCAAAACGCTTACGAATCTCAACACAAAACTGGCTGTGTTAGATAGGTCTCACCTAATTCTAGGGTTTGATATGTGAAAATTTTCGATTTGTTTAGTGTATTTGATACAGAACTCGATTTTGTGCATTTTTCTTGGCGCGCGGGCTATTTACTATGCACCGCGCCTTAAATTAAACTCATAAACTCGAGCGTCTTCAACTCTGGAATAGATGCCTACTATTGGATAACCGACGGACTGAGTATTTAAAATGGACTGTGCATTCGACTGACATTTTCCAGGCAATTCTATTGCGTCTTTTGTGACCCGACGTCTCTGCGGTGAGAATTCAAATACTTTGCCAACACCAAACATCGTGAACCGAACTTGTGCTTAGGTCTGAATAAAATTCTGAGCGGTGAAGTGCTTTTGTAATTATTAACCCCCGACACAAAAAGAGGCGTGTTATAAGTTTGACCGCTGTGTGCGTGTGTGTCTGTCTATCTATGGCATCGTAGCTCTTAAATGAGGAACCGATTTGTATGCAGTTATTTTATTTGGAAGCAGGTTTTCTTGCGATTGATTTAGTCATGTTTTGTTAAAATCGGTTCAGCCGTTTATGAAATAATGCTGGTTTGAAATTAAAATATCAAAGGTTTTCACTGAACTTTGAATTTAGTTGTTATAAAATGAGATCTTACAATAGAGCAAGTCTCGTGTGGTCTACATCACAGTCATCACACATTCATTAACATTTGGGCCTTTATCGTGCGCCCCACAAAGGAAGGTCCTTTACTTCAAACACGGAAATCTACCTACATGCTTTACGGTTCACCCATATCTGTTTCAACAGAATAAGGCAAACACCTTTGACATGAGATATTTTGGGGATGGTACCTACAGTTATACTAATCAATCAAATGTTTACAAGACAGCTTTGAAGTTAGCTAGCTTAGCTAGTTAGCTAGTTAATTAGCTTTGGTTGGTCCGTAACATGACTGGTTAGCTTCGAGCTTCATGTGTAAAGCGTGAAAATATAAGTCAAAATAATATGAAAGGTCTTCCTGAATTTACACACTTTAATCATTTCCTGAAAACCTTTTACACACTTTAATCATTGAAAAGATTTTTCAGAAATAACACTCTTATTTTGTATTTTGTAAATCAGTATCAAGAGCATACAGGGGCGTTTTCCAGGAAACTAATCCAAAAATTGTTTTCCTAGTATGGACCTTTTCCAGTTTCAGCAGATTCATTTAGTTAAAAGCAGTTTTAACGCAACTGTTTACCCGCCGACTCTATCAGCTTAAATAAAGTTTGGACCCGTCACTTTGCTGTTGGATATGACACCCTTAAGGTAAGCAGCACCCCCATTAGGGAAGGTAAATTAGGGACCCGCACGTTTTAGTGGGGTCCGCGCTGGTAATGAATAAGACCAAAAAGTTATTGCTACCCCATGCGGGCTCCTTGCTTTGAGTGCTCTTGACGTGAAGACGCTCTTGATTGCGTAATTAAACCCCTATTCAATGTTTCATTACTTTTTTGAGCATCCTTGAAAATAAAATAGGCAGTAAATACGCAAACATGCTCACAACATGAAATAAAAACAAGATTATAAAATGTTAAAAACTCACCGATCGTCGTCAGCGCCAGCGTGCACCAATAGTAACTTTGTAAATAATGTTTCACCACATCCGCCGAGTCAGTGTCATGATACACCCAGTTTTTACTACCGAAACCATTGTTTTTATATATTATATGGTACAAGCACCCATTCCAATGGAATATCACAAACAAATAATGTATTAAACTCGTTGATCTAAATAAGTTCGGATAGTTCGTGTGTCGCTCAGTGCGGTCCATAAACGCCCAGAAGCGGTAGATCTTGACGAGCCGGAAGGAGCGCAGGATCGAGTTGAACCCGATCGAGAGGTAGAGGAAGTCCAGCGGCAGGAGGCAGAGGCAGTCGATGTAGAAGGTGGTGGAGTTCATATAGTGCGCGCGCAGCTTGCCCGAGTCTGTCTGGAGCACCCCGTCCTCCAGATAGCCCGTCCGGAAGTGGAACAGGATGTCCGCCAGATACAGGAAGTCCGAGAAGTAGTCCAGCGTAAACCACACGATCAGCGTCTCGCCTATAACAATTAAACGCAATTATAACGTCACTTGCCAGCAAATCAGAGCAATTATATAAAGAGGGAACCACTCCGCAACAAAGTTCAGGGAATCAACAGTTCTATCTCGAGTATTTTATTTCATTCCCGACGGAATAGCGATCAGCTTAAATACAGCGCGAAGTTGAACAGTTGTGAATAAGATTACGTGTTGCTGAAACTCATCACAGCTGCGAACTGTAATAAAACAAAAGGAAACTTAGCCGACGAAACGTCGAAATGTTACCTTGCGAAGTATTACAATGTCTTTGGAGCGCGCCGTTTAACTCAGAAAAGCTATTTAAGTAAGTAATTTAATTTGCCGCGGGCCAAGTTGCGGGAAACTATGCGCGGTGGGGCTAAGTCGCTCCTGTCCACATCTTATACTTGCAGTTCCGCGCCCGCTATCTGCCCCCGCCCGAGATCTTTAAAATGGAGATGTCTATAAGCCCTGAATCCAGAACACTTCCTTCGTTATAAAACTGAAATGGAAGAGCATAAGCTGTCTAAATTTCCCTTTGAAACTTTATACCTGTGCTTAAATGTCTCTTTGCCCACATACATGCCATGTTTGGCCTATAATATATTGTGCTCATGTGCCGGAGCAACATGGAAACAGGCTTTATGCAGGAAACTGCCTTTATGAACCTTTGACGGATTTTCGTGGCGCAAAATACATGACGTTCTTTGTCAGCAGAATTTCAATTACAAATCTCATTTTGTATTGAAGCCGTTTGAATTCGTACTCACCATTGATTTCCTGGAAGGCGAACCTATAGACGATGACCCACAGGTTGTAGAGGAAGGCGAGGGACACAACCATGGACCAATAGTAGCAGAGGCGACCGGCCGGATCGAACACGAAGGACCAGTGCGGGGCGGAGCGCAGGCGACCGCTCGTGTACGTTGAGCGTCGCCTCAAGGCCCCTCTGCTGCCGCTGCAACAATTTACAACCATAAACGTCTGCTCGAGACAGAAACTTTGATCAAAACATAATTGCCTACAAATAGGATGCGATACAATTTCCCAACGGATTACCGTCGCACTTTCTCGTGAAAGTCCCAAATACTTTGGTTTTGGGATTACTGCAGGAAAGTGCGATTTGTCACGGAAAAGATAAAATAAACACATGAAAGAACCTCATAGCGACGACGCTTAGGGAAATCTATAGGTAAATACACTTTTCCTCTTCAAAATACCTTCTATATTTGTGTACCGAGTTAAGCTGACAAATAGATTCATATGGAGTAGATTTGGGCTTTACCTCTATATTCACGTAACAGAATCTGATAGAGACGCGTGTGTGCTACGCTAGTGTATACGCGCCGTTGTTTGTATTAGCTGATTGTTTGGAGATAGCTCCGATTGGATCGCGGGTTGTTCGCCGGCTAAGGAATAATTGAATATCGCGTTTAGCACCTGCGGGCTGGCCACAAGGCGCGCAGGGATGTGTATCCAATTAATGAACCAAATACTCGATACCCTAGCCGGCAACCGCTGGCTTGCGGTGCCAATAATACAGGTCCCATTCAATATCAGTGTCTGGATGTCGGTTGGTAAATGCCGCTGAAGGAAAACTCTCAGCTACCAGCGAAACTATTTATTATGATTAGTTAATTGTAGTATTTGAAGCTGCCGCAGAACCGAAACTACCAAAATTGAATTATGGTCTATTTTGTCACGCATGTCATTGATCTTGCTTGTAAATTCACCGTCGATAACCGCAAACCACCGAATACCGCGAGGCGCCTCAGCCGCGCTCTCATAATTGAGAGACAATACAGCGGTGTTTGGAGTTGCTTATTAATTCAAACATATCTCTTCGAGCTTGCTTGACGGTAAATAATTGGATAGCGCAAGTAACACCTGCGTTTTCTCCTCACGTAGAGAGAGATGTTAGCGTTTCCAATTAAATTGCTTGGTTCAGTCGCTAAGCTAAATGTTTTGCTTCTACCCGAGCTAAATAACTCACAGGTCTTACAGTGGCGTCGAACTTTATGCCTCTTTTTGGCCAACAAGCAGCCAGTTGGCGCAATGAAGTCAACCAGACGGCAAGCATGAATTAGGGGACTGGTCGACCGACTGGCAAAAGCATAATGAGTATGCCCTTGGTTATCACTGGGCTTAGAGTAGACTTTCTGCCAACTAAATGAATGGAAGAAAGTCTAGAGTACTTTTTTATGACATTACGTCACTCAATACTTATTTTTTGGTATACCTTAAAGTATTCTCTTTCTCACACACCCTTCCAGTGGCATCTCCACCATCCATCATCCAAGAAGGTAAGTTAATCTTTGTCTCATATTAAAATGAAAATCGAGATATCTCGACGCCAGTTAGCGAACGCATAAGTCCGCGCCGCCGGGACACGCCGCTCCGACAGTTTTAAATAAACTCACTTTCTATGGCTACGAAGAACGCATACAGAAAGTTCACCTCACTTGTCGTATAACTCAGGACATAGGCCTTTGCATCTATGTTATAACATGATTTAAACAACGCTAGATGGGTGAAGTGACCACTCGGATTCTGCAGTATCTAGGACTTGTTAGATGGAGCAGGCTTGACTTTTCCTATTATTTATTTTTCACATAATCGCCATATACTTAGGAGTTGGTGAATACTCTTCGTCTCATCCCACATTAATCGCCCCAAACAAAATTGCGAATTTTGGTTGCAGATGCTAAGATAAAACTTGACCAGCAAAGTATTCTTTGCCTCCTATTAGAAGTTGGGGATCGATTTTACTTTTTGGTTATTTTTCTTAACTTTTTGGTTCTTTTTCTTTACTTTTTGGAATTGTTCGGTTGGTAAAATAAATTAAAAGGCGCCATTTCGGGTCCTTGGTTTATAAAGCAAGCAGTTATTTGGTAAGTTTTTTGAGAACAAACCGGTCTTGCTCTTACAACTCTGAACCTCTCGAAATATGGAATACCTACTTTCCAGATTAAGGGTCTACCCAGATAGGTTTGAACCTTCTCTGCCTTTTTACTTTATGCTGCGGACGGGTAATGGAATTCTCATCCGCTTCCCAGTTCCCACTAAGTCTGAGCGCTAGTTTATAGACAGCTTAAAAGTGTTGGTGAAGAGTAAATAATAACAGCCTTCTGCATGAGCCAGGGGCTGGCCAGGCTAATGCTTGAGTACTTAGTTTGCTAATCTTGCCAACTACTAAACGGTAGCAGAGTGCACAGCAATTCATACATTCTCACTGGCTCAGCGATTCAAAAAGTTCACAGCCTAGCTAGATGGAAGTAAAGCAACATCGGGCGCGCTCACAATATCTGAGCGCTTCCGTGCTTTGGAAGACACCTATAAAAGCAGTTCCACGTTGTTGTTGATCAGTAAAATCGTTAAGCCATGTCATAAGCCCCTTGGGCGGCCTAAAAACTCTGACACGATTGTTGGTAGGTAATCGTATGAGGTAGTGACCTCATACGATTACCATCAGTAGAGCACTCACCTATCAGTGCCGTTGCAGGCGGGCGCGAGGTGGTTATGCGACTGGTGCTGCGCCGGAGTGTTTGGGGTGTGCGGCGTGCTACGCCAACCGCTTAGGAGGGGCGCCTCGCCACTCGCACCCAGCAGTTTTAACCTGTTCAGAACAATGCGTAGATTGTTATGTCTGGCATACACGGCGAACGGAAGATGTTATCTATTGCACTATGAAAAGATTGCACGATGAATTTACACTGAGGGCGTGGTAAGCGTCGTAGTATCTGTTTGAGTAGATGTGCCTTACAAAGCTACAAATGCGTAAGATGGTTTTATACTGGTTCATCAATTTCCTTTTAATTCAGCGTCCACTCTCACACGGTGAAATGACTACTCCTACTAAAAGGGTTGGGACCTATTTTATAAAAAAATACGAAACTAAAATTAGGTCTAAGGCACCGGACACACTGTCCCGGAGTTCCGCGTTCCGAGTTCATAGTTCTTAGAAATGCTACACGAGAACTCCGCGTTCTGACCGCTTCAGTGTGAACAGTTCCAAGCAATCCCATACATTATAAAGTATGCGGAACGCAGAAATCTGAAAGAATTCGGGGCGCTTTGTGCGGCACCTAAATGTATGAGCAATGCCGGCTGGTTTTTTTTTTTCTTTTCAAGGAATTGAAATCTCCACTACTTATTGAACGACCCTGTTAACACAACAGTAAGCTTGCTCTACTTAGCACCTTCATCCTTATCTCGACCTCTCCGGCCAAGGCTACAGAAAAGACAAGGTCGGAGCAACTTCAGCCGTGAGGCAAGTAGGTATCTATGAGGATAAAAAAAAATAACGCGCATTTCCCCGTAGCAGGAAGCACTCTTAATTGGTTTTACCGGGTAGGCACACCGTGACAAGTAATTTAACTATAACGCCTGAGCATCCGATAAATTCTCGGAAATATAAGTTTCCGCACTGTATATCGCGGCTATAAGAAATATTAAGTATTTTTCAGGGCTATATTTCATACAAAGACCAGAAGATGCGAAGACCAGAAAACCACCCCTCCAAAATAGCACTTAAACGGTGTGCGACTGGAACACGGAAGAAAAACGGCTTTATGAGCCCTATGTCCGTGATTATATAACAGTACAGTAATTGATGATGATGATATTTCATACAGCTTAGGTAATGGGGGATTTTCTGACAACTAAAAAAAATAAAAGAAAAATAGTTCTAAAAGCTGTGACAGATGGCGTTGATACGATGTGTTTTCACGACATGTTTTCTATCACAGAGTAAATTAGTGTTTACTACAGCGAAAATAACTAACTTCTTCACTTCATTGCTCTGTGATCTTTCATCGTCGTAGCCGTCATTCCATTTTGGTACATGAAAAAGTGCACAACTTTGTTATTGTTCTTGTACGAGTGAATGGTAAAACCGGAAACACTTAATTTTGCTCCACAAATAATACCTAAATGTGTTTGGTTGGTTGGACGTATCGACGAATGCCAACGAGCGCGAACTGGCATACAAAAAAGAACATGTCTCGTCAGCGACATCTAGTTACAAATTTGGAGCTACAACTTATAAACCGTCAGAAAATCCCCCATGGCAACGATTTTATTATACGAGTAACATATGCTCGATTGCATCAATTAAACAGCATTTTACAGCAAAGAATCCAGGGTGATAGAATGCTGTGAAACGCCTCCACGAAGCCAGGATATATCACTTATTCAAAGGGATAAGTGATAAAGTTTCCCAGACGTTGCAACACAAGATTAAATTAGCCTCCAGATCACTCGCACAGGGCTGTTTACAGCACAAAGGATATAAGTCGATTTAGTTAAAATTCCGAGGCATTCAATCTTCAAAGGCGAGTGCTCGCTAAAAGATATTCCTGATTCCTTATCCGCCGCGAAAGGGAAGAGAAAAATATCGTTTTAAGCCCAATCGCCTTACTAGCACGCGAGCAGAGCCCGCCTCAAATTGGTTTTTCCACTGTGACGACACTACCTTCCGAGTTTGAGCCACCCGCCTCGTAGCACCGTGAAATTTCCTTCACTAGACACTGCGAGAACTCCGCCAGGGGCCTGAACCTGTAACGCAATGGTGCCAAAATGGGCTCCCGGTTGACGGTTCAATTACGATTTATTAATGCTGTCGATCCTCTTAATGCTTTTGTAGTACAGCAAAGAATAGTCTGATTCTAATTCTAGAGGATTAGTTTGCTGGTTATAGGAGAAAAACGAGTAAATCCCGGTTTTGACTGGGAAGCCATCGATACGCCATTGCGTTACAGGCTAAGGCCCCTGATCTCATTCTGATCACTGTTATTTTAGCGATCTTTTGTTAAAACACAATGGAAGAAAACTTAGTCAAGTGAATAACGAGATACCTGAAGGTAGCAAATAACAGTAGCGAGCGTGATGAATCGGTGTGCTCAGGTCCTTATATACAGAACCCTAGTTATCCCAACACTCGAGGCGGACTCTTTCCTCCAGCGGCTAGGGCTGGAGGCCCATCGAGTCAGCACTCATGATTAAGGTGCACTTATGCCGAGGGCCCTTCCATCCTCGGCAAACAAGAGACAGCCCTCGAACCACTCAGAGCGCCACCTTAATGGAGGCTCGGCCTCTTTAACGGTATCGGTTTAACTAAATTGATATTTTTCGGGAACCCTTTTCAGTTTTCACTATTAACACAACGTGAAAGTGCCTCTATCGAGAACGCTAGAGAAACGATAACGCCGCAATCAATCAGGCCCCCCTCTTTCGACGTGTCATAAAAAGCTTAATTTAGCAATGATAGAAAACGTTTTGCAAATAAAATCCGCTCGAATGGCCGCGGAGGCTGGAAGTGTTGCGAGTGCGATATATCTCTTTTACGGCCACGTCGTCGTCGCTATGACAGATTCGAGTTTCGGAACGATATCGTTCCAATAACGATTTTCGAACGAGCGCTTGAGGCGCAGCGCGGTAACCGCAACGCCCACGGAAATACGCCAATTTACGTGCTTTCAGACTCGGCTGTTCAAAACGTAGCTAATGTTTATTATTTTCCGTTAGCATTTCTAAACAAGCCACAGTTTATTCCCCAGCTATTGTTTTCGCATAATAGAGCCGAAAAGATTTAAGATTGTAAAGTTTTGTTTGCTGCTGATCACCTAAACTGTTTGTTATTTAAAATCATTGAATTTCGCGTTGAAAACAACTTTTGTGTACAGTTTGTCGTGTTCGGCGAAGCGTAACGAACTGTTAAAATACATATACAGGAGTATAAAGTTGGAGTGGTTGTCTGTGAACTGCGGAGTTCAATACAGGTGACAGTCGAGTAGCTATTTATTTAAATAGGTTTTGAGCAATAACTTGACTAATGGATAAAGTTTGTCGAAACGGCAGCATGGCCCGATGCGGACCTTGCGCCCGCACAGAGCAACTTTGATCATTTGCAATAGGTACTGTTGTTGTTATGACGACTGACTCTTAGAATACAGAATGACGCCGCTTCAAAGACGATGGCAAACAATCATCTTTGGAACTTTACGGCACTGAGACGCTTATTAAGAAGTCCCATCACAAAGTGGATCTCATCGCTTTTGTATCATGAGTAAGTATGCGGGCTTTTTGAGAAGACTCGTCATTTTAAACCTATAAATTGCTGTCTTGTATCTAAGTCAACTCAAGTCACAGAAAAGCTGTCATTTTTACGTAAAACGTTGCATGAGGCCGTGCTACAGAAAGGTGGTCAAATCATATCAAGGTCACAACCACCAACCACCGGGCTACTACGAAAAATAAATAGTTCAAGAAAACGTAACCTCAGTTTAGTTAGTAGTAATTAATTCAAAATAGCGGCACATGATTGACTGAAATGCGTTTGAAATGAGATAAACATGTCTGTTAATTTGGTCACTCTTGTCTGTTAATTTGGTCACTCGCGATTCGATCCGTTTCGAACCAAATTAGAATATTATTTATTGTACTAGCTAGAGGAATAAGTACAAGGATAGATCAAAGCCTACAATGCTGAACCTAACGTGACACAACTGCTTTACAGATTTGAGGCCCTGTGTGAAAGCTTTGTGTGAGCGACGCAAGTGAGGAGACATCTAACTCGCTGGCGGCGGAGCACGCCGCCGTGGCCTAGAGAGGGCCATGCGAGTTCACCCAGCGTGACATTCGTGTATGTGAATAATGCTATTACCTAGCTTGCTTCGCTAACGGTGAAGGAAAACATCGAGAGGAAACCTGAGCGTATGAGGCATTATACCCTTATCGCGAAAATCGCCAATCCACATTGAGCACGCGTGGTGATTAAGCTCGCACTCTCTCTCTGCCGGTTTCTGAATTGAGAAATTCGCTAAGCAAATGGGTAAGTATCGTCCTGTCTCTGCAGATTTCTCACAAAAGAGCGTGACAGAACGATAGTAAAGTATTTGCTTAGCAAAATTCTCAATTCAGAAACCGGGCCTTAGAGAGGCAAATCTGGCTGGCGGCGGAGCACGCCGTGGCTTAAAGAGAGCCACGCGAGTTAAGCCAGTGTATCATGCCCTGTGTGTGAAATAGGCTTTTTTCGGGTTTTTTTTTTTGTTGTTTATGAAGACTTCTCTAGATGGCGCTATCCATCTCACCATAGAAAATGGAGTTTAGCCAGAATTAATGTCAAAGTCTGTCCACAGACTGTCTATTGGTCTGTGCCGAGGTTTTTTCACAGATAACTACCCCGCCGCGCGCCGCTTGTTCTTGCTCGTAATTTTTGTTTCACAAATTCACAAGTGATCATCCACAGATTTTCATTAAAATAATACCTACTTAGAATTATAAGTGCTTTTGTACATCTTGTATGTATGTACAAGCCATGTATGGGAAGTGATGTGTTTTCGGTCGAATGGAGAAACCAGTTTAGCCTAGGCCAAACTAGGCTAGCCTTATTTGAATAGGGGTAATACAGATTCTACCTAGTTATGCTAGACTAGTACTTTTTCTTAAAACTAACTAACCCGCCGTAATTATCTGAACAGTATGGGACGCATTTAAAGGCCGAATTTGAAAAAGTCTACATTCAAAAAGTCTACGGTATATCCGATTTTGTCCGGTTTGAAGGACCAATGTCATTGGAAGGACCACTCGAAAACAAAAAGAGGTAGGTAGGTATGTCAGTGTGTCGCCAACCGAACCTACTGACCTAACCTTTGTTTTAAATCTTTTTCGACTGTCTGTCACACGTCCAGGAATACACTGTATGTTTAACACCCTTTATGTCGGTTTTTAAAACACCTTTATAAGTAAAAAGCCTGGTTTCGAGGTTCTTAAAGGGGTTCGAAAATTTCGTTATTTTTGCGCTAAACCTCTTAGTTTACGAGATATGGAATGTTGAATGAATGTTATTCATACATAATCGTTCGTCAATATCAGCTCGGGCCAGGCCATACTAGTTTATCCTGGAGCGTACAATATTCTTGCTAGGCCAGACTGGATTGGCCTAGGCTAAACTGGTTTCGCCATACGAGCTTCGTTCGGCTAGACTAGTTTGGCCTAGGAAATACCGGTTTATCCATACGAGCTTCGGCTAGACTAGTTTGGCCTAGGCTATACTGGTTCGTTCATACGAGCCGAAGCGAAACTAGTTTAGCATGAAATCGGGTTTGGCCGGTAACATAATACAACAGAAATGGCAAGAAAATAAGGATTATTAGGGGTCAGGTCAAGCGGTTGGTCAGGTGATTATTTTCCATCGCAACTTAAATACCACCCGACGCCGCGGTACGCCACCCGACGCGCGCTGACTTATCTGGCGTTCTTTTTGGTTATCTGTGATCTAGTTTGACATTTATTCTTACTAAAATACAGCGCCATCTAGAATTTTTATTATAACTAAAGGAAAAAACCCTATTGTGAATAGCGCGATTACCTAGCTTTGTGTGAGCGGCGCGAGCGTGAGGAGAGGTCGAGCTCGCTGGCGGCGGAGCACGCCGTGGCGGCCTGTAGCGAGCCTCGTGAGCCGCCCAGTCGCCGCGAGCCCAGCCGGCACGTCATCATCTCTGGAACACGAGAAAATATGATAAAGAATAGGCCCGTACGTATAAAAATTAAAAAAATTGAGGAGCGTTATAAGTACGATTTTGTACGGGTGTGGAGGGTTGATAGTGTTGCAATGATCCGTTTTCAACTTTACTGACAGTTAAAGCTGATTTTAAAATGCTCGCTAGATGGCGCAGAAAATACGGCTACATAACGGCAGTCAAATAACCCTTTTTCCCACAGATTCACAGATTAGAAAGTACCATGTTCAATCGGTAAAAATGCCGTGTTATATATTTGCAATTTTTATTCTTGAAAGATAAAACCTAAATGGTTTTGGATAAATATAGAATAGGTAGGATACTGACATTAAACTACGTGATGCGATAAAAATTGCAAGCAATGAATTGTGTTTCTGGTTATGATTATTACAGTTTACGGTAATTTGTCGTACCGTTGGCAACACTGATCAAATTTCAACTGAATGCCGTTATAGTGCCGTATTATAAGCGCCATCAGTGGAGAAAAAAAATACTACGTTTTTTTTCTGAAAACGGGCCATGAGTGAAGATTGTATTATTTAATAGGGGCTTAGGTCTATAAAGTTGCTAAACGTCGTTATACGGTGTTACATAATAGTTCGGTCAAACTTCAGCCTCTCTACCCTTGAAGCATTTTTCCAATGCGGCCGCAATATGGCGCAATTTACAAAATGTAATATTTTACAAATTAAGACGCATTTTGTGTATTTATTGAATAAAACAGCCTTACCTTTGAATAAACATTACAATGTATTTAAAATCAAAGCATTACTATGCGAATTCAAAGAGAAATTAATTGTAAAACTTTTTCATTTTGATCGCAATAGCGTCAAGGGTAACCCCCCTGGGATCGTAAAACAAACCGATTTCAATATGGACAAATATACGAAAACTATCTGCTGTTCCTTAGGTAGGTAAAATGTACACATATTCTTAGTCAATGACAGGATTCTATGACACCCGTTTTAGAGAGAGAAATTAAGTGACTAACAACAGACGCTATAAGTAGTTTCATGGGACATGGAGATTACGCTTTTATTCATGATACGCGGGATCAAAGAACAAATGAATAACTTATCTCTCCAAAAACAAAGCTAAAAGCAGCGCGCCATAAAAGTTTGACGAGTTCATCTAACAAAAGATCATCATCTTGCGAGATGAACAAGTCAGGAATCGAATAAGCCTATTGTTCGCCGGCTCGGCTCTCTAAAAGCGTTGTGAACCGCAATTTTTGTTCATTGAAGCGCCGCGCCAGCAAGTTCCGGTCCAAATTACTGGGAGCAACGAAAAGAAACTTCTACCGAAGCCCACCGTCAAGTTACCTAACGAACTAAAAATAAAATGAAAATCCGATGCTGGCCAGCTGCCGCAACCACCACCTCTGGCCCGTCGTAATTGAATAAAACCAATTCTTAACTATTTTACTCCTGCCCTGTAATTTCAGTTGTAGATTGCTTATATTACCTGCAGACCCCCGTATCAATATATTTTTCTTACTAAAGGCAATGCCGAGGCCTCTCCTTTCTTCAAGTTAATTTGTTTACTTCGGACAAAGTTTATCCTTGAGAAATGATTCCCTAAAGTAGCTTTCATCGGGAAAAGGGTGATAAATGCTAACCAACCGATCATTGTAAAAACTCATTTGATAAAAGCCTAGGCCTACTGGGAAACGTGTATGTAGGTATTTTTTTATGTTTGTTCGTTGCGTACTCTAAATAATAAACAACGGCATAAATGTGTTAAACTTGAGTGACATCACATTGTCGTCACGACTCACGACACATAAAATAATACTTACGAGTAGGTATTATGTTGACTTAGGTATCTGATACATACAGGGTGTCCCAAAAAATAGTGTCAAGCGGAAGTCCAGCGATTTTTTGACGTTTAGCAGTTATTAGGCTATTTTAAGGTTTTATTGGGAAGAATTACCTAGCATTGGTTGTTATTTTTTTTTTTTTGTATTTAATTTTTTTTAATTTTTTTTTCTTTATTGGAATCTTAAATAACTAGTCTATCTCCAAAAAAGAATGATCAGCTTTAAACTTGTAAAAGATACCGCAATTTTGATCCAAAGTTCAAAAATGCCGTTTTAGAGTCATCAACTCATCATCGAATAAGTTAGTATGGGGAGAAAAAAAAAGTAGGAGTTTGAAGGATTTTGGATTGATTCCAAAAACTTTCCTACAGCCTGAACCTTCAGAATAGCACAAAAAAACTGTCACTTTAAGGGCATTTTAATAGAGTAATTAGCGGTTAAAGTTGAAAAACCGTAATTGGGAGAAATGTAATTTCGATGTTATTTTTGTTGATTCGGACATGAAAAAAAAAATTTAAAAAGTTAAATAAAAAAAAAAAAAAACCATTGCTAGGTAATTTTTCCCAAAAAAAACTGAAAATAGCCTCATAACTTCTAAACGTCAAAAAATCGCTGAACATACCTGGGGGTGATTCGGGTACCCCTAGGGGTGCTCTATCTCTGGACTTCCGCTTGACACTATTTTTGATCATTGATGTAAAATACTTTTACAAAACTATGAAGGACATTGCTTCATAGGAAATGCTTGCCTAGGAAACACTAGAGAATTATCGTCAACATATTCAATGTGCGAGTCAGCCTAATTCCTAATCATTGTACGCCGCCCGCCCAAGAACACCGTCGATCTAACGGCGTTCTTGGGCGGGCGGCGCACAAGAGTACCTACTAGGGCGGTGCCTAGAGCATGGATACCGGTTTTCGGTAATACCGAAAAACCGGGATCCCTGACTAAATATCTACATTTGAAAAACCGGTATTGTATTATCTTAATACCGGAATTTCGGTATTTTCGGTATTACAGATAAAACTCTGAAACAAGTGTGGAATATCAAAATTTCGCGCGCATGCGATGCGTGCGAGTGCGCCGTGCGGAATAGTGATGAGAACAGGTTTTAGAAACCTACAAAAAAAAAGTTTTTTTTAAAAACCTATAAGTATAAACGCCGGTTTTTGTTTATTAATACCGATTACTTTCTTATTTTGGACTGCAGTCCAGGGGCCTTAGCCTGTAACGCAATGGTGCCAAAATAGGCTCCGACGACGGTTGACGGCTTTAATGGGGGATTTTCTGACAGCTTTAAAAAATAAAAAATAGTTATAAAAGCTGTGACAGATGGCGTTGATCCGACATCACAAAGTAAATTCGTGCTTACTACAGCGAAAATACTTTTTCACTTCATTGCTCTGTGACTTCATCTTGCACCTCATTCCATTTTGGTACATGAAAAAGTGCATGACTTTGTTATTGTTCTTGTATGATTGCATGGTAGAACCGGAAACACTACATTTTGCTCCATCACCAATACCTAAACATTGTTTTTGGACGTATCTACGAAGCCCAACGAGCGCGAACTGGCTTATAAAAAACATATCTCGTCAGCGACATCCAGTTACAAATTTGGAACTACAACTCATGAGCTGTCAGAAAATTGCCCATTACGATTTATTAATGCGGATTGCGGACGGTCCTTTTAATGTTTTTGTAGTACAGCAAAGAATATTCTGATTCTGCAACTTTTTCTCCGAGTGCGCGGACAGTTTGTGAGTGAGTGAGTGTGTGTATTTGTTTTCACGCTAGAACTGCAGGACGAATTTGCCTGAAGGAAAAAAAAGTCTACGCGGACGAAGTCGCAGGCAAAAGCTAGTATAAATTAATATTAAATTAATATTATCGTTCAATTAAATAAACTCACTTATTTTAAATTTTCTAGTTGTCTATTTTATAACAGTTTAATATTTTTTAATATAACAAAAATTTAATACCGAAAAATACCGAAAAACCGGTATCCCGGTATTTAAAATCTTGATACCGAATGAATACCGGTATTGGGAAAAGGCTCCGGTATTCCATGCTCTAGCGGTGCCAGATGTTAGCGTAGCGCAGCCTTCAACAGGAAGGTGCAAAAGGCCGCTCTATGAAGAACACCGTAAAAAATATTTTCAACTTCTTACTTTTTATTTCGTTTGTGATATCTGTGGCTGTAGACCCTAAATATAGTAAAAACTACCTAAGTCTGGCCTAAAAACTAAAGAATGAATTAGAAATATTATGTTAGAATCGACAGGTCAGCGACCCTATGAAAAAATAAGCTAGCTCGCGGTAGAAACAGATCTGTCTCTTTCCATCATTGTTCGCTAATTGCAGTTCTTATGGCCTTGAAAAGCCAAAATATTAATTCTGCTTTAAATGTATCCCTAGCGTTGTAACTAAGGCCTTTAGCATCTACGTAAGGATATGATTTATACCCCTACAGCGTCTAGTGGCACCTTCACTCACACTACAGGGTGCAATCTAAGTCGATAGCGGAACTTTAAGTGGGCTATCTACTGATCAATACAAACAACTTGTACTAGGTGGCGAAAAAAATGGAGTGAAAAAAATATCGGCTGTTTCATACATTTGGCGCAGTACTGACTCGACCTTTTGTATGGAACAGCCGATATTTTTTTCACTCCATTTTTTGCGCGCGGGTGAAGAGACCACTGCAGATTAACTTGTATTTTTTTTCGGCAGATTAATAAATGAAACGCCACGCCCCACTCGAAGATGAGGCGCAGCTGCATTGCCTGAAACAAAATACGCTGTACTAAAGAATAAAGAAGAACTTCTGTGCATTGTGTGCACAGACCGGACGCTGGCGGCGTCAGTTTGCTAAATTTTAATGACACGCGGCGTCGCACTGCGGAGTGCGGAGCGGCTTGTTACAAACAGACCCACGCGCCACCGAGTATCCCCTAAAGAAGGGTAACTTGCTGGTTAGGACACACCCTGCGACGACCCGGGGCTTAATTGTGTAACTTTTGAATCTATCGCGATCCCTTTTAATGGTATCGGGATCATGATCGTGATTGCGACTTGAATGTAATTCTCTAAGTTTTAAATCACAATCGCTAACAGAATGAATGAGTCAAAACGCCATACAAATTGAATTATATTGAGTGAACGATTTTGCTATTTTCTACACTCTATCTTTCAAAATCGAGTCGCAATCCCTATCCCTCGCTCAATCGCTTTCAATAAAAGTTTGTGTCAAATAATGCAGAGTGAAGTTCGTCAGCAACCTTCAAACGTTAAATTGAAAGGGATAGCGATAGATTCAAAAAGATAGACAATTAAGCCCCAGATCACCACATACACCACACATGTTTTTTCTAGGCTACCACGGCTTATACGAGTTATGTGTCCGAAGTAGTCACTGAACTTTTAGGCCCTATAACGCTGACTTCTAGTCTCTGTTACGTTGACTACTATATAACGACGCGTGGCGGCGTGAGCCACTTTAACAACTTCGCCACTCTTTCTGAGAGAAACTATGTTCAGTAACAAATTTAAAAGCTGATAACATAATTTGCTAGATTTTTGCATGGTCACTACGAAAAATACCGCGCGCGGCATACCTTTTTACAAAATTAATAAGTGCGGCACTCGAACCTAAATTAGTATCCTAGAGCTACGCTGAGTGTACCTGCGCTGATGTTCGGCGAATGCCGAGTTCAACTTTCTGTAGTTAAGAATTCAGTATCCCGTTTAACCGCGCCCCCCGCTTGTTACGCGAGCACATACCTACTTGCCAGACTCAGGGGATGGATGGGAAATGAGCTGTTTTGTTGCCAAACAGAGGTGCAAAAAGAATCTTCTAACAATCTGCCTGGAAAGGTTCAACTTGATTTTTTCCACGCTATATTTTGCCTTCTCTCAGCGAACGGATAAATGTATTTACTTTTGCTTGTCATGTACGTTCGTGACGAAAATTATGAAGTTAACTTTTATATTAAACCTACGGATAGGGTAGGGTGGTGTAAGTTTGCTCAGATTCAAATAGGTGGCCCATAAAAAATTACATAGGGAATCACAGGTTTATTTACTTATATTATATCCTTAGTAATATGTTTACAATGTTTGATACTAATTATTGCAAAAACACTATACATTTTTACATACTTAATTAATAAAAAAGGAAAAATCGGGAATTGCGCAATTTTACACACAGGGGAGTGTAACATTGCGCATAGACGGCGATAAGATTGCGCATTGGATAATTAGGCAAATTAATACATCAATCATGTCTTATTATTATTATCTGAATTTTTAGAACAAAACGTGATGAAAACTTTGAACAAACCAAAACTCTCAGTTTTCGAACAAAACTATATATTTTTTTAAACTACATACCAGTATAGTAAGCAACCAAAACACGACTGAAGTTGGCGGCATGTGTCTCACAGGTATCGAGTAAAGGCGTGTGCGCAATCTTATCGCCCGCGGAAACTTACACCACCTAACCCTAGCTTGAAATCAAACCCCAGATAGAAAATAGTAACACAAGGGAAGGTATTCCCACCCCATCCACCCGGCAGTGGGACACGAAAGAGGCTACATCAAAAAAATCAACAACAATGTTAAACGCTGTACTTAAGTACGTTTTTACTTCAGAGTAACCCATATATACACAGTCATATTATATCTTTCAACGTAGATTCGGAGAATATACTTAAGCTATGACATACGGACAGACAGGCGAAGCGAGTCATGGGTTCGGGTCATCATGGGTCCTTTATCAGATGTGCAGAATCCAGAAAAAGCGACTTACTTCTTCCGTTTTCATATCAAAAGCAACACGGAATATTTCGAGCGTAATTTGACATCTTTTCGAGAGTAAAATTGCTGTTGTTATGTGTGAAAAATATTGTTATGAAAATGCGGTAGTGTCGCAGGACAAAGTTGGAGAGTTGTCGCTCGCCGGACACCATGACTGCATCAGACCGTGCAGAGTACGTCATTAAAACTTATGTCTTTCATAACACTACACACTGAAATGGGCTGGCAATGTAAAACACGGATTAACGAAATCAATGCAAGTATAGGAGGACAGAAAGCGACAAATGAATGTAAAGTTTTTCGCGCTCTTTGATTAGGTAGGGTCTAAAAGGCTAGATGGATTTTGATAAACTTCGATGAACTGCCGCTGTTGATTGAAGGAAGGCCATTGAATGATATTGGTGTCACTATGTTCCAAACCATCATCACTTAGGTAAAGTCATCCATATCGATTGTTTTGCGACACAGCGCGATACTGTAAAATAATAACAAGGCAGTCTAAACAGGCGCGACGAGGTAAACTAGAAAGAAGCCACGAACGGACAAAACAGCTGCTGGTTAACAAGGTCATATATTTTGTTTTTCTGTGTGTTTAAAAGCATTCAACTTTGAACAAAGGCCGCCTCTCGTTGAGCAAAGCTGCGGCTGACAAAGAGCCAAACCTACGTGGTCAGGTGTGAACTAGTGGCAAAAAGTTGGAGCACAAACTGTACCGCACTTCGCGGTTTAAAGTTACACCGCGTTTAAGAGGTTTTGACAACACCACAATTGAAATCGTTAACTGGTTGAGGTTTATTTTATTACGATAGTAACGTGCAAGTGAGCCGCATTTCACACCGCTGTTCGGCGACAACTTCTTCCTACACAGCTAACCAACAAGTAAAGACCATACTGCAGGCGGAACCAAAATAATGAAAATGAATATTTCGATGGAATGCACGCGTCACGTTTGTAGCTCGCATATTGCGAGTCGCGTCATACAGCCAAACAGCGTTACAATTTCACGTCTCCAGCGAAAAACGGGGCAATCCTAAGATAAGGGTTGAATAAAAATGGAAAATTCCAATGGACGGTTGGCCGCGGCTGTATCACGGGTGAGTAAGCGCAGCTCTGTTTCCCAAGATAGTGGAAAATCCCGCTCCCATCTGATTGCTTGACACCCGCACTACGACGAACAAAGAAATGGATCCGCCCACACTGTCGAGCGCATTTTCGGGATTGACACAATGTTGTAAAGAATTGTAAGACTCATACCTAAGTCAGGATAGATTCATGGACAGGCGCGCTTCGAAAAATCACATAAAACTGGATAGTAAATACGACGACATTGTGTACTTTACACAATGCATTTGGGACTTTACACTTTCATGCATAAATTATTACATTTTGCTATATCAAACACAATACCTTGCTAATAGCGAGGATAACATTACAAAAACACACTGGAAGAATATTATTTTATGCCGCCTACATAAGCATCGTATACGTAGAGATGGGAAGCGAGCAATTGAAACTGCGATTCAAATAACTGGGTATCTGTTGTTATGAGTATCTTCCTGTGAACGGAGCGGCGGGCTTACCTACTCTGGGGCTAGTGAACGTGACTATGGTTCGTTAAACCTTAGATGTAAAAGAGGTATACACTAAGATTCCTCAACTTTGCCTAACTTTGGACAAGTCAAACAATACCACTAGCGTGATTTCAATAGAAATATTAAGTAGGTACATTTATAACAGGGGCCTTAGCCTGTAACACAATGGTGCCAAAATGGGCTCCCGGTTGACGGTTTCAATTACGATTTATTAATGCTGTCAGTCCAGTGTCAGTCCTTTTAATGTTTTTGTAGTACAGCAAATAATATTATGAGTCTAATTCTAGAGGGTTAGTTCGCTGGTTGTAGGAGAACAACGAAAAAATCCCGGTTTTGTCCTTCTACCTGGGACGCCATTGATACGCTATTATGTTACATGCTAAGGCCCCAGGCTACATGTTACTTATATTGATAACCCTACTGTTTTGAAGTGATTGAACTTAAAATTAAAAAATATATCTTTTTGCGTGAGAAGACAGCGTAGACAGAGTAATAGGGTCCCGTTTGGCACCCTTCGTGGTCGGAAACCTAAAACCGATTCAAATAAAACTTGAACTTAAGTGTAAGGCCGGAAATAGTCTTGAGAGGAAGCGTCTTTCCCCTATGTTTTCCAATAGTGCTCTATACGGCGGCTTAGAGTTTCTGTTTACTTGAGCGTCTACTTATTTAATTAGACTCCACCTTCGTCGTGTAAGTCCTAAGCCCGGGTTTTACGTAATATGCGATGAACGGAGCTTACTTCATTTGTGCAATAGTTCGTATATCTTCTCTAACTTACGTCCGTTCCTTCATAGCAACTTTGCACAAAAAAAAGCGAAACATTTGTGTGTATTTTTTCGGTCCCGGTCGGTATTTAGTTACGTATACTTTGATGTTTTAAAATAATTTTCACCAGTTGTCTGTCTGTCTGTCTGTCTTCGGATCCGTGAATTTAAGAGTCCAACTCGCACGTGGCCGGTTTTTGACACTAGACTCTGTTGCAAAAGTTTCCAATAAGCGCTATCGTGCAGATGAATTTGAAAATTAATGGAACAGACTTTCGCAATTTATTGAGATGTTGTGAAACAAGTCGTAAAAAAATTCAAAGTAAAAAATATTGCAAGGTACAAGGAATTAACCTGGGCGATGGTTATAGGGTAATTTTTCTGCACATAGGTAAAGCCTATTTAATTCGCTAAAAGCGTGCAGTGTTCCCGCCTCGCGGAATGGTGATTTATGCTTGCTGCGGTGTCTCGTGTTTTTGCTAATTACGGCGACGTGCCGCGCCGAGATTTGTGTCTTGCATCGTAAAGTGGAATATCTTCGCCCATAAAATAAATTAAGGCTAGCTTTTGAGTAAGTACGTACATATTATTAAGGTGAAATACGTCTCACAACTAGCGCCGCCAATGGAAAAAATATCATATCTTTTTTTGGATGCGTTTTTAGCAAAAAACGCTCCTGCGATTCCTCAACGCGAGGCCCTAAGGTTTGGATTCCAGATCCTAGAACTTAAGAATGCAATCGATTCTCGCCAAAAGTGGCCACTTTTTGCGAGAATCGATTGCATTCGTAGAAAATCCAATCCTGGAATCTAAACCTTAGGTCCTAAAAATAGTTAAGCCTCGCGTTGAGGAATCGCAGGAGCGTTTTTTTGCTAAAAACGCACCCGAAAAAAAGATATGATTTTTTTTCCATTGGCGGCGCTAGTTGTGAGACGTACGGCGTCTTAAGTACCTTATTTTTATGCTAATAGCTTCTAGCTTTTTAGGGTTCCGAAGTGTCCAACCAAGGAACCTTATTAACATTTGAATGACTTTTAAGCTTTCGTGACGAATCAATTCGTGCGCCACTCATTCGAATTTCAAATGAAACTCTGATCACAAAAAAAAGGTTTACTTACAAATTATTAAAAGATTAATATTGCATTCAAATTATAGCGTATTCATAAAGGAAATCTTGGTCATCCCCTGTATTCTCTAAACATGCTGCGCGCGTTCGTCATTTGTACAAAGTATCTCGATTAAAATCGGTTAATTGGGAGAATGTACACCACTGATCCAAAATCCTGGATCCGCCACTGCAACAAATCAACCTATGGTAAGCTTGGCCCGACATGCTCCTGTTTTTTGCATCATCCATTAGTGGTCCGTTTTAAACAAGGTTACCTGCTTGTGAAATGTTACAGGCGTTTGCGATTTAAGGCTGGAAGATAGCAGCGTGGCGGGAAATTCAAAATTTTCACAGTTTTTTACATTTCGTAGCTAAACTGAGCTATTTTTGTTCAGCGATTTTTCGTTCGCGGCAATAACATAGTATTCTTTTCATTATTGTAAACAACAGAACAACAATAATTCACCGGATTATGTGTTCTGGTTTACGAAGCAGTGGCACTGCCCAAAAAACATGTCGTCGCTATCGTCCACCCTTAAGTTCATAAAACCTATAAGAGGGCTTGACTACGTGTAATTAAACTTTGTCGAACTTTATTGAGACTTCAAAAATCTTTTAGCATTTGATTTGCAGCATTTTATTCTACCTACAAGCTTTCCACCACTGAAAGGACCTTACGGAAAGTACATAATATGGTATTACGGATACGTACATTAAGCTAAAAAAAAACAGTGCAATGGTGCCAGTTTCATAAAACTACAATTCATAGTTTATTATGACAATTCGATGTACATTGAGTAGTTGGATAGCACCTAAGCTAAACTTTTTTGTTACCTCTTTTACGTCTTATCAATGTATATCGAATTGTCAAATAAACAATGAATTGTAGATTTATGAAAAGCGCACAGGTTATTTCAGTTCCTTGTTTGATTCAAAATAAAAATCGCCTGTCACAAACATGAATTCGAAAATGGTCGAATAGCAGTTTATTTTGGTATTAAAAGTCGGGAGTCGAACCATCGAAAGAAAACGATGTTTCTAAAGCATGCTTGGGTGGGCATTTAAAAGTCTGCCATGTTCCGTTTGTGATAAGAATTAATTTCCAGTTGGAATTGTAGAAAAGTTGGGAAGCGACGAGGCGTGAGATTCCCCGCCGCCGCCGCCTGTGTGACCGATCGCGCGTTAACGCAACCCGCCCGCCCTCGCTCCACCGCCCGCCCTGCTTTTGCCGCCTGTTGTTGCTTTTTATTCTATAGTAAGTAATTCGTTTAGCAACAATTATTATTTAACTTCATAACTTCTTGGTTACAATTCTTAGTTGTTGCGTTTTGCAATAGAAGTGTTACTTACATTACATGGAGTTTTCCCTGAAGTTAGAGGTGAAGTAATTATTTAAGCAAAGTAAATTTATTAAAAATCAACACTAAAACTGCCCAACTGAGGGGGATGAGAATATTGAATAACCTCATTGAAGCAAATGCGTGTTCTTTGTTGCTAAGCACTCTTGTTAGTCTCATATACATAATTTCCAAAGTTTTATCTCAGAATAACAAAATGAGAGACACTGCATGCATACTTATGCGTTTTTGATTTCATAACGCTCCTACGTTTCGCATTCTTGCTTGTGCATTTTAACATTTAAAAATAAAATTGTTTAAAAATGTTAGTACTTATATCACAAAGTCCAATAGTGCGCGACACATCGAACACTAATACCGTGGTATCTCGTGGATAAGTCTTTATTAGTAAGGCTGATAAGGTTTAGTTGAAATGTCAAAAATCAACCTCGCCATATCGCGGACTGCACTGCATTTGAATAAAATATAGGCAACGGACGGACCTCATAAAGAAGTCGGTCTCAAAACAAGCTTTTTTTACACGTTGCCTTTTTCCTCTCTCTTATAAAAAGTAGTAGGTAGTTGCGGCGGGAATGCTTCAGCTAAATTAGGTTACGCTGTTAAAATATTCAGGTTACCTTTTATTTAAAGTTAATCCTGAAGTCTCACAAAAAGCAGAGCACAGAAAAGGGTTGGTTTTATCAAACGTGTACACAAGAGCTATGCATGTTATAGTAGGTACCTAACTAGAACGTATAACTTCGATTGTATCTGCCCCACGAGGATTCTGATAAAGATGTATGGAAAAGTAAATTTGTACCTATCTCTAACTAGACAAATAACCCCTCAGGGAACCGCACGGTATCTCAATTTCTCAAGATAGTCTAGCTAGAGGAACAGCTGAGTACGTTAATAAATTTATAGTCTAACATTTCCTCATACAACTTGTTACAATAAAGACCGCCATATAACAAAGCAATTAAGATTAAACACCATATTCATCAGTTGAAGGCGGGGGGGCCCAACGTCTTTTGTTCATTTTCTTCCCGTACAACGAAATTAACAATAGGTTGTTAAAATTTCTTGTGCGTAACCCAGATGATTAAACGTTGATATACAAACTTACTGGTTGGAGCAACTGAATTTTTTTTCGAGACTCCGCAATTAGGGTGAGTTTAATGACCTCTCAAAAAGTATGGCTCTATCATACGTCTCTTATTTGACGTATAATACGGTGACGTAAGCCAAGAATTTAGCATGAAGCAGTTTACGATCCTATTGTTGAGTCTAACAGAATAACAGTAGAATAGATAATCAGGCATGGCTATGTTGAGGGCGACATGCAACTTAAATTAATTTATTAATTAAATTCGTTCGTCGGCGAGATAATGAACCGTACTGCGGAGAGCAAAAAGCTCATAGCAATTAATCGACAAGGATCATAAACGTCTTTCGTAGGGCGGACGATTTAAGTAACAATTAAATGGGAATTTCTTTTCATCTTTGTCATTCAATTAATACCTAACCATTGACCTTTTCACTGTTAGACAATTCGAAGGAAAATATCGTGTTTTATTTCATGTGCACTAGGCCCAATAAGCCCAGTAGTTTATTGGAAAAGCCTGATATATCCCGCACTGCAGCGTCCGAGTGGTCACTTCATAGTGTGAGTGAAGGTGCCTCTGATTAAATCTTCTCATTACGTTGTGGGGTTAGGTAATTTAAAATTCTTCACCACACTGTTATTTGATTTTATTTACACTGAACTGATAGGTAATATTGTAAAATTTAATAACAATTAGGATAAAACAATTATAAGTAGAGAGTGCTCACAGTTCAAGAACTGGATATGGAGTCAGTAAAAAAAAGGAATAAAAGCGAGTGATGACGTAAATTTTGAATAAAAAAATAGAAACAACCGAAAGTAAAAATTATAGAAGAAGTATGGGTACCAAAGTGCAATAACGGTTACAACGTAACGGATTATACTGCTTTTTACAGCGGATACGCGGTACGCTCTACCGCTAGAGGGTCACATGAGCTCTTCGTGAAGCAGATGATGGATCGAGGTCTCTCGCAATCTAGCCGCGCCTCACGAGCTAGCTAATATCGCAACCGGTAAAACAAACGGATAACTAAAGTTTGAATAACAACTTGCTATAGTCTCAAGAGCCTGAAACTATGATTATTAGAAAACGTGACTCTTCTTTTTCTTCTCTTTTTTCGAAAGCATCAGATTTCACACTAGCCGAAACGCGCCAGCCTTACCTATATCTCTATTGAACAAGATATTTGTTTAAAATGTTACAAAAATCCCTGATTTGGTTTGCTCTGCAAATATTCGATATTCTTCTTTTCTTTCGATTAAGTAACTAGCCGATTTTAATACAACGTCAGGCGAAACTATCGACATGAAACTGTAGGACTTTTCAAGGAGGAAAAGTGTCGAATTGGAACATTCGCTAAAGCGCCTCTATAATAGTCGCCGCCGCCGTCGCTTCGAATAAATCCAGCTTTCTTATCTAATCCTATCTCAAATTAGCCCTTTGTCCCCAGCGACATTCTATCTTTATCAAGTCACTAAAGTATTGTCGGCATTACAGGCAAGCTTTGACTTGACAGAAGCCTCAATATCGCAGTATTATAAAAAAAAAAAAAAAAAATATACCTACTGTATGAAAACTGAGGACTTGTGTATAACTAAACTAAAACTAATAAAACTAAAACCCGACTACTAAAAGGCTTAAAACAAGACCTGTTTATCCTTAAAAAAGACTCATAGATAATTTATCGTAGTCGGAGGCCATCGGTTTATCAAATGCGAATGTGGTGTCCTCCGACTACGATTAATTATCTATGAGTCTATTTTAAGGATAAACAGGTCTTGTTTTAAGCCTTTTAGCAGTCGGGTTTTAGTTTTTAACTTCAATTTTTTGAGCTTTTTAGTAAGTCTTTTTGGACGATCACCCAGAATAGAACCAAGAAGGGCAAAAAAAAACATTTTGGAATTTTTTGTTCTATTTGTTATTTTGACGCTACATGTGTCATACATTTTTAAAAAGGTCTTTTAAAGCCCTTTCATGTGATACCCATGACTATGGTATCCGATAATTTTTATTTTTAGGTCCACCACTTTATGGCGCAGCACAGGCGCCATCTTAGTTTTTTTCAAAATTAAACTATCCTATGTTACCTGGGTAATTAATACAAATCCAACGACACCTCATTTGTTGAAATCGGCCGAGTACTTTAGGCTCTGCGAGGGAACAGATGAACACACAAACATAAATACCCACATACATACATACACTGCTAAAATCATAACCCTCCTTTTTGCTTCGCGTAGTCGGGTAAAAATTGAACCAAGCAAACACCATAAAGTTAACCAAATAAAGCGCCCCTGGCCGCATTTAATTTTAACCTAAAGGATCCCATGAAATCAACCTTAGGTATTTTCTCCAAACGTACAAAATTCTGTTTATTCACCACTTTGGTAGGACGATAAGAGCTGTAACCACGGCTGAAACGATACTCTTCGGACGGCGAAGACGAAGTTTTGTCACCACGTCATGCATTGTTAAGAATTTAAGATGCTACACGGCACGGCTCACTAGGTCGATTTGACTGGATTTGGGTCTCAGATTAAAAGAAACCGGTTTGAGTATATTTGGTTGGACAGAAGTTTTTTTTAAGGAAAGGAATGCATTTTTTTTTTCTGGGGTACAATAAAGTGTTTTCTATCCATCTATCTATCCATCGAAATTGGTGATTTTTTGTGATTTATAATTATAACATAATCTTCGGCCGATTTATAGAAAGAGAGAGAGAGAGAGAGAACACATGCAATTAATTTAGGAAAAACTTTTTACTGCAGGCTTATAAGACACATAATTAATCACAAAAATGTGGTAACAGAGAAAGAAACCACTTAATTGAATTTCTTGCAAGTTCGCAAAGTTCTCAGATTGAATTAGTAGATACACAGCGCGGCTGTCGACGCCCGCGCCGCAACACCACCGCCTACTCTTCACGATACATTCTATATTTAGCAATTCCCGATGTAATTACATAAAGCATATACAGGGTGTTGTTTTGGTCATTGACACCCACACAAGAAAGTTTTAGTAACGCTTGAAACTAAATTTAGGTTTTTTCTAAAATTTGTTTGTTCTATTTGTTCTATAATAACCGCGATGTGCGGACACGCCTGCCTTCTCAAAGCGCGCGCGCGATGTGGCGCCCGATAATGCGAGTGCGGCCGCAAGCGTTAGTATAATAGACTTGTAACTGAATAATATCCAATGAAATATTCACTTTAGAATATCGGTTGCGCTAAGAGTGTCGAGAACGAACGCGTACAGCTTGCGCGACGATCAAGTTCCGACTACCTGTGGGGGCGCGCACGCAGTTCTAGGAACTGGGGAGGGGTGGGGTTTGGGCAGTCGGGGTGTCTATTTTTCCGGGAATCAATTAGTGTTGTTATAAGTTAACTTTGAGAAATGGACTTTTGGCCGCCTAAATCGTACAAATCGACCACTGTGCGGCGCTTCTAATGGTGCTGAATCATCGGATACTCATAAAACGATTTTAATAGAAGAAAGAATCCTGCTTTCTAAATGTTTCTGCTTCTACACTCAACACCAGTATTGTTACGTTTACCACGTTTCCGTTAAATTGCCACGAACTAAAACTCTAAAAACTTAACGACCTGAGATCCAAGACGGAACTCGCATAAAAAGTAAATTAGCTGACACGATTCGCTCACGAAAATGATCCTTAAACATCTCTCAAACGCCTCCGACCCAATTATATTCTCATCAGGTTAGGGGTGAGATAGCCTGATGCAGTTTCGATTGTTTCAGTTGGGTTAGCTCGAGTTTGGTTCAAGCCAAACGTCACTAGCGCCAAGTCTATAGCGTCAGTGACGCGGCACTCGAATGCCGTTCGGGTATCCGAGCGTGTCGTTGACCGTAGGTACTATGCGAATGTGTGGAACGGCTTTCGGACTTCGCGTCACTGATGCTTGCTATAGACGCTGAGTTACTGAAGTTTGGCTCGAAAGCCCGCTTTTACTGTTCGGATATCCCGAGTATTCTAGTGATGTCGTCATTACAATTTGGCTTATTCGAAACTTCAACTATTGTACACACGACAGCACGTCAGACTGTACACTTTTGTTGTAAAGTCGCCCCTAATGTAACCGAGTAGAGTGCTAGCGTGTAAGCGTCGACGCGCTGTCGTGTGTACAAACGTAATCCAAGTATAACAAACAAGAAGTTTGACGCCGCAAAACACTCTCTTGTTTTCTAAAATGTATCAAATCGTAACGTAAAACTCGCAATTAGGGTTTCTGGTTGAGTGCAGTCGGGTAACGAGCTCACATATCGCCGTGTTCCCATTGCAGCCATTGCAGCAACGGGACTAAACGGAGAAGAGGGGCCTTCCACAAATGTTACTCACGCGATCACTTCCGTGAAAAATGTTTGAAGATTTATTCCCAGAAAAGGTTATTTATGAAGGGATTTTTCTTTAGCTTTCTATAGAAGACCACAAATCTCTGAAAAGTCAATATAAAAAAAAGTTAAAAATAAAAACCAATGCTCTGTATTTTTTTTGTTTTTATGTAGCCTGGTTTGTGTCCCACTGCTGGGCAAAGGCCTCCCCCTCGCTCTGTAATAATTATTCAGGAGACTTCCACTACACAATACTGAAACCTTGGCAACTAGAACTACCTACATCGATTTATTCCGCTGACTGCCATTTTTCAATAATTTTGACTTGGGTACCCTTTTTGGTGGGTGTACATTGTACAATGTACATGAAATAATCTTTGCCAACGTACATTCAGGCAGAGTGCACAATCCCTGAATGTAAATGGGGGGTATAACCAGAGCGGGATCAGCGCGCCTGATGAGTCGAAGCTCTCGGGGCACATCGCGGCGCGGCCGGGGTATTCCCGCCCGGGGTACCCCGCCCGGCACAACACGTCGCCGTAATCAACGTAAGGGTTCAAATACTGAAGGTAATTGGCCTTTTGGGGCAATTCTCGGGAATATCACCTACGGCATTGCATTAGCGATATCTTTAGGTATATGACTTGTCGGCGACTTCGTCCGCGCAATTTGGGAAAATGCTGACGCTGAGACTTTTAAAAAAGCCCGAGAATAGCTTTCCAAAACCTACAAATTACAATACAATAATGTTCTTTTTATAAGCATGTTTTTTCACACTTAAGATGTGAACAAGTTCAAGTTCAGATTGATACCATGACTAAAGAACCTATATTGACATTATTGGCTATTCTAACTTGAAGACTTTTACTGTGGCAAAATATCCAAGAGTACTCGTATAGTAGCTGTTACAAACGTATACGCTATGCGCTATTTACTCAATCGCTGCAAGCTAAATGTTCTGCGGTTTTGTACCGTTTAAACTCGGTTAGAGCTGGTAAGTAAATGGCGATAAGTTATTCGATTATTATGTTTTCCTTTTTTATTATTTTAATGATTTTAATCAAATGTATTTAAAGACATAGGGGCATAGGGACATGGCAGAGGTACATATAGATTGAATGGCATAAACATTTTTTTTTCTAAAATAATTATCCAGGGAGGAAACAGCTCTCCCTTTTTGTATGGAGCAGCGGCTTCCCGCGTTTCCTCCTCTCCACCATCTGCACACGTAGGATCTCCGAATACTTTGGTCACATTGCCAGGAAAAACAGTGACAACCTGGAAAAACAGATTTTCACTGGCAAGATCGACGGAAAGCGACCAAGGGGAAGATGCCCGACACGTTGGGCCGACCAAATCCGCTCCACACTCACCACCTCAGTATACGATGCCATGCACTCAGCCGCAGGGGGCAAATTCTCGGGTATGTCGCATTCGAGATTCTACGAAGAAAACCTTAGTAACAAGTCACATGTGAGATTGCCGAGAATTCGGAAGGCAAAGTTTTTTGTTCGAAAGTCCGTTATTGGCTTAATCTTATCTTTAGACAATATTGAGAAACTAATTTCAACGTTTTTTATTTTGGTTCAGTAGTTTGGATTTTACAATGTTTCAAAGATACGGTTTTATGACCTTCACGCGACGGTCTGCATACTGTTGGCGGTCATAGGAACAAAACATTTTAGCGCATAAAAACAAAACTACTGGACCAAAATCAAAAATATTTAAATTAGTTTCTCAATATTGTCTAAAGATAAGATTAAGCCAATAACGGACTTTCGAACAAAAAACTTTGCCTTCCAAATTAGCCCCCAGATAGGAACAACTGGCGACGCATCGTACGACATGGATTGCTCCGTTTGAATGACCACGACCCTTAGTGATGAGGATACCGACCCAAGGAGGAGGAGGAGTTTATTAACATTAGTATCTATGTACCCCTATAGTGCTCGTCTAAACCTTAGACAATATTATTGTGTGACAGTGACTTCATGTAAAAATTTAATAATAATGTAAAAGTTATCAGTGGCATGGGGTTAGCCGAAAATCAGCGCCGAATGAAGCCCGCTTCAGACGGCATTATAGCTGAGCTAAATCCATTTTCGGGTTTAAGTATTATTTTTGTTTGTTTTGTAAATATTTTATTCTTTAAGTGCTCTTGCTCTGTTTAAATCATGTCATTGCGTGGATAGATGCCAAAGCCTAAGTTTTTTAAATAAAAAATATAGGTACCTATCTAGTTTAAGAGCCCCTTATTTACAATACATGAAAAGGTCGGTTCATCCATATATCCTTGACCAAGGGCTCACAAACTTCCTGTAATGATTATTTATCGGTTCACCGCAGAAACAATTCCCTTAAGCAATTCAGGAAACTCCCCGAACCAATTCATTAGCATGAATAAAATAAAAAGTTAACATAATTCCATTCACGTGTGGTTCGGACCATGGCGGGAAAAAACACCGGCCGTCAACTTGGTCCCGTGGGTTATACTAACATACCCGCTACCGGTATTGCTGGAATTGCTAAATTAATTGTACCTTACCTACAGTCTACACTCAGTAACTGACTACAATTGGCGTAAATGGCGGAGCCTCAATCAAATTTTCGGTCGATAACACTTCAATCGTTTCGTTTTGGATGTAGATAGATAAAATAACTCGACGTATCTCATAGGTGTATGTGTCCTAGTAAGATTTATAATGGTAATGGTGGCGTTATTCAGTCACAAACTTACGGGTCTACGTATTCTGTAAAAAAAACCGCTAAGTTGTCAAAACCGGTTTATTTAGTTGAAAATAGCCCTTATTGAAATGAAAAATCCTTTTTTTGCAAACGGGTTTATTTTGGTGCTTAATTTTAGAATACATACACTGAGGTTCCCGTGATTGCACAAAATTTGAGTAACTTTTTGTATTTTCTAAAGCACTAACTAGGGAACTTTTATAAAGATTTCATAAAGAATTGTTTCCCAAGTATACCGGAGCCCTTTTACGGTGCATAACGTGGCAGAGTGTTCATACTCCGTGCAATTTTAGTGGTTTTAAAGCCGAAGGTATTGTGTTGCACTGATGATTCTGAGCCAAATTACAAATTTTCATTCCAAAACACGCGAAAAAAAAATTCACTTCTCCATAAAAATGGTGTCGATTGGCGATAGCCGTTTGTATTGGGAAGTGTTTTTTTTTTTTTTCAGTCGTTTTGACGTAAAATTTTGGAATTTGGCTCAGAATCACAAGTGCAACTAAATACCTACGGCTTTAAAACCACTGAAATTCCACGGTGTATACTTAGTTGGTCACGCGCAGAACTAATGCATCGCACAGTGTGACTACCGAACCAGAATAATGAATGTAACACTCTACCTAACTAACTGAACTCTCTTAAATGACTGGCGTTCTGTGTGCGCTCCGGGTAATTGCTGCCAATACTGTCCGTACCTGAATATGTAAATCGTTCTTACAGCAATTAACAGCGAGCAATGGCGTAGCGAACGTACCATCGAGTTCAGTCTTTCAGGGGCGGTGGACTGAAATTGCTAATCATGTGAATACAGGGTGTTGTTTTGGTCATTGTCACCCGACTCAGGGACGATAGTTTGAGTAACACTTGAAACTAAAAAAAGTATTTTTTTTTTGTTTTTCAAAAAAAATTTTGATGGACAAATTACCTCGTTCAAGTTGTTCTATAATAACCACGACGTGCAGACACCCCCGCCTTCTCAAAGCGCGCGCGCGTATGGCGCTCGACTCGCCGCTAGCGTTATTAGTGTAATAGTAAGGGAGGCCACAATTAAATGATTTTTGGGTATTTTTCACTGAATTTTTTTTTATTTTATTTTTTTGCTTCAGTATCGTGTAATTAATCACCCCTGAGTCGGTGTCACTTTACAAAACAACACCTTGTATATCGTGAAAAACGTTGGAAAGTGAGGGCGAACTACACCTGTTACACGATGTCATAACTCACCGCCCTCCCGGGACCGGAGTCTGCCGCAAACGTTCCCGGCGACTTTTCATCCGTCTTTCAATATCTGTTACACGTTTTCACTTGAATACCATGCGGAGCTGCGCTCTCGCTGCCACGTTCAATGTTTCCCTAGATGAGTACTGCATTGTTTGAATGGTAGGTAACGTTTAGTTTAGATGTTTGCAAGATTGTGAAACACTCTGAAACTATCAAATTGAAACATACCTCAGCTATACATTATGTAGACTCCCGATAAAAGACAAAGCTCTGGCTACTAAATCGGTGGTTTAATCACCCAAAATCAAACACCAAATCTTTAGCGACGCTATGATGCGCGTTGTTGCGATGCGCCCTGAAAGAAGTGAAGAGAAACTAAAACTAACCCAAACGCACACAAATAATGGTTTTCAACTTAGGTACTATTCATAAATAAAAATTGAATGAGCCTGCGCGAAGTGAACTCATACCAACAGACCGATCAAAGGATGTCATCTGCCGGAAATTGTGGGAGAGGGCCGTGAAACTTTCACGCCCCCTATCCGCGCCCCTATTGTGCGGACGTCATATTTTATCGAACGGCGCCACGACACAGCTCAGGCAATTTTTATTAAAGCCACCACGGACATTCCGATCACCTCGTAAAACCCTAGAGAGGGCCTCTTTAAGACTGTGAAAGATGTTCTTTAAGCTATTGTCGCTTAAGGGCTGCGCGAGTTTCGTTGATAGATGGGTTTAATGTTTAATAGATGAATTTGCAGAAAAAACCCTAGAAAATAAACGTCCAAGTGCATACAATAAATGTAGAGTATTACCAGTAGGCACCTAGTAAGCTGTGAGAACAGATACGTAAGTGATCTTACAATGGATCCGTTTAGTTACAGCGTATAAGGTACGGAACCTCAAAACCGAGCAAAAGGCTTTTGTCCGAAAGTAATAGTCAACTGAACGGCTATCAAAAGCTCAATTTACGACTGCTGTCAGCAGCGAGGCAGTTTCTCGTTTTCACCCGAAGCAAGGCCACTGGGGCCCAATGTCCACACAATGGGTAATGCAGCAAACATTTGCGCTGTAACAATCGCCGCTGACGAGGGCCGACAGCTGGTGACAGCTTCGCGCCAACGCGCCAGCCAACATCGCCGATCGACCGCGACGTGCGATCGGACCGATTACGGCACGTCACATGAACGCGGTTTTACATACGGGACGGGTGACGTCAAGCGAGAAAAACGATGCGTGACACTAAAACCTACCGACGACGTATCAAATAGAGCATGGATACCGGTTTTCGGTAATACCGAAAAACCGGGATCCCGGACTAAATATCTACATTTGAAAAACCGGTATTGTATTATCTTAAAACCGGGAATTCGGTAGTTTCGGTATTACAGATAAAACTCTGAAACAAGTGTGGAATATCAAAATTTCGCGCATATGCGATCGTGATGTGAACCGGTTTTAAAAACCTAAAAAAAACGTTTTTCGTAAAAACATAAACGCCGATTTTTGTTTATTAATACCGATTCCTTTCTTATTTTGGATTGCAGTTCAGGGGCCTTAGCCTGTTACGCAATGGTGCCAAAACAGGCTCCCAGTTGACGGCTTCAATGGGGGATTTTCTGACAGCTTTGAAAAATTAAAACTAGTTATAAAAGCTGTGACAGATGGCGTTGATCCGACATCACAAAGTAAATTCGTGCTTACTACAGCGAAAATACTTTGTCACTTCATTGCTCTGTGACTTCATCTTTCACCTCATTCCATTTTGGTACATGAAAAATTGCACGACTTTGTTCTTGTATGAGTGAATGGTAGAACCGGAAACACTACATTTTGTTCCATCACCAATACCTAAATATTGTGTTTGGACGTATCTACGAAGCCCAACGAGCGCGAACTGGCTTATAAAAAACATGTCTCGTCAGCGACATATAGTTACAAATTTGGAACTACAACTCATGAGCGGTCAGAAAATTGCCCATTACGATTTATTAATGCGGATTGCGGACGGTCCTTTTAATGTTTTTGTAGTACAGCAAAGAATATTCTGATTCTGCAACTTTTTCTCCGAGTGCGCGGAGATTTTGTGAGTGAGTGTGTATTAGTTTTCACGTTAGAACTGCAGGACAAATTTGCCTGAAGGAATGGAGATAGCTTAGAAACCAGACTAACATAGACTATAAATTACGAACTAAATTCGTCTGGTAATGTCGATAACGGAAAAAAGGTCTACGCGGACGAAGTCGCAGGCAAAAGCTAGTTGAACGAGCGAGCGAAGCGAGCGAAGTTCTCCGAGTCTACTTGAACAATCCGGCGTTTGTATGTTTGTATGTATGTATGTATGTATGTTTGTATGTATGTATGAATGTTCGTTCGACGATAACTTAAGTAAATTTAGTCGGATCGTCATGAAATTTGGTAGGCGGGTAAATGACGTAAAGAGAATTTTTAAGTTCGAACATGAGTCAAATCGGTCGAGGGGTTGCTGAGATATGGGGTCGCGAGTTCATAGTACGGGGCGAACCACTAGTATAAATTAATATTACCGTTCAATTGAATAAACTCACTTATTTAAAATTTTCTATGTATCTATTTTATAACAATTCAATTTTTTTTAATATTACAAAATTTTAATACCGGAAAATACCGAATAACCGGTATTCCGGTATTTAAAATCTTGATACCGAATGAATACCGGTATTGGGAAAAGGCTCCGGTATTCCATGCTCTAGTATCAAATAACGCCAATTATATTTTTTCGTATCTACTTATAGTATCTCTAAGAGTTAGTCCTACCCTGTACATCAAAAATGAAAGTCCAATTGCATTCCAAAATTGTAGGTTCGCAGCTGAATTTCATGCAAAATTTTTATTGAGATTCTTCCAGCGAAACCTCCGGACGGACGTCGATATTCGTCAATATCATGAAAAATTCAATATGAAAGCTTGAGCACTACCCGCTATTTCGGACAGAAATAAGCCCAAAACCATTCAACTTACTTTGCACCAACTAAATAATGATCGGGTTAGTTAAACGAACAACGCCGTGTACCTAGGCGGTGACTTGACGAGGGCCAGCCAGCAAGTTGCGTGCTACAAACCGCGCCCCTTGTCTGGGTTAGACGGGAGACAAGACCAGCTAATCAAAGATTTAGGTACGCAGTATACAACGTGTTACAAAACATCCTAACTCTTTTTACAGGGTGTAACCTACTGGTCAACAGGATGTCAATTCTGTAGAAAAAATGTTGAAAAAAACAATTTTTATTTTATAATCTCATCATTTAAATTTTTTCATAACTTTTTTCTTATTGGTATTAGCTCAAATTCAAAAATATGTTTGTGGGTGTAGGTGAATTTGCATAGCTTTGAGTTGTTAAAACATTATGAAAGTCAATGAAAACAACATTTAAAAAATACTTTTCTCCCGCCACAGCGTTCACATTTAATTAATTAAAAAATCAACGGAACGTCATAGAGCAAAAAAATATTTTTGTTGTGATCCTTATCACCGGGTGCTATTACCCTGCGAAATGAGTTAGCATCTTTTGTAACACCTTGTAAAGACAAACCCTTTACAGTTACAAAGAGGCAAAGCTACTGAAAGCATGCACGATTACGCTTACGTTTTGATTCCTACTCAACCTCCACGTAGCATAAATACAAACAAGTTCAATCGAGACGCATGCCTTGGGAGATTCCTGCGATAAAAAGATTGCTCAATAGTACCTTCGCGGAGCGTATTGGGACATTGGGCGTTTTGTCACGTGTGCACACGTCGAGCTATCCTTAGCGACATTATGCTGATTTCAGAAGCAATAAGAGAGACACGTTCCATCTAAACGTGGTGCGCCTCACAACCAGCGACTCTCGGATTCCTTTCCCACCGCTCTCTTTACTATTTACGAACATTGGACGATACATATTTGAATGCCCAAATGACAATACCGATTAGCCGAAAAACGGAGACCTAATTATCGCAATATTCGTTTAGAAATTCAGGAAATATTGTTCTGCGAATGCAATGTGGTCATTTCACGTCAGAACCGAATGCGCGAGTACGGTAATTATCGGTTATTTTGTGAAACTGTATCAGCGTGTAATGATAGGTTTTTAACATGCCATTATCGTAAAATGGGACCCTGTGGCGACATGCAGCGCGGTCCACGCCACGCCGCTGCTAGAGGGTTATTGCGATGTCAGATTGCACAATGACAGGAAATTACCGATGTAATCTCAGCATCGTATGAAACAATTTTAATACAACCCAGTGTTAAATGTCAGTGAAATTCGTGCAACTACAGTCCGCAATAACAACATCCATTCGGGCCAAGAACGTTTCAACATATTCCAATTAGTATAGGAGCGTAGGCTTGAGTCTAATTTATTTATTACATGACCCAGCTTACCTACATTCGCTCTGTGATTTCATCCTGAAGCAGAAACAAGAGACATTCGCTTTGCGTCGGTCTTACGTAACATCCGCCGCTGACTCTTAATAAGCAAACAACAGAAACCATAAATGAACAACAACTAACAGCTACATTACAATATTTCCGGGTAATAACTCAACAAAGGCTGTTATTATTTATCGACTGCTCGGAAGAACGGACAATTAGAGGGAGCCGCTAATAAAGTACTTAGATACCGTTTTCCAGGGCCATTTGTATTGTGCGATGGAACAACGAAGTGTCGTTAATTACGAATCTCTCACAAATATAAGGCTTCCGAGCGGGTTCAACCACCCCGCGTAATATTGCTCATGAATAATTCCATCTCGTACATTGTAAAGGGTTCATCTTCCTGACAGCCCGACTATGTACTGATAACGCATCGATAACCTTCTGCGGATTGGCCTGTAATAACTCAACCATGTAGCTACAGGCAACGGGATTACTGTAAACCGATTACGCTAATTAATAGCTGGAGAGCTGGTGACCAATTGACTTATCTTGTCGTACAAGGCTGAGAGCTTCTAGGCTGGTAGTTAAGACTCCGCTGACCACGATAATACTTTTTTTTTGGTCGGTCGCGGTTCAAAGTTCGATTTTATTACTTTGAAAGTGTACATTTATGTTTTGTAATCGTTTTTTTATAAACAAGAAAGCGTAAATTTTTGGGTTATAAAAAAATAACTTTCAACCGTGTTCCGCCACTAATAATAGTGATTTCGTGATGAGTGGAGTCTAAATGAGCAGCCTATAAACTTCCAGCCTTGTACGAATAAAAAATACTCAAACCAATCATTTACACTTTCAAAGTAAAAAATCGAACTTTTAGCTCCAACCAGACAATAGTTATTTGTTATGCAAGAATGCAAAATTATTGTTTGCGGCGAGTGCTTGTATTGAATACCGAGCTAGCGAAGGTTTCTAAAATTGAGCCACGAGCGTAGCGAGTGGTTCAAAAAAGAAACCTGAGCGTAGCGAGGTATTCAGAAGCACGAGACGCAAATAATATTGCATTCGTGCGAAACACAAAACTTTTCATCTCACAGAAGCGAGGAAATCACTTTGTTAGCCAAGCGGGACAAACAAAGTAGACAACTACTTACAGTCAAAACAGGTGAGTCAAATAAGTTCCTTTTAGAAGCATAATTTACTGTAGTTACGGCTGCCGCACTAAAGTTTTCAGCTTCGTTGGTATTAAAACCATTCGTTTTATTAATAATTTCCTGAAGTTTATTTATCCAGACACAAAAATAATGAAAATTAAAAGAATGTTTTTTTTTCCGGGTGCATTCTGAACTTTTACCATATAAATTTAAAATTTCTAGAGTTAAAAAGTAAATTCAATTATATCGGTTGAAAAAAAATATTTAACAAACCAACCCATACTTATCTAATTGATAAAACAGAAGCGGAGCATTTTTTTAATGTACTGTAATTAAAAATAAATATAGTGTACAAAATATTAAAAAGACTGTAAGAAGAAACCGCGTTTCTGAATGTTCTATTCCATGACTTTAGATGTCTATGCCTCATTTGCATTCACAGTTTTGTATAGAAAATGGGCACTGTCGTGGAGAGTCGCGTCTAAACGAGACTCTTCTTTCTGAAGCTTTTATGAAATTATATGGCATCTAGTGAAACGGCCAGTGTTTTTTCTTTTTCTACATCATGGGGCGTGCAGAACAAGGGCGTTTAAATTTCGAAGCGCACAAAAATGCAGATTGGTTAAATTCGGGTTTTACACGGTTGTAAGTTGCTAGTAACAGCAAACTTTCCGAGCATGGGAGATGAAAATAAAATTTCATGATCAGTAGAGTCAAAACAAACAGCCTAGAAGCTTCCTGCATTGTACGACAAAATAAGTCGATTGGTCACCAGCTCTCCAGCTATAAGATTGTAATCAATCCAGAGCCTTACCATACCTATACTACTCTATCTCTTGGCATCATAAATAATAATTAGGCAGGTAAAAGGTGTAATCTTCCGGTCATGGCCTAGCCAATTACGTCACGAGCTGAGACGTCACGCTCTGAATATAATGCGAAGCGCTGGAACATAATGGAAGTTTCTTTATTTTCACAAAAAAATATTGTGACTGTGACGTACAAAAAAGTTTTAACGAGACGCGCCGGACTTTAAAAATACAGCGAAAAGTGTAGAATGGGACAAAGAACCGGTGCACGTGCTACGGAAATTGGTTTTCGATTTTTTTCTCCCAACTGAGTTTTGTGTTTCCATGTGTTTGGTTGAGGAAGTAATTTTGTCAAAACTGGAATTTTTACGTATAAAAAATGGTCGCCTCCACCAGAGCGTTAAATATTCAGCTGCTGCCGTAGCATTGTTAGTCCGAATCCGGCGGCGCTACAAATCAGAGAGGTTAAAGTGGCGTTCGTTACTACCCCTAACGCTTTCTCAGATGAGTAACATGGATTCGGGAGAAAGTAAATTAATCAAGGCGCTAGGGCAACCCACGTAACGTAGATTTACGAGTTACGACTATCGCGAAGCCGCCCGCCCAGCCGCCCTGCCGCCCCGGCCACCCCACGCAACGCAACACACACAACTCATCAATTTCCTTAGGACACACGACTTGGAATCCTGTTAATTAAACTATGCCGCCAAATTAAACCAGAACAACGCGGTGGTTAGTGGCTGTGAGGCGATGGCACTCGATTTATGTCGAGGAAACGCGCAGATTGGATTTTTAGCCGCGCGTGTCATGCTGGTTCAAAATACGTTTTGTACTCGTAGTAAGCTATTATCATTAATAGATAGATTGAATGCAAAGAGGCCTTGAAACTTAGGTGTGTCAGTGAACCTACCTCTAGATATGGTATAACAGTTATCAAAAACTTCAAAACACCGTTCTAAATTCAAAATTGTATTAGCGCTCGTGTGAAGTTACGAGAGGAAAAGTTACGTGGCAGTGGAATATTTAATAAACGTAATTTGTTACCACTAAAAACATATTATGTGTGGGGCGCGCTCTCAAACGTAATTCCAGCACTTCTGAAGTAATACTATGTATGGTAAGTATGTTCGATAAAAAACTAAAAACTAAGGCCTTTGCATCTACGTAATGAGATTATTTATACAGCGTCCAGTGGCACCTACACTCACACTAGATGGGTGGAAGATGGATGGAAGAGACCACTCGGCGCTGCAGTGCCTGGGACATTGTTTTAGACGGAGTAGGCTTGATGTTCGATAAAAGAGAAACATAATTATTATTGCCTGCAAGTTGTGCATGAGCTTTAAGCTAGCACTGAACAACAAAGACTCTAACTTTACATTAGATTTACATATACGAAAGAAAAAAAAAATTAGTCCAAGCAAGGATGAATTAGAGTTAGAGCTGTTAGAGAATATGTTTGTCTTACTAGGCATTCGCGCTACGGTTCTACTCCGGCAGCCCATTCCGGACATCGCGCGAATGTGCGATGATTGTGTAAGTAGGTTCAAAAAGGCCAAGCTGACCGTCTGTTGCATTCGTTTTCCATCTATTTCGTATTTCCGTAGTCTACACGGCATGTTGTGGTCCGTGTTATTTACGGCGGAAATTATGTTTCAGAAAGTCTGGAAGAAACATGCCACGCAATTTTCAGCTGGCGACTTTCCATTTGTTTAAAGTAAGTACTTATACAACTTTTAAATTGACTTCAATATTGTTGGGTTTTACCGTAAAGAATGGTAGAGTTTTGAATTTTTAATGTTTCTTTGCTCAGGGAAAAGTGGGTTTTCATTATTTGTTATTCTACAAAGAAAGCGAAAGAATGACAATAAAAAACTCTTTGCCAACAATTAAACGGCACTAATTATAACACCGCATCGATTAAACGTTGCCGATGGAGATTTCTCTAGTGAAGCCTTGTGAACTTTTGAAGCACAAGAATGGTGTGCCATATATATTAGAACTATATATATCCTACTCCACACCACACTTTTGCTAGGCCTGCTGTGAAGTGACGTAAATGGAAGCTATAGATAGTGCTATCCTCACGCATCGTCGTGGAAAATGACCAGTTGGTGTGCCGACTGGTGCCAGAATTTTGTAGAGTCGAATCACGCATCACTAGAAAAGGATGAAGGGACGCACATCGTTGGATCTAGCGAACATTTAACGACACTTCTAGCGACAAATGTGCATGCAGTACGTTGCAGATCGTCACGTGGTAGGAAAATTGAAACTAAAAGTAACAATTAAAGAATACTTTCACCACCATAATTATTTTAATTTGTTACGAAACGGGTTTAATTTCGGTTATTATTGCGACTGTTTTTTTAGATATTTATTGTCTAGGTCTTAAAGAGTAAATTTTGCCATAAAACCTTATGACTTTTTCTGTTATCTTAGACAAGGTTTTGTATTTTATAATTTTCATGAACGCCACCCTGTATAAGCAGCAGTTTCCTGTACACGCGACAGGATTCGCTACTATCAAATACTTTATTAACGAACAAATAGGAAATTAGTTGTCGAAAAAGTTTGGTTTCTTTTCTGATTGCCGTGATCTCTACAGTGATCGCGTGTCGTGGGGATCGACGGTTTATGGTTAGTGAATGCCAGCCTGCTAGGGGAGCACAATGTCACGATAAAAGTTTTATCCAATTATCGGCTATCGCCATCTTGCTTTATTTCACCGCGTAAAGCGAGATGCCGCTACCCGATAGTGGGATAAAACGTTTATCTTGAAGTTGTGCTTCCCCTGCAGGGATAGGTTGCGCGGTAATAATCGATAGCGTTTTAACCTTACGCTCTATACTTAAGGCCCAAACCTAGGCACAACTAGCGCCGAGAATGGAAAAAAATCATATCTTCTTTTTGGATGCGTTTGTTGCTAAAAACTCTTCATTAGGTAATGAACGCGAGGCTTAATTATTTTTTAGGATCTAAGGTCCAGATTCCACATTGTAGAACCGCCCACTTTTGGCGATAAAAGATTTTATTCGTAGGTTCTAGAATCTGGAATCTAAACCTTACGTCCTGAAAATAGTTAAGCCTCGCATTAAGTACCTGACGTTTCGTTTTTAGCAAAAAACGCATCGAAAAAGAAGATATGTTTTTTTTTTTCCATTAGCGGCGCCAGTGGTGCCTAGGTTTGGGCCTTAATAGGTGCTATAAACTAGGATAACGTCATGTTTTGAAGAGAAAGCCATTGAACGGTGATGTGAGCTGTGACTTACCAATAAGGCTGTGCCGGCTGGCGGCGAGGCTGGGGGCGGGCGGCGAGCCGGGGGCGCGCAAGGCGCCGAGCGTGCCACCGCCGCCGCCCGCGCCGCCCAGCGCGCCGCCCTCCAGCGCGCCTGCGACAAACAAACAATAATTCAGATATTTTGCAAGCAATGCAATGTAGCCTGTACGATTGTACATGTCCCTCTAGCTGGGAAAATGCCTTCTCTTATAGAGAGAGCTCGCCACGCGTGCTCAATACGGAACGCGAGAGTCGCCAGACTCTCGCGTTGAGGGTAAAATGCCTCATACGCTCAGGTTTCCTCACGATGTTTTCCTTCACCGTAAGCGACTGGTTTTGCTACTATAAATTCACAAATTTACGTAACTTTGAAATAAATTAAATTACATGCCCTGGAACTGGGAATCAAACCTGGGTCTCTCGCTTCCGTTCTACCACTAGGCCACGACCGCTCTATATCGAGATATTTTATTAGTGTTGAATATTAAGGCTGGAAGATAGCAGCGTGGCGGGAAATTCAAAATTTTCACAGTTTTTTACATTTTTGTAGCTCAACTGAGCTATTTTTGTTCAGCGATTTTTCGTTAGCGGCAATAACTTATTATTCTTTTCATTATTTTAAACAACAGATCAACATTAATTCAGCCGATTATGTGTTCTGGTCTACGACAAGTTTTTTGGGCAGTGCCACTGCTTCGTAGACCAGAACATATAATCGGTTGAATTATTATTGTTCTGTTGTTTACAATTATAAAAAAAAAGAATACTGTTTTATTGCCGCGAACGAAAAATCGCTAAACAAAAATAGCTCAGTTTAGCTACAAAATGTAAAAAACTGTGAAAGTTTTGAATTTCCCGCCACGTTGCTATCGTCCACCCTTAAGTTCCGTTCCATCACATTATCACACAAATATCATAAATTCGAACCGACCACCCCTGGTGTCAGAGTTTTTAGGCCGCCCAAAGAGCCTCTGACATAGAGTGAGTGAGTGTGTGTGTGTTACTCTTTCACGCTGGAACGGCTAGACAGGAATCGAGAAAGCTTAGACATCAGAATACCAAATAGGCTAGGCATTATCACGCTTTTATACTAAAAGGAATAACGCAAAGCACATAGGAAGCAATATCACTACCTACTATCATCCTTTTTCTGTAGTCCACGCGGACGATGTCGCGAGCAAAAGCAAATATGCAATAAAAGGCGACTTTAATTAGGTAAGTTGAAAATTGGCCTCTGATGTACACACGACAGCACGTCAGAGTGTACATTTTTGTTGTAAAGTCGCCCGTAACGCAACCGAGTAGAGTGCTAGCGTGTAAAGGTCGACGTGCTGCCGTGTGTACTTCTTTTAGGACCTTTTGTTACACCTCGTATAAAAGTGCTTGCAACTCGTTCACATAGGCAGCTGGCGATGGCGGGCAAAAGAGCTCTTCACAAAGATTTCCAAATCACAACAGACGGAAGATTTAGCAGAAAATAAGCGCAGTAGATCATGACACAATATTGAAAATTAGCGTCAGGATAGAATCATGTTTCTATACGAAGAAGAAATACCTTATATCTAAGCTCGTTAATGTAGCCAATTAATATTGTTTTATAATATACAGGTATTTTATACGCGTAAGATCACTTGCAGAAACACGTACTCAGGCATGACTTCAAACAAAATATTCCTCCTTCGATTTCGTTTGGAGATGAAAGATTGTTTAATTTTAATAAGCAAGGGGGAGCAGTACCTCCATATTTACCTATGTTTGCGTCTGATACATATCTGATACTTTATACCCGCCTAATGCTTGCCTAATCAAAATCCGTTCAATGTTTTTCAATTCAATTCATGCGGTTCACCGAATTACTCCTAGATTCAACTGTTCGCCGAACGCAGGTGTTCGCCGACAGCTAACCGCACAAAAGTTTTTCAAAAAGTATTTTTCTCTCTATAAATATCAATAACTAATTGTAATTTCTAGTGCCTTAGATTTCCGTCGGCCACCGTCTAAAATAAGTTGCTCTGAAAAGACGGTTATATCATAAAGTTAACATCAGACTACGTCAAACTCCAGCCTAAAAAAAGTAGAATCCTGCTAAGTTTATTCTTAATTTAGGTTTTTCAAACAAACAAAGAAACATCGTTTCTATTATAGGTCTGGTCTTCCTAAGTTGCGGTCGGCTTTATCTTTCGGCGTATGATGACGAAAATAGGACAGGAAATTGATAGGTCCTTTCGGTTCCCAATAACGTATATGTGATAAGAACCTAGGGCGCGTGGATACGTACGGGTCACTTGGGACTCTGCTGCGTGCTTTATGCTTTGTTATGTACTGACACCTCAGACAGACAAACCTTCCTGCACCTTAGCTCTATGGACACAAGGCTTAGACTGCCTTGAGCAAACCAGCCGAGCCACCGGCAGTCAAGGATTTATTGACTCCCTTCCACCTATAAATTGTTATGTGTATCCTATCTATCTCACGTATCGATTGTTGTGGAAGTGATAGTAACCTAACAGTCTATACGGTTATTGTAATATCTTGAGAATGTCTGCAGTGTTGGCGCAGAAATGAGTGTACAAACACGATGAAGATGCTTGCCGTGACTCTACAATTTGCTGTTTAAAAGGCTACCTTACTTTAAAATTGATATTTTAATTGTAATCATCTCAACCATTCGAGCTAAAAACCTAATATAATTCTTCTCTTGTTTTAATAGTAAATAGTTATTTTGCTATTCGGGGCGGAGACAAATCCAACCAATGAAAGATCGTCCAATCTGTCTAGCCGTTCTTGAGTTAGCCGTCCAATCTGTCTAGCCGTCCAATCTGTCTAGCCGTTCTTTGATACCTTCGAACCCAAAATATAAAACCACATTATCTACTTACTATTTATAACTCAAGAACGGCTAGACAGATTGGACGATCTTTCATTGGTTGGATTTGTCTCCGCCCCGAATAGCAAAATAACTATTACTATTAAAACAAGACAAGAATTCACGAAAACAAAATTAAGTCTGCGCGGACGTAGTCGCGGGCAAAGGCCATTATGAACAAATACATCTCCCTCACTACCTATCTCACGTTGCTCATTTTCACAGAACTAGAAAAACACCTGAATATTGTAAGAACATATTTTGTTTACAGAGAGCGGTACCTAATCGATGTCAAGCTGTTCCCCTCAGGATAGAGAATGTTATTTATTTCAATTACTGTTGGAGAGCCCCGGGGGTCGCTTTTCGATCCTTTGTTATTGCCGTATATGCTTAAGGATAATTCAGACAGGTATTTTTCATAACAATACTTGCATGTATCTCATCCTTTAAAATGCTTTGATCAAAGTCTAATGAAAGTCTTTCGGCATTGTTTTTATTGCTTTGATCAAAGTCTAATGAAAGTCTTTCGGCATTGTTTTTATTAGGTAGGTATCGCCAACGTCAAAAAAAGGAAAAAGAAGATTTGTGTCTGTCTCTTGCATTGCAATGAATAGAAGCATATGCCAAGCCGAATACAGTGTGTTAAAATCCCTTTGCAAGGAATAACACACTACATAATGTTCTTTATTGAAATTGGTCTTTCTTTAGAGTCATAAAAGCCATACGTCAGTTCGACGACCACAGCCGCTACGAACAGACTAACTTAGCTCAATTCCCGGAGTCCAGTCCCTTACGTTTATGGACCATGTTATGTGAATTTATGGCTGTAATTTTTCCACATTTCGTGCGTCTATTGTTTAGGTCGTACATTTGGGAATATTATTATATGAACATGATTACTGCGGCTCTCCGTGGCACATGTTTGAAATCGTTCCGTTTTATGGATATTGTTATTATGGAGTAGTCATTTTAAAAGGAGCGTTTTCTTCTTATGCGTGTAATGTAAAGACTCGTGGGTTTTATGATATGAAATAAATTGCTTTGGTTAGAGTATACCTGCCGCATTATCCAGTGTTAAGAATAGTAAAAAAGCTTTTATTTCAGCTGAAGCTCCTCGTAGCCGCGCATGTCAAATTCGGGAAATGAACGTTGTGTGATCATAAGTGTTATAACCGACTCTTTATACGTAAATGGGGAGAATCTTTGAAGATAATTGAAAGCAATTCAAAGTTTATAAGATATTCAGCAGGCTGCGGCGGCGGCAGGGGGCCAGGGGGGCGCGACGCAATCCGACGCAGCTTTGACCGGTGTAATCGAATTAACTGACAAATTAGTAGAGGATAAGTCGCGACCCTCCCACACCCGGTATAATTACGAATACCAACTAACGTTTCAATTAAGATGGCACATGTTATTCGCTAATAGACGGTACGTTTTACCATGGTAGTAAATAGAAAGGCTGAATAAAAACTAACGAACTGATAATAGGCTCGCAGGCTTCAAGGGACAATTCTCGGGATTGTCGATCATGAATTTATCGAAAATATATCGCAGGGAATAATATTTTCTTCGATTCTTGCGCGTTAGACATCCCGAGAATCGGCCCCCTGGTACTGAACTGACGTTGCTTAAACCATTTAAATGTATAGACAAAGAGATCGTGCGAAAGAGATCCAGCTGGGGTTCAACGGTTCAATGTCGAAGCTACTTTGTTGTAACTATTTCGGCTATAGGTACCGAGTACAGACTCTCGGTAACGGCAGTTAGTAAAGTCGCTTTCGACAGAAATTTAATTAAACATATTCCGTTAACATTCTTAACATGCGTTCTAATCGGAAGTTCCGAATATTCGACGAACTTTGATTGCCGGTATGTCATTGTTATCAAGCTATACATGAGCAATCTTGTTGTGTATTTCGAATATGGTATCAGAGAAAATGTTTAGTTACCAGTATATAAAATGAATACATGCTGTAGAGAAGTATTATAATATTATGTACGCACTCTAGGCAAAAAATAACTTTTGATAATACTTTTAATCTATTTTGGTTGTTTAGTGTCTAGAGTAAGGTTTATTCTTGGAGAGTTATTATGAGCAATTCCATATGGTATCACCAAATACTGACTTCTTTTACTACCTCCGAGTTTTTCTTAGTTTTTTTTTTTTTTTTAATTATGTTAAGAGAGTAAATTGCGAATAAACATAGCAATGGTATAAATGAAAAAATACCGCCTTTATTTGTGGTGAAAGAAGGTCAAACATAAATATAAACTCGTAATAAAATAAGTCCATGCATCGATCATAAAAAGGAAAGCTGCGGCCTCGCGGCGTATGAGTGTGACCCAAGTGTGACCAAATCCCAACATTTCATATTTGGAGAGTGCTTAAGTTTCAAGTGAGGGCGGGTGACCTCTGGCAGGGGCGCGGGGCAGGGTAGAGCGCAAATTCCGAGGCGTCCGCTAATGCGGTCCGATAAATTTATGAGTTAATAGACGCCGCAGATCGTGGGTCGGGGAATGGCCCACTTCCTGCACGCTTTGGCGGCAATAGCGCGATAGATATCTTTTCGAGGACGATTTAACTTAATTGTCACGGGCCGGCAAGCTACGTCCGCGGCTCGAGGCGACCGGATTCTATTTTTATTTTGAAGCCTCAATTGAGATTATGAGAACCCTAGGCGCGTCGAATTTTTTTAAAGGGTAAATTTTATTATTATTAGCGTGCCGAGAATAAAGCCTATGACAGTTTTGCCGCCGAGGTCTGACCGGAATGTCGTGACGCAAAACCGCGGCAGAGCCTGCGCCTAACCCCCTAAAGAGCAAACTACGAATAAGTAGTAAGTGGTTGATTAGTGACTACAAAGTTTCGTCTTCCGAACTGGCAGCTGGAAACACGCCAAGCCGTTAAAAGGAACTGAGTTAATACGGCAGTACGTGCTGGCTACAATAAAGCAATCCCATCCCCTGAAATATAACTATGAGCTGTATTTACATTTACTGTGGTAAGGAGCTCGTTCAAATCATTCATTCACGGAAGTTGAGCAAATACGTGAGCTTAAGCGGGTATTAAATAAATCAATCGCAAATGTCATAGGTCTTAATCGAGGCGGGACGGCAGACACATCCGGAGTGACGGGCGCTGCATGTCCCTGATTAAAATATAAATTGCGAGTAATCGCAACGAATACCTCTGTAGGTTCATACATAAAGGTACATTACCTATGTGCAATTGTACATGTATACAAATACCCAACTTGTGTTTATATTATGGGCTTTTGGTCATTGGTCCTTCTAGACGCGACAACCTAACCCTTGATCTCGACAAAAAAACTGAACTGTAACTGTGGTTATATTTATGCAAACCAACGTGTCTATCTGACTCAAACATCAAATAAACCGAGTTGATCCCATCGTTTTTTCGCTAGTGCTCTTCATCGAACCAAATTGTATCCGCCGCGAAAGACGTTTTTGCCGACGCTCAATAGATAAGGCCCTACACAAGTGCTTCATCAAAAAGGACGCTTAATTTGAGCGGAAGCTTCGCTGATTTATATTTGATCAACCGACGGATTTCCTTTTTACTCCGCTTTGATGGCGCCGAACACAAGAACGAGAATAACGTCCTCACTGTTTACTAAAACGGAACGGAATTCATAAACTTAAGACACGCTGTAATTGAACCAGCGAGCGAAGTTCTCCGAGTCTACTGGAACAATCAAGCGTTTGTATGTTTGTTTGTGTGTATGTATGTTTGTATGAATATTTGTATGTATGTATGTTTATATGTATGTTTGCATGTATGATTGTATGTATGATTGTATGTATGTTTGTACGAAGCTACGACTAAGGGCGAGGCCCTATTGGTGCGTTGCGGACACATTTGTATCTGTCCATTGCGAAGGCTGAACTGAGACGCAGATGCGACGGCGTGTATACCCTCTTTCGTTGCAACGTCGTGCGTCGTCGCAACGTAGATGTGGCATACAATGCGTCGATCCGATGCAACGACGCAACGCACCAATTGGGCCTCGCCCTCAGCTAGCGAGTGATATGTAGCTACGTCGCGTAGCGACTTAGCAAGTGATATGAAGCTACGATGCATAGCGAGTGCTACGAAGCTACGACTAAGCTACCGCGTGCTATGTAGCTACGACGCGTAGCGATTGCTACGAAGCTACGACTAAAGCTAGGTCCAGATATGTTCTTTTCTCAACATATCTGGACATAGCTTAAGCTAGCGAGTGCTACGTAGCTACGTCGCGTAGCGAGTGATTTGAAGCTACGACGCGTAGCGTGTGCTACGAAGCTACGACTAAGCTAGCGAGTGCTACCTAGCTAACTACTTCGCGTAGCGAGTGATATGAAGCTACGATGCATAGCGAGTGCTACGAAGCTACGACTAAGCTAGCGAGTGCTACGAAGCTACGACTAAGCTAGCGAGTGCTACCTAGCTAACTACGTCGCGTATCGAGTGATATGAAGCTACGACGCATAGCGAGTGCTACGAAGCTACGACTAAGCTAGCGAGTGCTACGACTAAGCTCGCGAGTGCTACCTAGCTAGCTACGTCGCGTAGCGAGTGATTTGAAGCTACGACGTGTAGCGAGTGCTACGACGCTACGACTAAGCTAGCGAGTGCTACGTAGCTAGCTACGTCGCGTCGCGAGTTATATGAAGCTACGACGCGTAGTGAGTGCTACGAAGCTACGACTAAGCTAGCGAGAGCTACGTCGCGTAGCAAGTGATATGAATCTACGACGCGTAGCGAGTGCTACGAATCTACGATGCGTAGCAAGTGCTAAGAAACTACGACGCTAGCTTTATTGCTGAAATACGTCAACTTCTAAACGTGATTTTCAACAACTTTTGTTCTAGGACTATTACCCTGTAGAAGCGAAGCTGATTGTTACGTGAATTTCAGTATTCAGTATGACTCATACATGCCGCCTCTTTAAACAATGTACCTTTCACTCAAAAAGGACCCAGCATGTACCCAAAGGGGCAACTTTTTTCTTTAGCTCAGCTCTTTGAAGAAGAGAAGCTACAGAGTAGTTCGGTCCCCTCAGTAGGTACACAAGTCCAGTAGATATTTGTTTAGTCGCAAATTAATATTCAAGTAAATATCTACACGGGCAAGTTAGCGCCCGACGGAATTCAATTAATGAGCCGTCAAACTTGACTAGTTATTGATTTAGTTTCCTGACACGGACCTACTAAATTTTGCTCGGCAAACAGAGTTTCATGGAAGGGCCCGAAATCCCTCCTAACTAGCGGCCACTGTGAATATTAATCACATTTAAATATCAACTTCCTAATATGTATTGTACAGACTTTCTTATTATACTCACTTATGTGTATAATTATTTCTCCTTTATATATATATTTTTTTTATGTAGCCTGTTTTGTATCCCACTGCTGGGCAAAGGCCTCCCTTTGTGTCCTCCACTCTTTTCTATCTGGGGCCACCTCTTGCCACCCCTGTAAAAAGGTATTTCATTATAAGCTTAAAAAAATGTTTGAGGCAGGACTTGAACTGCAACTTCTAGCACGGTAAGCCGTTATATAACTAAAAATAAGGTAAGATGTAACCTGAACGACAACCTGGGCAAAGACCTTCTCTCACTCAGAGAGAGAGTTCGGACTTAATCACCGCTTTATTCAACCCACAAAAGGCTTAGTTGGCTCCGCATGCTGAGACATTATCTATTTTGATTGTGGAGTGGTTGACTGGTACTGAACAAACTTACTTGAACTAAAATACTTGTCCGCCTTAGGCCCGGTTTCTGAGTTGAGAATTTTGCTAAGCAAATGGGTATGTATCGTCCTGTCTCTGCAGATTTCTCACAAAAGAGCGTGACAGAGCGATACGTAAGTATCTGCTTAGTGAAATTCTCAACTCAGAAACCGAGCCTTAGACAACGTCTACTGAACAAAGAACAGTCATGTCGATGATCCAAATAAATCCACTCCACTGTCTAAATCATCGAATAAAAAGTACATTTTATGACCAAAGTTTTTTTAAATGCTATCATGAGTGGTCATTGAACCTGAACAAAGTCTATTCTACAGGGTGCACTCTAAGTCGATAGCGGAACTTTAAGTAGGTTGTCTACTGATCAATACAAATAACTTGTACTAGGTGGCGACAAAAATGGAGCGAAAAAAATACCAGCTGTTCCATACAAAAGGTCGACTCAGTACTGTGCCAAATGTATGAAACAACTGATATTTTTTTCGCTCCATTTTTGTCGCCACCTAGTACAAGTTGTTTGTATTGATGAGTAGACAGCATACTTAAAGTTCCGCTATCGACTTAGAGTGCACCCTGTAGATAGCAACACAGTCACTTTATCGCTAGAACAACCCTCCCCTATGATAAAGTAGTTACGAAGTCCCAGTAGTGCAACGTGCAATTATGCAAATACTAATAACTTCCCATCGGATGCTGTACGGAAATAGCATTTTAAAGCTAATCATTGTTAGTCGCTAACAGCGCTACGGACTGTGTTGTGTATGTGACAGTTAGCGGCTAACAATGTCCCTAGAATTGTCTCTTTTTCTTCAATTTACGCGAGTACTTCGGCAAGCGGCTAGCTCAGCCTCCGGGGCACGGCAGCACAACAAAAGTTTTTAACTCTTTCGTTTTAGATAAATAGATAAACAGATGATGAAAACGTTTGTCACAGTTGCATGCCACCGGTATAGGTTCGTAAATGGCGCAAGTCACCTTGTCGTAAACGCACGTTCCGAAGTTAATTTTACTGGATCATTACATGTATACATCAGTCATCATACTGACATGGCATATACATACATACAGCGCAGAATATGATAAACTTCTGAATTGACACAAAGTTTCTACCCAATGCCCAGCTTCACCGCCCCCGCGACAAACTTATCGCATTTGAGTTCCATAACTTACTTTCGCTTACGTCGCAGATTTTCCATTTCAAATGTACGGTCAAAAATAGCTCAGCTCGACACCTACGTGAATGGAAAATGGATCTCTATTTCTGTTTTATGTCCCAGAGCGTGTTTTTATTCTGTCTATAAATGTGCCGATCACGGGTCGGATTTGGACGATCGCAAACAAACTTTTATTTCCACTAAACTCATCATCGTGCTAATATAATATGTGTGTATGTTTTGTTAGCCCTTATCTTTTTGAGCTATATACTTAAGAGGAAACGCGGGTAGCCGCTGCTCCATACAAAAAGGCTTTCAACTTGCGTTTAAGTATAATGGAGGGTGTCAGAGCTTCATTATGCTGTCCATCCACAGTCGTACCACATTAATATTTTGAACACAGACTAAATAACATTAAACTCTACCGCCCACTTATCATATTGCATTGTCGGAATATTTGATTCGACCGCCTTTGTTCTTTCTTTTCTTAGCGCTTGGGTTTGGCTCCACAACTTGTATTACGTAATTTTTGGCGTGTAAACTTGGCTGGATTCTTGTTCTCTCGTGAACTGCACTTTTTATAGGGGTATACTATGGGCGAGATTATTCCACTATCTTTAGTGTGTGTAGAATGAACCTATCTTTGAGATTATTTAAAACTTGCCGTCGTCGAACGGAAACTATGCAATGTTCAAGTTTTCTTGCGCGTTCCGCGTGCCTAGTTTCAGTGGAACATGAAAGTAAGTAAAACACATAATCTCACTGGGATCTGCGTGTGTTCATTTTACGAGTGGGCCCGCGCCGCGACCTCTCTGCGTATCGCGTGCGATGGCAAGATCGTAAATGTGCCTAGTTTTACGAGTCGCGGCCGCGGCACATTCCTATACATATTAGTCCTCTTCAGAGGTCTGAGTATGTAGATGTGCACACTTCCGAAATTGACGACTTCGGCTGGCGGCAAGCCTTGAATTCCATAATTTAATTAACGGCGAAAGCCTCAAACATCTTTAAACATTTTAGGTACCTACTACATGCATATAGGTACTTAAAAGCAATCGGCGCCAAGTAGGTATACGTCCCAAAAAGAAGCAATATTTTCCGATACAACAATTAGCTGTGACATGTTTCGACGCTGCTGTTGTATTAAACTGAAAGGGTAACAAAACAAAAATGTTTTCATTCGCTATTTTTTTAGTTTATTATTCTACTAGACTAAGAGTGTTCAGCGTCTCCGTATCGGGTCTCTGTTTATTTTCTTTCCAACACAACTGTTTCCCTCAGTTTCGATGACAAGAGTCTGCGGGCGTAACGAAAATGGAGTGAGCCTAGCTTTGTGTCGAGCATCTGAAATAAATAGGCTGGGCGTTTGGCAAGGGATGAAAAATGCAGACATGTCGGAGCAACAAAGAGTCAATCCATTTACTTTCACCTGATGCGGTGCCGCCGGTGGGTCGGGCGGCTGCCGCGTCGCCCCGAGGGAAGACCCTTGCGAAATTGGAAACATCGGATTTCCCTTTAAGTGTGCGGTTTCAGATTTTCTTTCATTTTGCACGAGCGCACCCGTTTACCTGCGACCTAAATACTTGGATGCAAAGTGTTTATTTAAGAAGCGCCCCTTTGTTAGTTGCACGGGAGCAAGTTGCTTCGTATTATCTTTGACCTTTGCTCGGGTTTATTTGCGGGATGTGCACGCAGTAAGTAACCGCATGTGTTGGTATAACCAGCTCGACTTAGTAATTCAATTTCACGGGAGACAGTCTAGGTACTGTTTGTTTTGGTTTGTCCATGGACGGTGGCATTGGAGTACCTAGAGTTGGGCAGTGAGTGTCCACACGATGACGTCAGTCCGTCCGTCCTCTGTAAACAGTTTACTCGTATGTATGCTTTTGTTGTGCGCCCGAACCCGCTGTGGACTTTAGTTTTTGAATAGTTGGTATTTGTGCGACGCGACGGCTAATTAATTAATTCCAAATGGTCCGTCACAAAATGTTTCGTAGTAAAACATTATGAAGGTTCCAACGAAGCCGGAGCGGGGAGGTTATTTCCATGGAAAACTTTAATACGACACCAACCTTCGTGCAAGAGGAAAATTAAAAATTATAACCTGTCAAGCTCGTTTATTTTTGCTGGGATACTACCTGTGACCGCGACTTTGTCCGCGTAAAGGATGATGCGCAAAAATGTATGGAACCTGGGACCGCCCTCCAATAGCAATAAGATATATGTCGTTGGATATATAGGTCTTTTCAATTGGAACAACAATTGTCATCAGCTTTGTTGTTACAATTGTCCGTTTGGAGTTATGAGTCTTTTAATTACTCAAGAAAATAAAAAACTAATTTTCAAGTATAAGTATTTTAAATATTTCTCACCATTAAGGACCACTTTTTTTAATTATTTGGCAAGCTAATAAACAACAGAACTTTTTGAAACTACTTTGAAAGTACAGACCATCCATTTTGTATTTTTAAGAGACTTTTAAAATGTTTGCTCCGTCCACCTCGAATCTAAAATTTTCACTTTCGACTCTTATTTTGGTAACTTGGATGGATGTTGTGAAGTTGATTTTTTTACGTATGAAAGAGACATTTAAGATGATCATGCTACAAAAGGAAAAAGTGCAAAACATAATACTGGGAAAAAGCTATGACTATCTTTAGACGTTCCGGAAGGAAATTCGTAAAAAATCATAACTTCTAAACCACGAAAAATCGCTGAACATACCTACATGGGGTATTTTTGAATAGAACTAAGCGCGAGGAATCTAAAAAAAAATTCTTGGCGTCCTTATTTGGACCACCCTGTATCTTATTGCTATTGGAGGGTGGTCCCAATCTGCGCATCATCCTTTAGACTTCTACAAAGTTTTGTTTTAATATTTTTAGATAGATAAGTCGGGAACTCAATTTTATTTAAGTATTGAATTCTAGGTGCAAGAATGGAAACTCTGGTTTTAATATTTTTAGATTATACAATATCCACAAACGCAGTATCTTAAAGTCATGAAACTTTATGAAGATACGTTTTGTTTGTTACATATTTAGCTGCACTATCAACAAACCGTTGCTAGGCAACGCTACAATTCAAAGAAGTTCCTTATTTCTTTTTATACACCATAGGGCGTCGCGTTCAATTTTGAAACGCTCTAAAATGCAGATAGTTTAAAATAGGATTTTCTACGATCGCATGTTTAAAATAACAGCATACTTTCCGAGCCTGGGAAATGAAAAGTAACTTACTACACGAGCATCCCGCACATATTAGTAGATAAATATTATCACAGATCTTACATTAGTGACTGATGATAACTTTTTACATGACAGACGGACATACAGACAGACACGAGATCGGAACCGGAACCCTTAAAATCGTTTTATCGATAGTAGCAACGTTTCATAATTTGTCTCGCAGGAAATTAGTGGTCCGTAAAAGGGTAAAGTGAGTCGCCCCATTTTCAATGAAAAAATAAAAATAATCCTTAGACAGCAGAAAATGTATTTGCTTCTATGAGACTTGCGCTTGTGTTGCTATAAAACGGTATTATAAATATTCACATTGACAAAAGCTAGAACTAAGTAAATTGAAAACTCGTTTAGCTGAAAATAATAAATATTCAAGCTGTGGTGGAGTGCTTACACTTCGGTCCTTTTTTATTCCCAACGCAAACAAGTTTGTTAAATTATCATAAACAACGTCAACGGCCATGTAAGGGGCGGCTGTGGTGCGTAGTGAGAGCAAACCAATGCACGGTCGGTCCTACGCAAACAAACATTACAGGGTACTTGGTCCACGCTACTGGGGCCCGATTACCTAACCTAATCGACTGAATATTTATTTCGCACACCGTTCCCCTACGAAAAGTCATCGTAACGCAAACATTTTCACGCGAAAGTACACACAGGAATAGTGCCCCTTGTACACAGCTTTTAACTAAACTGCCGGCCGGTCTCTCACTTCCTTCAACATGAGCCATTTCTTATTCATGCATGTAAAGAAACTTCACCGCTGGTAGGGACCTTATTTTTATTCGCGCACAAAGAAATCGGCCCAAAAGTTCTGTTCGTTTCTCTTGGTCGATAGAATAAAAAAAAAACTCTGTTTACCGCGCTGACTCTCCCATACAAACAAAACTACAGTTTTGCTAAAATTATCCGATTTTGTTATCAATAGTTTTTAAACGGTTTTATTGTAGATTATTATCAATGTCTAAGGTTTTCCTTTTTTTGAAATTCATTGTAGCTCAATAATATTTTTTTGATAAAAAAAAGAAAAAGTTTAGACAGATAAAAATAGACGATAACTATTGACACTAAAATCAACGAAATCGGATAATATTTAGGGGTAGCAAAACTGTTATTTCTTTTCTCCTTTTGTATGGGCGAGATTGCGGCGAAGCGCTCCCTTTACACTCCTCTTATTGGTACCTAGCTTTGAGTTGTCCCCTTTTAAGTTATGAAAGAACGCTTAACCGGACATAAATAAGGATTATTCTCGGAAGCGCTATTTATATTGGCGACCAACTTTGCAGTTTCCTGACATTTAATTTAAACGCCGATGCAGAATGTCAACTTGACACTCTAAAATTAAGATTAAGCTTTTGCTTTGGCTTTATTATAACCTTGACCTGTAAAAATCATTTGAGTTGTCGAGTTCTTTATGCCTGCAAGTGCATAATTGTACTTTATTATTACTTATTCAGATATTTCTTCACCAATGTGTTTCCAATTAAACTAAAGTTTAAACTACACCGACATTGTAAATTACGTACGCAATCATTGTTTCCCGCGCGCCATGCTTGAACAGTGCAACGCCAAAAGCACAAATACGGACAACGAGGTAAATGAGGCAGCACAAAAGCTGAATTGGGCACACACAAAGTCACTATGGCTGGTACAATTTGTCCCGGTGCCTTGAGGGACTCGCTGCAGCAACTTTTTGTATTACGCGTCTCCCACTCAAGTTGTAAGCTACAGAGGTCTGTCAAGGGAGCGCTACAAAGTTTGAACAAAGTCAGTTTTACAAGCCGCGCCGAACCGTGCTCCCCATTAAAATATAGGCTTGTAAGAAAAAAATATAAGCGAGCCACCATTTGAGCGGCGACGGGCATTAATTACGTAATACCGAAAATTTTATGAAACCCACCCCTAAAAAAACCCCTTCCACTGAGTTATTCTTAGCCGGTTAATTAGCTGTGTAATCTTTTAATTTTGCCTTGGCTTCACTGAAACCATAGACACACCCTTCTCCACTTATTTTGCTCTCTAGTTCGTTCATAATGGCGGGTACAGACTGGTGAAACTTGTAAAATGTAAAGTCCGCATAGCTGCAATGTAACATGCAAGGTAACAAATTCTCATAGTCTCAACGTCTTATGCATGGCATGGCACGGTCTTATGCATGGCATGGCCTATCGCATTCTTGTGCTAGGCCTCCAAATGCCCCAAGTTCACTGTTATTCCGCGGACGTAAAATGTCACCCACAGACACGCGCTTGAGGAGACGAGTACCTACGGCGGTGACATCATCTCCAGGTGGAATCAGAAAGGAAATAACTGTTGAACTTTCCCATTTTTATGTGCCTACAAAAAGTTAGGACAAACATAACAAATGTAGCCCTTAGTAGACCAACTAAAGCTAGGTAATTCGAATAAATAAATTCAGGGTAATGTTGCCGAGAAACATTGTCATATAGGGACTCATTTGTTCACTTCAATATTATTATTACTCGTGTTCCAAGAGTCATTCATTAGACTTAGGGGAAGTTTTTAGAATTGATTACAAAAATAATTACGTTATGGGCAAAGTTATGTTTTGGTATAAACTTTGGTGCGCGACAGAGTTTTGTGGATTTAATTCAATATAGATATTGCTGTAGCCGAGTTAGGGACAATCTGTTTCATGTCAAAAGTCCAAATAGCCATTAAATACAGAGAGAAATATAGAGAAGGGGGAGATAAAAGTAACCATAATGTTAGATAATCCAAAACAAATGAGGGAGAAAATTTCGAAGCCTTGCAATCAAATTATTACATCGTAAATTAATATCTTTATGACCCAATTCCATGGCCCGATTCTTCTTATAAACAGTTCATAAAGACAGGTTGAAGCGTTTGCTGGTGGAGGCAAGTAATTTATGATTCTAATAACGTTTAGGTACCTTTAGACTAGACTAGAGTACCTAATATTAAAAGTCACATTTAGATATCAGTAAACTTCTGTGAACTATTTTTAAATCTTTGACTCCTAATAATATTTAAACATCCGGTCATTGCGTCTGTCTGAGTCCACTTTAAATCCACAACCACAAAATATCCCGGAATAGAAATTCGAGAAATTCGACTCTCAGCTGAAACAATAGCCTCTCACCCGTTACTGTGGCGCCCTGATGATCGGCTAGGGAGGGGTGCTATCAGCTGCTCGGCGCCGCCATCTCATATGTGATCAGTTTATTAGCGCTCCACATACGGAGGAACTGTTTATGAAGCAATAGACACTCACCCGTTAATGTGTCGCTCGTGGTATGATCGGCTAGGTCGACGGGCGCTTCTTGGCTCAGCTGCTTGGCGCCATCTCATCTGTGATCCTTTATTCCCATGTGTCCCCCTCCAAAATTGCCAACAGAGTGGTGGTTGGAAGTAACTAGTGGCGTTTACCACCCCGATCCGACAGTCCCTTTCGAACTCGCCACGAGATTTGAAGATATTTGATGAAAAAGTAGGTGCTAGGCTTACATAAAGTCGAAGTTGCCTATTGTTACTCACCCGTTAATGTGGCGCTCGTGGTGTGATCGGCTATGGACGGGCGGGCCGGCGCGCCGCCGCCCGCGTGCTATCAGCTGCTTGGCGCCGCCATCTCCTCTGTGCGTGCCCCTGATCACCGCTCGGCGCCTGCGCAGATACGGACAAACGGTTCATAAATGGGGGAAGATGGCCCGAATGGCGAAAAGATAGAGATAAAGATAAAATATTCTTTATTGTACACCAATATAAATACAGGCTAGGAAAAAAAACTTTACTAAACAAGGTACAATTGGCGGCCTTATTGCTAACAGCAATTTCTTCCAGGCAACCACTGATGGAAAAAAGTGCTAGGGAATTGAGAGACGGGTAGTTGGTGCAATTATGAATAAAAACCGATGATATAAACTACTTAAAAGTAATCATAAACTTACATAGATCATACATAAATACCAATTTAAAATACACATACATAAACATAAAGCTGTTCATGAAGGCACAAAAAACTTGGAGGAGGCACGGCTGGAAGACCTAGAAGTCCCACGCCAACATCGACACATGCGACCGAGTCTCAGCTTCTCCAGCCATATCCGAGCTCACGCAAGGAAATTCTAAGGGTCCCTGTCGACGGATACGTCGTGGAGGACATCATTCATCATCATAACGGGGCAAATCAAATCTGTAAGGGACTTTAGGGAGCGCGGATGAAGCGATGTGATGTATAAAGAATAGTGCGCTGCGGCGGGCGCATGCTTTATTTCGTCCCATAAACCATCACAAATTTTTGATCATCAGTGTCACATCCGCGATCTCTTTCCCTTGCTTTATCAAGTCCCTAAATGAGATGGTTTTCGACAACATCAACGTTGTGAGAGCAAGCCGTTTTAATATTGCACGCCCTTACAACTTTTTGGTCGAGAGGGCGTCAAACAAACGGCCTTTTTTGTACAACATTCATATTAAACTTAAGAATTCAATAAACACAAGCAGTGTGCAAGTAGTACTTAACACAAGTAGTTAGCTAAGTGAGGTCAACCGATAACTAAAGATTTTTTTTCCAGTATATCCTACTTGCGTAGTATAAACGCTTTATGGGTGCACTCGCTTCTGCATAATAATATGTTTTTCGCTAACCAACAATTATTACAAGATTGCTTGGTCCGTTCTTTCTTCTTTAGTAGACAAAATTAACATAACAAAACACCGCGCCGCCAGCACGGGTCGATATGATAGTCGGCCTCTGTTCTGGCGTCTCTAGCTACCCCCTAATCCCGGGGGCTTTCCGTCCCGGTCTTTGTTACTGCGCCACTGACTTACTGCCAACTTGACTTATTAAGTACCTACTTACCTACCGTTATGATTTGCTCAGTTATGTCCATTGTTAATCATTATGACTTCATTATTTGTTTTGTTTCTCTTTTTACCCGACAGCCCAAAAGGTGGGTTATGTCTTTTGTTCAGGCCACAGTCATGAAGTTGGTACACATTGGTGCCCCCGATCACAATCGAATACGACGACGCAAATTTGTATTTATTTAAAAAGCTTATTATCAGCTAAACGCGAGTACTTCATTCCTCCGTATGTTCCCTGAACACTTTTATTATGGGCTATAGGATTACGCATAAAATAATCCCAATGGAGCCCACGCGGTCGATCTATCTATCTATTCGACTTTAGTAGGCGGTTGAAAATTTCACAAAAACTACGTACAAAGCTTACAAAGACGTTTTGAGGATAATTCGCTACAGTTAGGAAATCATACTGCAATCTCTGGGTTAGTGCCAGTGCTCTACCTACCAATGGAGCCACTTCATGTAAGTATCTTCAACACAGATAGCTTGTTGAACTTCTGAATAATTAAATAACTTTTACTATGGGGCGAACAGCTAAAGCTCGACAAACATATCAGCTGCCCCATGCACTTACGCAAATTTGTTAAGTTGTTACCTAAGTACGCAAAACGTCATTTTAAGCTCGGTTTGAGACGTAATCAACGTTGAATTCTCAAATGAGAAATCGGGCCTTAGTGTAGCACCAATGGAACAGCAGATTTTTTTTTCGAGACTTCGCAGTTGATCCCGTAAAGGTTGCTCGCAACCTTTTCAATGTGAGAAAAGTGACCCCATCATATATGACAGATATAAATTTAAGGCTACCGTGCTCAGATTTACCGCTAGGGACGCTCGTGTAGCGCGAGGTCTAAAAATGACACTGTTTGCATGGGCTGAGCGGATTCATTTATAATTAGAATAGCGTTGTATCTATTTTACAATACCTGATATTAATTATGGCAGATAGTTATGGTCCCGCTACCAACTACTTACTGCTTTGAAACAGTTCTTTTTATCTTTCGGAAAATTCTGTTCTAATTTTTTTTCGAACAAAACGGGGCTTGCTTGATGTGTTTTATTGGTACAATTTTAAGGTAGTTAGTTATGAAATATGACTTTAATGTAAATAAACCTTTATTACGTACTAAAAAGTAAGATGTAGCCTGTACAATTGTACATATCCCACTAGCCGGACAAAGGCCTTCTCTCAGAGAGAGAGAGTTCAAGCTTAATCACCACGCGTGCTCAATGCGGGTTGGCGATTTTTGCGTTGAGGGTATAATGCCTCATATGCTCAGGTTTCCTTACGATGTTTTCCTTCACCGTCAACGAGTGGTACTGCTACTACAAATTCACAAATGTACGTAACTTTGAAATCAAACAAAGTCATAGATACATTCCCGCACCGGGAATCGAACCTAGGACCTTTCGCTTCAGAGTCCACTGTTCTACCCACTAGACCACCACCGCTTCACGTACTAACTTTAAGAGGCCCCTCCAAGACGGTGGGAACTCAGTGACGGCCAAGCGCATAAAACACAGTTTTATATGGCTGTTTCACCCAGAGCGAGATGGGGCGCGGGAAAAGTGAGAGGCAATGCGGCTGTATGAGTCTACGTGTGTTCGTGTCCTTTCGCGATGGGAACTCAGTGACGGCCAAGCGCATAAAACACTGTTTTCTATGGCTGTTTCACCCAGAGCGAGATGGGGCGCGGGAAAAGTGAGAGGCAATGCGGCTGTATGAGTCTACGTGTGTTCGTGTCCTTTCGCGAGTATCTAGTTGTAGTTGTAATGTAATAGATCTATTTTCCCAAATTTTTTCGTAGTTCAGCTGCCATATAAATAGCTATTACAAAAAAAAAAACTTTTCTGACAAGTACAACACATTATTGATGTTCCCAATGTAGTTAGACTCCAATAGACAGTGTAATAATGTAAGTAAATAACAGCTGAAAGTAACCCATTTTTCGGCGCGAAATACGCATCGCTCTAATTTCTTTCAGGCTATTTTTTATTATAAAAACTATTTGCAAACCTCTGTATTGGTCATCTACTGATATAAACCAAGTTTCAGCAAAAGCCTGCAGTTTAGAAATTAAACCTGAACTACATTTGTATTGGAAAATGGTGCTCCAGGACCCTCTTAAGAAATACTTCATGGCCTTAATCGACTTTGGCGCCAACTAGTGAGCACTAAAACGGTAGCCCTCATTGCCACTCTCTGATAGAAGTCTGTCGTCAAATCGTCGAGATGTGTCGGAGTGTGCGGTTGCCAGACGGTCGTGAAAACTTCGACGTCGAATAACTAGCTCATTCATATTCCACTCTCCCGTTTGCATTGTCTTCGAAAAGCTTAATGTGTGTCCGTTTGACTGAACTTTCACGTAATACTTTACTTTATACCAACTACTATTTGATGATCGGATTTTACTTCTCTCGAATCGCAGTTCTGAAAGCGCACTGGGTCCGAAAAAGATGGAGACCCTCGTATATTCAAACAAAAATCAAACGTTTCTTGTCTGCTAGGGAAGCACAATGTCAAGATAAAAGTTTTATCCCATTATCGGCTATCGCCATCTTGCTTTATTTCACCGCGTCAAGCGAGAAGTCGCTACCCGATAGCGGGATAAAACTGTTATCTTGAAGTTGTGCTTCCCTACCTGGTCGTATGTTTAGGCCTATATACTGAGTAGATTTAGGTAAATGCCCTAATAGACTAAGGACCTACCATACTAATTCTATATTCTGGCAGCACAATTCCACTCAATTTTCCAATATAGCGTGACATGAATCAGATAGCTTGTGCTAATATAACTCTGCTAAAGTAATTATTGGAAATTCAACTCTCTCCCGAGGATAAAACCGCGATATAAAAGCAATTCATCGTCGTTTTAAAAAAAAACTTTGCACAGTATCAACTTGTAGAAACTTTTAATTCGGCCCGCGTTCTTTTTTTACCTAACATAATGTTACAAGAAGGGTATAATAATATCTACCATGAACGAACAACTCATTATTGGGCGGGCCCTGAAATTAATTAAGGTATAGGTACAGGTTTTTCTTCAAGATTTTAGGGATGGTCTATAAAAATTAAAATATTGTTATTAAGTATAACTACCTTTCTGAAACTGCAGATTTACGGAAAAATCTTAAAACGTCCATGCATTTTCTAGTAGGTACTCCTGTTGATCTATCTTATAAACGTGTGGAAACGGCAGCTTACCATCTTGAAAGATCCTATATGTAAGAAAGCACTTAGATATAGAAATATACGTACATAGTACGAAAAACAACAAGGAAACCACGCATTTGTGGAAGAAATTCCCCAAATAATATTATTGCGGTTGGTCAGCGAAATAAAAAGGGCGACAAAAAGTGCGCCCCAAATGTCAACTTTTATTGCGATATTTGACATTGGGAAAGATTAATACCGCTGATTACCCTTCGGGACGTACGTGCACATGTGTTGTGTAACTCTCAGTAGGTACGAGTATACTTATTACTTGGCACGTTGTATATCCTTATTACGTCGGTTTCGCAAGTAGACACTCCGAGACCACCGCAATACGATTGGGAATACAAACCTTATCTAGAGCCGTCAATACACGTTTGTGCGGTTCTCTCTTCGTGTGTATTACGTATTGTGTTGTTTTACCCCAGCTCGGGAGGCCGACACAACTCGTCTGACAATTGGGCGCACATTTGAAGCATGTATGTTGTACGAGTGAGGCGTCGGCGGCGGCGGAGGCTGTCACTCGCGATACATATGCCATTTATTTCCACGACGAGGCTTGCTTCTGACACGCGCCCATTCTCCAAATGTTTCGTTGTTTAGCCGCTGCTCAAACGGCCGAAACGGGAGTAACTCGGTTACGCGCCGCATTCCGTGTACCTACCTACCTACAACGGAAACTCAACAATCCACCCTCCCCTTTTCAGCCGCCCTAGTTCCTGCGAAACCCGAAAAAAAAACCTTTACCCAGTGTTATCTGAACGTTTTCATATTTGCTTTGAATACGGCCTTAATGGATGGTATTTTTTTTTTTTTTGTCTTCATTGGTACCTACTTGGTTAAGTCAAATTACTTGACTTCATTGGCTTTCCGTTTGGCCTTTTTGTATCGGAGTAGCTCCCATCTTTTGTATTTTCAGAGCACTCAGTGAGCGTATGAACGCTGATAGAGATGTTCTTTAAACTAGGTTCGGCGGCGGTGAAGCTGCAGAGCTACAGTTAAAGCTTTTTGGAAAATCCAGCGAGCTCCCCAGGTCAACGTTCGTACAGAGGAGCAAAGCACCTTTAGCTATTTATCTTATGTTTTTCAAAGAGCTCGAAACATTTAAGAGAATGGAATAATCAGACAACATGGTACCGCGACACGCGTTGGAAAAGACCTCAGTAAAATTACGAATTTTTAACCTTTTCTTATTTATCTAATACTCGTAGGTAACAAATAAGCGAGGGAATAAGCGCGGGCGGCTGCGGCACCTCATACGGGATTGCTTCTGACAACCGCTTGCAACAAAAAACGTTTTTTCATTTCCCAAGAAACATTCGATTTCGCCTCTTATTTCCATTCTAATCTAAATTTCCCTGCGAGGTTTCCTCCTCACGCTGCCTTGCGGTTGTAAAAAAAATTGAGACTTGGAATTAACCTCATGATCCCAAGAAAGCGTTACTGCCTCACTTATTATGTACTAGTTGTGCCCGCGACTTCGTATGCGTTTTTACACATTTGACATTTAATTTAAATTCGTCTGTGGAGGAAAACTCAAATGGAAGGTTTTTTTAACCCCCGACCAAAAAAGAGGGGTGTTATAAGTTTGATAGCTTTGTGAGTGTGTCTGTATAAGTATGTGTTTATGAAGGTGTGTCTGTCTGTGGCACCGTAGCTCTTAAATGGGTGAACGATTTGGAAGCTTTAGGTGTTTTTTTTTTTTATTTGAAAGCGGGTTTTCTAGCGAATGCTCTTAGTTATGTTTTGTCAAAATTGGTTCAGCTATTTATTAAATATGCTTATTTGAAGCTAAAATGTCGGGGGTATTTTAATTTAATAGTTATTATTTCTTAACTTGCGGTAGCAGGGCTTAAAAGAAAGCAATAGAATAAAAACCCTAATCTAAACAATACATTTATAAATTTAATAATAAATATGTATTGTTTACTTGTAAACTTTACATTAAGGTATCGCCCGTGATAAGATACCAGGAAGCTTAGCATAAGAATTGATTAGGAAGTAAAAGGGTTTATAATATGTATCTCCCTCGACGTAGAGTGGGATAGATAAAGTTATAAGCCCATAGATAAGGTCTTACTCATTCTCATGCTAAGCCAGCAAGCAAAGCATACGGCTAATAACTCTGTCTATCCAGCTCAACGGTAAACAATAGTTATTTGTTATGCGAGAATGCAAAATTATTGTTTGCGGCGAGTGCTTGTATTGAATACCGAGCGGTGTTAAAATACCGCCAACAAAGTGGGAGACCACATACAGGGTGTTAAAAGACCGCCAACAAAGCGGGAAACCACGTATTTTCCTCATCATAAGGAACATTTTTGCCCATGGAACTATCCCTGGGAAATCAACGGTTTCCGAGATAATGAGGTTCTAAGTCGGATTTTTCAAAACTTTTTTTTTTGCAGAAATGTATCCAGTATCAATTTCTTAAAAATCCCCTTTCTCTGCAGCCCTCTCGCTCGCACTTTTCAACATTTTAATTGATTGTAAGAGAATGATTAAACTTTGGACGATAAAATATAGTTGCAGACAGATAATAAAGCTATCGACATGTGGACACACTTTTGATTTCATATTCCTACTAATAAAAAAAATATCACTGAACTTCGGTTAAAAGTAGTAAGTTCAGTAATTTATTTTTTAAACTATAAATGTGAAATTTAAAGTATGTCTACATGTCGAGAGCTTTATTATCTATGTCTGCAACTATATTTTATCGTCCAAAGTTGAATAATTCTCTTACAATAAATTAAAATGTTCAAAAGTGCGAGCGAGAGGGCTGCAGAGCTTCAGGGGATTCTTAACATACCTTTTCAAGAAGCCATATCAAAATTATGAATATTTCTTACAAAAAACGACGTTAAAGTTGCAACCCGCAATGTATTCTAAACATCGGCACTTCAAGCTTAAGTAACATAATCTAATACCTACGCTTGCGCAATATGACTACTGTGCGTTACACGTCCATTGCGTGAAAAAAAAAATTCAAAATTATAACCTAAAAAACCAAAATAATTTCCGAACAATAATTTATCGAAAAAGTACTTTGTTTTGGTGTCTAGTGGCTTTCGGGTCTGTTGGTGGTCTTTTAACACCCTGTATAGTCCTCATCATAACGATCATTTTTGCCTAAGGAACTATGCCTAGGAAATCAACGGTTTCCGAGATAATGAGGTTCCAAGTCGGTTTTTTTTCCGGAAATGCATTTTTTTTTTTCGGAAATGTGTTCTGTATCATGTTATTAACATATCTTCTCAAAAAGCTATATCAAAATTATGAATATTTCTTACAAAAAACGAAGTTAAAATTGCAACCCGCAATGTATTCTGAACATCGGATAGCCTAGATTGTTCCCAGAACCAGGACTTATCACGGTTCTAAATTTGACTGAAAACTATTCAGCGGTATTCGCGGGATGAGGTAACACACAGACAGACAGACAGACAGACAGACAGACAGACAGACAGACATAGACCGATTTTTTTGCATTTTTGTATTCAGTATAGTTTACTTAGTAACCCCTGATAGTTTTTTTCTAAAAATATTCAATGTACAGAATTGACTTCGCTAGAGTTTTATTATAAGTATAGATAGGAATCGGCGCAGAATCCCCTTTTGAAATACATAACAGAGTTTTGCACTTTAGGTGCTTAATTCGTTTTGCATAAATGTATTTCGCTGCTAAAACATTTTCAGCTTTGCAGCGAGAAAGTACTCGTCCAGACTTCAAAAGAGTCGATGCATTTAATTTTAGCAGAAATTGATACAGAAACTTCGCTAGAAAATTGCTCGCGCTAAGCCAGTTTGTGTAGTGTGCTACGACGCGCGTCGTAGCGGCGTAGCGGCGTAGCACGTACTCGTAGAGACTCGTAGCCAAATAATGTTCACTGAGAACTCTACCTATCTACGCGCAATTTCCTCTGCAGAGTAAATCATGTGTGTTTAGTCTTAGCGATGCCGCGATGCGTATCATACGATATACAAGTGTGTCTACTATAAAGTATAACTCATACTCAGGTTATGTTTATAGAGAGGCTTTAGGCGAGGAATCATGTTCGTTCATAGGCAATTTGGAATAACACTTCAAGCGGATTATTAAAAGGACCTGTTTTTCGACATCATATTATAAATGGACAAAGTAGGGCTGGTGAAATGACGCAGCATTAAGGGTTGGTAACCTTCTAAACCTTCGGTTTCGGGGAACAGGAAACCAACCGTTTTGGGACTCATTTGCTTCTTTCATCAATCCTGTATTGCCGGAAACAATTCCACAAACTACGCTCCATGACGTCAAAAGATAAAACATTTATACGCTGCCGGTATACATTATTTATTTGAGGATATACATAAAGATCTAACCAAGATAATGAGTGTGAGCCCGGAAGAGGCGACAGTAACATTTAACGAGCTTTCCGGACGTTGATAAGTCGCAAAGAATTATCCAGCTTTGTCTATTATGCGGAGAGGGACTCCAGTTAATACAAAGCAGTTTTAATCCCGCAATGTTTGTTTAGTGTGCGATAAGTACACACATTCATTTGCGTAGTGCGATGCGGCACGTGTGGGTGAGCTCGGGGTCCCACGCTCGCCGCTCGCCGCTCGCCGCTCGCCGCCTGCTGCGTGCTCAGGCGGAGCAGAGCTCGGCCTTCACTCCATTCGGTGCCAAGATCTCAATACAACTAGGTAGGTATATTGATTTTTGTTCCAATCTCCTAGTTTCAATGTCAACGTTTGCCGACAAAGGAACTGACACTTGTTTACATTAACTGCGTCAAAAGCTAAACCTCAACCTGACGAGAACTTATAACCGACGAGATTCTAATGAATTAGTTTAAAGCCTTATTGAAACAAGGCAGCTATAAAGAAAATGAGAAAGTCGAGGGGCACATTAATTTTGATGAAAGAGTAGCGCGCACGTGCGCGACTCTAAGCCGTCAGCGCAGAGGTTAAAATACAAGAGCGGCTTCAGCGGGACGGGCCGACTCGTAATTCATTCATTTTTATTCCGAATGCCACTCGCCTGAGGCGTTTAGCTTGTGGAAAATCGTTACCGGCCAACGACAATCGCCATGCGGCGCACTGACGCACGCAACGCACCCACTTACACATGGATTCACGGTCGCAGCTTCTCTACATCGCGCCACGGTCGCCGGGTCCGGGGAGCGCGGTCACACAGAACGGCGGCACTGGTCGGTTACATACACTAGCACGCGGCGCGGCGGCTGCAGCGACAGCGGGCTACGGCAGCGGCGCGGGGCGGTACGGCGCGGCGCGGCACGGCACGGCACGGCACGGCAAGGCGCTCGGAGCGGAGGCACGGGCACTGCGCGGCGCGATGCGGAACGAGTGCTCGCACGGAGCAGCGCCGACACACGACCGCGCTCCGTCGCAATGGCGAAGCGGCCGGGTTCGCGCGCGCGCCCTAGCACGCAGCCTCCCGATCCTTCCCGAACGTCTGCGAAATCTCGCGAGATCGGGGTGAACAAACCCGCCGCGCGTCTCCTTCTAACACAGTGACGAGATTAAAAAGGATTTACACTTTTCAGTTCGATCGTCCAGCTAATTGAAAGAAACTATGTAGACTTATGCACAATAATAGGTAAGTATGACTTGAATAGGGCTATTAGGTGCCGCTTTGCGAGCTGTGAATGACGAGCTCGTCGTAACCGGGTCTCCCGGGTGACAACAATAGACTCGTCACGTCACGCTTCACAGATCATAAACCTTCAGGAATATCTCGTGCCACGGTTGATACCTATTAGCGCAGATATTAGATATTCAATATAGAATTTCCGCCACGTTACCACCAACACGTACCGGGCATAAAATGCCTCCGAGTAATACAAACGTAACCATCAATAATTTAATTAAACTCCACCCCCAAATCGCCTAAAATACGAGCGTGGAATAAAAAATACCTCCAATTCTACTTATATTGGATTCAATTAACTTTCAAAACATGTTTGACTAGCGATTTATATCAATTTCCTATTTTATTTTTGGGCAATAAAACTGTGCCAACGATGGCTACAAAATACTGTCTTATTGTAAAGTATGGCCGTGCTGGGAATCTGTCGGCATGACGCTCGCTTGCTTTCGCTCTTGGGAAATAAGTATTTGGGGCGACTGAAACTTTTGCTTGTCAACCGTGGAAACACCATGAAATAAACTAAATAAACGCTAAACAAACTCCACAAACCCCATGCAGATTTTCACTTAGAAGATTTAGTGGTGTGAAAGGCAAAGCTTTTACCAATTTATGTTCTTCACGCCAGTTAATTGGCTTTGAGCGAGGAGGATCACAGCACGGCGACGCAAATTGATATGCTTGGGAACGGGGCAGGTGTCGCCTGTACCTACCTCTGTTACTAGGTAGCTCTGATGGATACCAGTGTATTTTATATTTATCCCGAAGCTTCGTTTGAATGAGCAAATTCTTAGCTCAACAGAACTCCATTGGTCATAGGCATAGGTACAATAGGTACATAGCGTAAATAAATTCCCTAGTGTAAAACTCATTTGTTACACAGCCGATTTTAACACACTTTAGCAGCAGTATTACTCTTTATTGTATCATCATCATCATCATCATCATCATCATCAATTCATGTTATCCCTAATCAGGGACATAGGGCTCTTAAACAGTTCTCCATTCTGGCCGATTTTGCGCCTTCATCTCAAGCTCGGATATTATGCTCGTCCCGACTCTTTATTGTATACCTACCAAACAAATTATTAATATTGAATGTAGCAGAATCACCCACACGGTCCCCAGAGCTCCACCCCGCAAGCCAATCACCAGCGCTTTCTATTTTGTCAAGCGAGCTAGAAACAACGTAGGTAAATTTTCTCCCCTTACTCGTGCAATGCAAACGTACAACGATCTACAAACCAAGTCATCAACAACTGACATCGACATTTTTGGGATACCATTCAACCTATTTAAGAAAAAAGTTTATGAACTTAGTAACTAACTAAACTAACAAAATTTTCAAATTTTTAAATGATATTGACACCATTTAAAGTTCACTGAACTTAATTGAATGTTATTAATAATGAATAATAAAAATAATTTTAATGTTCTAACGAAATTTAATTAATTTTAATATTTTAATTTAACGTAGTTTCGCCTTTTCACGTTGGGCCATGATTGCCACCATCTTTGGCAACACCGTGTCAGAGGTTTATGGTACCTACATGTTCAACTTCATCACGAACTTCAACTAAAGAATTTCATCGAACTTCATCGACTCCTTGAAACAATTCTAAAGCAACAACAACAGGAAGTTGTCGCAGGCTGATCTCCCGTAGCACCACAATTAACCTTTTACCACCGGATAATCCCATAATAATTCCATAGCATAACAGGGAACGTTCATGGCCGTAACTTATCATGGATGAGATGGCGCTATTATAACGAATCAATCTCTCGTGACCGTCGACAAAGGGCAAAATAGAGTGACCTTTTGCGGTGCGGAATCGTAATAACAATAACTTAGATTGGATTCAAATGTGTTGCTCTGTTCGCGCTCTGAACCTTGGTATTTAAAGTTTATTCCAATTGGATGTTCAACAAAAAAAGAAAAAATCTTGTAAGACCCTAAATAATGAATGTATGCTTATAAATAATTATGAATTATGTAAACACTTTGGTAAGACCTAAGTAAAAAAACCTGTAGTCATAAGGATTGATGGATTGAAATGTTTATTTACCCCCGTCGAACATCAAATTGGAATACCCTAGGTAAGCAAATAGGAGCTGCTTCATTACACAGAAGAATTCCAATTTAAAAACATGGTATTTCGTGCAACACTTGAGCCAAATGAGCCGTTTTCAAAGCAGAATAATTTCGCTTAGCACAGATTAATTTTGACAGTCGCGTTCCGGTTATTCTATGGCCACGCCTGTAAGCGCCATCTATGAACTGTTTTGAGTTTGTGCTTTGAAAAAGGCTCATTCCATAATTAGGAGATTTGGTGTTCTGTGATTTGGTATTACACTTCTTGTAAAGCAAAAATCAGAGGTAAGCTCCTAACGTACCTACCTAAAGCAAAGCATTTCACAACAAGGTACTCACACGTGACATATAGAGGCAACACCAATGATTAACTTTAATTAAATAGTACCTACCGGCACTTATGAATTTTGTGAAACATAGGTAGGTACGCGGGCAATCTTCAACAGAATAGGTATCTACTCAGTGACACAAAACCCCTTTCAATGAAACTTTGTGAACTTCGAGCGTTCACCAGTAAATAGTACAGATAACCCAATTGATAAATTAAATATCGCAAAATGATCGCGCAGCGCAATTATTCACAGTCAGCAGAACAAGAGTAGGTAGCACTTTAGTTCTTACTTATGATAATTAATTTCGCCGTTTGCTTTTTATGCAAATACACTTCGGGAGAGCATAATAGAAACAGCTCTGCGGACTATCTCGAGCAAAATTAGAGACGCTCTTATTCGAGCTAGCTAAAGCATTTCGCATAATTAATTACTAAAAAACGTGGAGTTCACTTTTATCCGCTTTGTTCATCAAAACAGCAGCTCTTTTAAGTACTCTCACACACAGGTACCTACCTACCTAAGGTAGAGTAAGCGTACAGATCGATCGGGAGCAAAGGTCAAATAATTGTAATACGTAAGAATACCTGCGTACTTAGCTGGGAAAAAACCATATTCGTTATACCATTCCGAATAAGAACCGAAACTAAGTAGTCAGCTACACCGACGTAAATAAAAGTAAGTGAAACCCTTAAATTAAACAAAATTGCACATTGTCTGATAGATTTAGCTAATTGAACGAGAGAGCGAAGCGAGTTCTCCTAGTCTACTGGAACAATCCGGCGTTTGTATGTATGTATGTATGTATGTATGCATGAATGTTCGTTCGATGATAACTTGAGTAAATGTAGTCGGATCGTCATGAAATTTGGTAGGCAGGTAAATGAGGCCAAGAGAATTTTTAAGTTTGTACATGAGCCAAATCGGTCGAGGGGTTGCTGATATATGGGGTCGCGAGTTCATAGTTCGGGGCGAATCACTAGTTTAATTGACTTTCAAAGGTTCATGCCATTGTTGAAGTATAAACTTTAGGTACGTTCTTAGAAAATTTCACAATAAATATAGGTACGGTCGGCCACAGTCACAGATACCCCATGGCAGCTCTTAACGCGCGCTACATAAGGGCGCCAATCGAACAAAAAGGGGTATCTTTGGGCGAGGTCGGCTGTACCTGCTGAATTTACTTAAGTACCTAACTAATATCAACTACGTTTTCTGAGGAAAATGTGGAAGTGCACTTACTAAGTAATTAGGTATAACTTTCCGAGAAGAAATGGTTTTAAGTTCTTTGTCTCTAGCGAACGGTTCGCTGTTGGTCTCCCTTTGAAGGTGCAATCGGTACGATTAATTCTTGTTCTCTCGTGTCGAAAGCGTCATCAGTTGTAATAACGTAAGACAGTAACGGCACACTACAGAAGCTCAAATCAGTAGGTGACCAAACTTTCAAAATCCTCTGAAGGTTCAGCCAGTACCTAGCACTAATACTTATACCTACTTACTTAGTATCTACCTACCTGTGTGTTTAGTGAAAAAATTGGGGCCGGTATATTGGATTGCTACAGGCCACCGAACTAAATCCCATAGAATCCGCATTACGTATAAAATCATAATAAAAACTTGTCCCCACAGAAACAAAAGATATCAGCAAAATAACAATACGAAACATCATTTCGACCATACGTCTAATATTCGAATGTCAACCTTATTGCTTTAGTGTACAGTTTTACTTTAATTGCATGGACTACGAGCAAATAAGCTTCCAAAGGCAATTTGGGCATCTATTTTTCCAGACACATTTCAGAGTTCTATGTTGTATCTAGTTTTAACCTTGATCGAAGCTACAGGCCTCTTTGCCCTAACTTTACAGCAACTTTTAGTTTCTCGCATAAAGAAACAGAAACTGAAACCTCTCCGCTTACAACGCTGAGCCCGTGACAAACAGACTAAACTAAACGGTTAATCTTCTGTATAGTGAATTTTGTGCCGTTGTATTATCAGGGGGTTCGGAACACAGAACTCTGCAGCGCTGTTGGCATCGCCCATCGGCAGTCCAACAAGACAATAAACTTCCGCGCGCACAAAGAAAGTAGGAAAACTTTCGTAAACGCTACAGATCCAATAAACTTTACAATGCGGTCCAAATAAAAACTCCGAATGCTAAAACCATTTGACCCGCTAGCTTTAAAATATGTATGGAGAGATTGCAATTTTCCCGGAGTCCAATCATAAAAAGTTGCTTTTTCCTCCCTCCTTGATCGGTATTGTAATACGAACTTGTGCAACAAAATACCTATAAGTAGCTAAATAAATAAAAACACTATATACGTAAAGTTTATCAAATAACTATAATTTAAATTCACAACATTAATTAAACGTGGCAGTTAGGTAAACTTATTTCACAGGGAACGCTATAATCCTCAGTCTTTTCACTATCTGAATCAAGGCTCTTATTTATTACGGACATTTCAAACGCATCACAATCTTCACTCAACTTGTCGAAGAAGTAACTTGTATTCACTTTGCTTATTGAAGTTCTGGAGATATTAGCGAAACTTTGCCGTCTAACTGGACTATCTCTTGGGGTGGAACAGTTATTATGGATTTCGTTCAGCACACTCTTTCTAACAGCATATTTTCTTGGTGTGGAGAACTTTCTTTCGAAGACTAGTCTTACAGTATTATTGTTGACTTTGGCTGTCTTCGTTATCGGTGCTTTCTTGACAATTTTATCTACGATGTCGGATAGGTCGCTTTCGTTTATCTCGTCTTCAGATATATTTATTATACTCATTGAAGGTTTTATGACAGCCTTGCTATCTTTGCCGTCGTCACACTTTGTGATGACGTCAAATTCACAATCCTTATTGTTTTCCTTGCCATCATCTGATTTGGCGAGAAAGTCAAATTCGTCGTCATTATCGCACTTGATGTCTTTAAAACTGCAGCTTAAAGATTGTATTAATTTCTTGGATTTGCGTCGTTTACTTATAAAACTCTCAATGGATTTTTGGTTCTTGACTTTTGTGTTTTTAAGTTTTCTTTTTAGTTTCACAACTTTAACACTAACGTTTACTTTGCTAGTATTGTGGTCTGTTTTGCTAATGTTCATATTATTCATGGAACGACTTAGGTTTTCTACGTCATCGTGTACAAGTTGTTTAACTTTCTTATTATATTTCCTCTTAGGTTTTTCCGGTTCGTGGTCTTTCTTTTTTTTTTCTCTAGTCTTCTTTTCTTTGATTGGCTTCTTTATTGACTCTTCGTATTCCTCGACTAGTTTGGGATAGAACTTTTGCACAAGATCCTGCCGTTCTGTGGTCGTCCAGGGTAACGTTTGGTCGTCACCTTCTAAAAAGAGAGATAGCTGTTCAGTAATCAGAAAGTTTTTTCTACATAAACCACATTTATTTTTATTTATTTATTTATTGCATATATTTACTGTTTTTACAGATCATCTAATTTTACACAATCTTCCACTTAGGCAAATTAACTAACAAAATACATAATTAAGTTAGAATAATGCATACTCTTCTAGTAAGCAAAATTAAATCTTAATTATAATAACATAATTTTGATCTTATTATAAACATCCAAATTAATAATAAAATAATAAGTACTTACCATCAAACTGATCATCAGGTATCAAGCCATCGTATTGTCCATCGATATCATGCCAGGTGATTTCGTAACTTGGAACACCTGCGAAACAAAAAAAAATGTTGAAAACTTTAGCTTAGAGCATTATTCTTGGTATTTATCAATTAATTCCTTTACTCACCTCTAGGATTCCGTTTCTTCTTAATTTTCACCGGTATTATAGTTCTGCAGGGAACGCGATCCTGTAGATGGAACTTAGTCAAAAGAGGTAGAAACTTCTCGACGCAGTACCGCTCAGACCAATCCAGTTTCATTCGCATTAGTTTCTGAAACACAAACAACGGTTCTCCTATTGAAAGCAAACTGCACTGAAAGTTGCATATCTTATAACTAATAAATAACTTTTCCCTTTTGGGAATATTAGTTAGTAGAATTTAGTTTACAAGTATCGTTAGATCAGTTAACACAAGAGAACAATTAAATAACTGGAAAAAATTACAGATCTGTCCATCGCGCGAGCCAGGTGGCATATTTTATTTTTTTATAGCATAAAAACCAGCTACATTATGCAAAAAGAAAAAAGTCAAATAATACAATCAATTACAATAAAATTCACAAAAAAGCTTCGTCTTAAATTAAAACTAAGATTAATAAAATAAAATCATAAATTCCATCATAACATTAAAATAAAATACGGAATGTCAAAAACTATAACTAACTAAACAACCCGCCCCGAACCATATCCGACCCAAAGGTCCCCAACACGCTGGCAGCGTTTCCGCGCTGCACAGCGAGGGAGACTCTTTGCATCAAAAATGCCCCGGAGCGAGAGTCAAAACCACGGTCCCTCAAGCGACGGCCCAACTCCGTAATAAACGTTTTCGCCTGTGCCCCCCAAACTCCTAACTTTTCAATGGCGAACGGAACAAAAAATTTATTGCCCTAAAAGCGGGCTATACTTTAAACATTACTGCCTTGCCGCCGCCTCTGCAGCGGCATCGGGGGCAGACATGGTCGATGACAAGTGGGAGGGAGCCAAGGTACACACACACAGGTGGCATCCCAAATCAAGCTACATTATTTGTTTTGATATCCGGTTCAAACAAATTGATCATCAGAGAAAGAGGAGACAGCCGGTACAAAGTTTCTCACCATGAACTGGATAAGGCTCGGGGGAGGAGTCTTCAGGTTGTCTAAAGTGACGGCCTCTGGCGGCGTGCCGAGAAACTCTTTCATCACTTTAGGCTCGGGGAAGGGGGCGCCACAGCTCAACGCGCGGCTACGGAGAGCGAGCTCGCGTTTTGTCTCGGCTACCTTTGCCCTGAGAAGGTGGAGAGTAGTTAGTTTGAACAGCAGATAGAGGGAGTCTTGAACGAAAAAATTATGAGTAATGAAAAATATAACTTACATAATAGGCAGGCAGGTCAAGGAGTTGAAACGAAATATCTTGCTTCGTATAGCATTCATAAGTAAAACAATATTGCAGCAATATAGCATAAGTAAAACAATATTGCAGCCACAAAGTAACAGAAATATTTCAACAATAGAAGGAACAATGGATCTAGCCGAAGTCGGCCACGCCGCAAGGAGAAAAAAGATATAAATATAAACCAAAAAAATCATAGAAAATCACGCGGCAGAAACAAACGTGCGATGTGGCACTTTCGATACAATCTGACGGAACACGCCTATTGTTTAGCTTCGCCTTGGCCACTCAGTACCTACCTTGGCTATACAATATCACCAGCAAATAATGCCGCTTACTTATGTCCAGTATCTTCGCACCCTCGATTAGTGACGCAGACGGGACAACCATTCTTCAGATGCGTCCGGCCGGCGTGCCCGCAGCGATCGCAGCGCCCCGGAACGGAGAGCCAGCGGGACTTGCGCTCGTAGACTTCCGGCTCACTCACCCAAGAGACCAGCCTGGTGAAAGGGCATTGGACTCAGGAACGCTCTTATGGTAACTGCATAAGCTTGTGTTTTAGTGACAGAAAAGACGGCACGGAGACCCACCGGACTTGCGCTCTTTCGAGTTCTGGATGACTCACCTAAGAGGGGAAAGGGCATTGGACTGAGGAACGCTCTTATTGTAACTGCATAAGGTTGTGTTTTAGTGACAGAAAAGACGGCACGGAGACCCACCGGACTTGCGCTCTTTTAGTTCTGGCTGACTCACCCTAGAGACTAGTCTGGGGAAAGGGCATTGGACTGAGGAACGCTCTTATTGTAACTGCATAAGGTTGTGGTTTAGTGATACAGGCAGGGCAGTCATAGTGTCCCGGCACGAACACCCAGCTGGACTTGCGCTCGTAGACTTCTGGCAGACTCACCCAAGAGACTAGTCTGGGGAGAGTGCATTGGACTGAGAAACGCTCTTATGGTAAATGTATAAGGTTGTGTTTTGGTGACACAGGCAGGGCAGTTGTAGTGTCCCGGCATGGACACCCAGCGGGACTTGCGCTCGTAGACTTCTGGCTCGCCCACCCAAGAGACCAGCCTGGGAAAAGGGCATTGGACCACAGTACATAATATTCAAAGTAAGCGCGCGAGCGAAGCAAGACGCACACAGCGAGGTTGCAAGACTGTGACCACCCACGATTCACCCACAAATTGACACGATTTTAGGTGGCATTGGTTGTAGTTGTAGCGCACCGCGTTGCCTTCGCCACTCTACTTGCTCGAAGGTGTTTTATTCGAGCGCACGGCGTCATAGTGACGTGAGAATGAGGCGTGAGTCACGACAATGTTGTTAAAAAATATAAGTTCAGTAATAAATGTCGTACCTATCTAAAGTTGCGTTTGAATTACCTTGGCACAATTTCAGCATCAGAAACGGCGTGCAGAAAGGAGACGCATGTTGTTATAGAGCTTCCGCAAGCTCCGACGCCGTAGTCGCATCCACAGAGCAACGCTAGCGCTACCATCTTATTCCGACCAAAACCTGTAACAAAAAAAAACAAAAAAAGTTGCTACAAAATGCGTTCTATATGGTTAGGTACTTGCTAGCACTTTCATGTCTACAGGGTGCACTCTAAGTCGATAGCGAAACTTTAGGTAGGCTGTCTACTGATCACTACAAACAACTTGTACTAGGTTGCGAAAACAATGGAGCGAAAAAAAATCAGCGTTTTCATACATTTGGTGCAGTACTGAGTCGACCTTTTGTATGGAACAGCTGATATTTTTTTCGCTCCATTTTATTCGCCACCTAGTACAAGTTGTTTGTAGTGATCAGTAGAGAGCCTACTTAAAGTTCCGCTATCGACTTAGAGTGCACCCTGTAGATAAACGTACCAGCCCCTGTATTCTTAAACTAAAATTTTCCCTATTTTCCCGCAAATATAACGGTTTGACGGTTGACGCGTGAGTGGATCTTTCAGAGAATAGACGCGTTGAGGGTACCCAACATCTGACAAAGTCTCACAATAATATTAATGAGCATCTTGTTGCCTCCTTGTGAATACACGGCTGTAAACATAAACGATCATTATCATTGGCAGCCTCTGTTGGTCCATTTCTGAACATAGGCCGCTCCCAAAAAATTTTAGGGTTGGCGGTTTGCTGCCTTTTTCATCCAGTCCTAACCCGCCTGTTCGCATAAACATAAACATAAACGATGTTACAAAGGAATTAAAACATCCATACCATTCTGCTCCATCATCTTCCTAGCGTCATAGCAGTCGACAGAGCCCTGCAAAGCGCCGCCGCCGGCCGAGTTGGAGACGCTAAAGTTCCTGTAGACCCTGTGAGCTCCATACGCGAAGCAATCCGAGTCTTGGGATACTACTGCATTAACCAGCTGAAAAAGAAATAGTGGGTTGGAGCCTTATCGCACTAGCGATTTGCGGGCGAATTGAGCCGAGCGAATACGCGGCGAGTTCGCTGCAAGTTCCGTTGATAACAGTGTAAGTACTTAAGCACTCAAAGTAAATTAAAAAATATATAGACTGACCTATAAATTGACAACAGGGGTGGCCAGCCACTACCTCATGAATACGATTACCTACCTATAATAGTAGTGTACCTACAGTGCCTACAATGGTAGCTATACTATACGCTTATCAAGCTACTAGTGAAATACTGGAGAAAAAAACCTCATATGGCCGGTTTCTGAGTTGAGAATTTTGCTAAGCAAATGGGTAAGTATCGTCCCGTCTCTGCAGATTTCTCACAAAAGAGCGTGACAGAGCGATACGTATGTGCTTAGTAAAATTCTCAACTCAGAAACCAGGCCATAGTTTCTTAGTGATTTTAGGACATAAGCCGAGTTTAGCTTGCTAGATGCTAAAATCGAAAGTAGATAAATAGGATACAAACACCATCAGCATTGAGTTGAGCGCATGTTGCTTCTGCCTCTCCATGACCCTTGACACAGCTCACTCCCATACTTTTTAGCAAATTTTCACACTGAAAGAGAACAATTCATTAACATATTATTATATTAACAGTTGGAAGCTAAGGTTTAGGTCTTAAATTTGCCACTGCTATCGGGTTGTATTGAGATGTTCACTTAAAAAAAACTTATTAAACTCACAAGCACTGATAGCAGTTATGCAAGAAAGTGGAACATTTTGCAAAATGAACATTCCGCGCTGTTGGACTTTCGGCTAAAAACTTAAGACTTTCTGGTTGGGAGGGCACAGATGGCTATAGATACTTGATGGTCTCAGTTCTAAAATATAAAAAACTTTAGGTTTGAGACCTGATTAAAATACCATTTTAATTACGCAAGGCGAACTAATAAAATACTTACTTCTTTCAAAACCCCTTTGAACCTCTTCCTTCCTACATCTGGCCTCTTATTACTTGAGGCTTCACTCCTCGGTGCGGCTCCACGGAACTGTATAGCGTTCCTTGCAGCCATCACATCTCTCTTCAACTCCGGCGCATCGCCCTCTAGGACGAATATAGGCTTTATATCCACTAGGAGAAGGTACACTGTTCTGAAGAAAAGATTCCTGGAATGGAAATATTTTTTGCAAAGATTAATTAACATCACAGAAAGCAAACAAGTTTAATATTTTTGTGATTTCCCTGTGGCCAGCTCCATTCATGCGCCACATAACAGTTTCTTTCAGATAGTGTTTACAAAAGTTACAAAGATTAACTAACCTCAGATAAAGTTTGGGCTGCACATAGTAATCTGTTACGTTCTGGCTGTCGCAAATCCATCCTGAAAGGTCGACAGCTATTGTTTCACCTCGGATCTGGAAGTTTATCCAGTGGTTTTTGTAATAGAAACATGCAAAAACCAGAAACTTACTGAAACAAATAAAATACACGTACCTCATGAAGAGATTTCTTCTCGCTGTATGGAGTGAGTACACCCCATAGACCCTTGATCCCCATATTGTCTGTCTACTTGCAATTATTATATTATTATTATGCTTCTTGTTTATAGATGAAATTTCATGATTTATTTCACATTTCACAACATTTTCAAATGAAGGAGATTCGTTTTTTTAAAAACGTCAAAATGACCACACAGATTAGTGACGTCAACTATCCACCACAGAGCAATACTTCCCCGTCTAGCATGATGAACAAGCTGGATTTTTTTTTATGTTCTGAAAGAGAGAGAGCATTAGCATTAGGGCACAGACAGACACAGTTGATAGCATGTCAAACTTTACAGTGTTGTAAAGTCGTGGCGTAGCGTAACTAACAAAGTAATGTGAAATGATGTGCTGTCGATTATCTGTATTGTTCGTAGTGTTTTCTTTGTTGCGCTCGTTGCGCTCTCACTCTTTTGAAGATATCCTAAATTCTACGTAGTGCGTTAAACAATAAAAATTGGCCATCATTGGCGCTATATCGCGACAGTGACCATGCTAGACGCCCTGAAAATATTATTTCTAGTCTGTGAAAACCATGTGTCAGTGTGACAGCAATAAAAAAAAAACACTTTGTAAACAAAAACAAAAACGAAACAACTTCGAAAAAATCATAATTTCTTTTAAAATTGAAATCTTGTTTGGACGTACTAACTACATTCTAATGAACAGAACAGCAACTGTGATTTATGTGTTTCACCATGATAATATTCGATGACGCAATAAATACAATCTTATTTCAGTCTTATTATAAGTTCAGCACTGTTAATTTAATGATAATGAATTCATTACGACGTTTTAATCATTACGTTCCACTCCGTTATCTCTGTTACCGAGGGAGGGAGGGCAGCGCACGACGTCACAAACAAGAGAGCTGATAACAGACTAAAAAACAACTTAATTATCTTGTAGGTTAGTTTGTGTAAGTCGCTTCAGTATTCAAATCAGTGCGCTACGCAGGGGATATGGCATATCTGAGGCAAATTTGTTTGTTCAAGTGAGTAGCAAGCAGTTGCTTACTAAAATTTTTACGTTTCTCTAAAGATTTTCTCTGACCATTCAATAAAATATTCAGCAATGTATATGTTTTGTCCAGAAACAGGACTCCAAGTTTGGTCCGCTTCAACCATGCCCAACAACTTAAGCTGGACCTGAAGCCACGGCAGATAGACAAGGTGCTGATAGCAAACCGCGGCGAGATAGCATGCCGTGTGATGCGGACCGCCCACAGGCTTGGCATCCGGACCGTTGCTGTGTATTCGGATGCCGACAAAAACGCCATGCATGTGGAAATGGTAATTACAATTAGACTTTGATATAGAATAATAGTTGATACTTATTAACTTCCATTTAGGAAATTTTTATTTAGGTTAGGTCAGGGTTAACCTAACTTTGAGACAAATGTTAAACAAAAATTACATTCTTATCATGAGTAAATAAACCAATACTAGAGATGATTGCTGAAACAAAAACATTGACAAAATGGCAAAATGTATTGTCATAAGTTTCCACATATTTTGCATAAAAACCTACTCCAAGATTTACACCACAAAGATTTGACTTATTCTTTATTTTTCTGTGATTTAAACCGTAAACCCATTGTTTCCCAGGCCGATGAAGCCTATCACATTGGGCCGGCTCCATCCTCCCAGAGCTATCTGAACGCCAGCAAAATCCTCCAAGTGGCCAAGCACTCCGGCAGCCAAGCCATACACCCCGGCTACGGGTTCTTGTCAGAAAACGTGGAGTTCTGTGAAAAGTGTACCGAGGAGGGTGTTATATTCATCGGCCCACCGACTGCTGCTATTAGGGATATGGGGATTAAAAGGTATGACACCGCTGAAGAAAAGAATAGCTCTACTTATCTAAGTTTATCACACAAGTATCCATTCATGAGAATTATCTGACATCATTTACAACAGTAAGAAGTCATGAACCTCATAGTGAAGAATTTTAAACAGTTATGTTTAAAATACTGACTTTTCAAAATCAATTCTAAAGATGTGATTTTTTTTACTTTCTTCCATTTCTGTTTATAGTACATCAAAGGCAATAATGTCAGAGGCTGGAGTGCCAATAGTCAAGGGTTATCATGGTGAAGAACAAAGTATTGAGAAGCTACAGGCTGAGGCTCAGAAGATTGGCTTTCCTCTTATGATAAAGGCAGTTAGAGGTGGAGGTGGCAAGGTAAGATGTCCATTATAACTAGAGACTACAAAATGGTTATATTCAGGATTTTAGTTTTAGCTTCTTTAAAAAAGTCAGGCCTACATTTTGGGAACTGATGTCATAAAAGTTTAGAGTGTACTTTCTTTCATTCTATCAACAACAAAACAACAAACAATTATTGCAATAATGACACAATTTGGTTCATAACATCAGGATAATGAGTTTCTAAAATAAAACAAAAAATAATAAAGGCAATTAATTTACCTACAAAAATAATCGTGATCCGACCTGTTTCGGACCAAATTAAGAAGCGTAACTGTTAAAAGAGGAACACATTTTTTTATTATTTCAGGGAATGCGAATAGCAATGACAGAAGCAGACTTCCTCCCTCAGCTGGAGTCGGCAAAGAGAGAGTCATTGAAGGCTTTTGGTGACGACAACATGCTGTTGGAGCAGTATATCACTGATCCCAGACATGTGGAAGTTCAGGTAAATTAGTGCAATAATTCCAGCCACATTGGTCTAAAACCCGTGTCATTAAAGAAAACATTTAGGATGAACTTCAAAATACTCGCCCTCTCGGTCTAATTAATACAGCCAAAGCGAGACAACGCTAGGTTTTTAACTCCGTCCTAAATGTTTTCTTTAATGACACGGGTTATACCGCCTTTCATTTCGCTTTAAAGCTCCACCCATTGTATCTCGAACTTCTTTAAATTACTTGGCATGTTTTCTAGGTATTTGCAGACATGCATGGTAATGCCGTCCACCTCTTCGAGAGAGACTGCTCTGTTCAAAGGCGTCATCAGAAAATCATTGAGGAGGCACCCGCGGTATGTACCAAATACTTCCAATAAATAACCCATCCCTAAAAGTTTCCAACCGAACTAAAAGCAGTACTTACTGACTTTCTTGAAATATTGCTGAGGGCCATCCTTTTAACCGCGTTGACATCGGTCTATCAGTTGGAAGCTACGAGACCACAGACAGACAGGCATAAGCGTCGAACTCACAATACAAGGAGAAACATATCCGTTCCGCGATAAATCTGCTGTCTACTGCCCTCCGTTTTCGACGTTACAAACTAAAAATCCAGCCAGGCATAACGTGTGCTGAAAACCCCCCCAACATTTTCCAGCCGGGCATATCCGAGGAGACGCGACAAGAGCTCGGCGCGGCGGCGGTGCGCGCGGCCAAGGCGGTCGGCTACGTCGGCGCCGGGACGGTCGAGTTCATCCTTCACAGGAAGACTCACGCCTTCCACTTCATGGAAATGAACACGCGGCTACAGGTCGAGCATCCGATCAGCGAGATGATCACCGGTGAGGACATGAGCACACAAACTGATCTAAGTGCTAGTTTAAGCCAGCACCAAAAAAAGATAAAATATTTATATATATGCGCAGTGCTGTCACTATCACGCCACGCGCTGCTGTTTAGCTTTCTCTCACTTAAATCTACTTTGAATTAACCAATCATGTTAGCGTTTAGATCAAAATGGCGTTAATCAATGAAGCAAAATTGTATAATCATTCAGCCTAAAGTAAAAAGATCATTGAAGAGTCTAGAAACCTTGAACCTACTGGCTCGAGTTTTGCTAAGTGCTCAAATGAAAAAAAAAAGCTAGTCTAGAAATTACACTATCTCTTGAACTAGGATCGGCTAAAACTTAACATTATTCTCCCACAGGGACGGACCTAGTAGAGTGGCAGTTGCGCGTGGCTGCCGGGGAGCAGCTTCCCCTCACACAAGAGCAAATCATACGTCGCGGGCACGCGGTGGAGTGCCGCGTCTACGCGGAGGAGCCCCGTGCGGGGTTCTTACCCCGTGCCGGCTCGCTGCACCGCCTCGCGCAGCCGACACAAGAGCCCAATGTCCGGGTAAGCGTCCATCCCTCTGTCAGTGCCGCGTCTACGCCGAGGAGCGCAGCCGACAAAAGAGCCCAATGTCCGGGTAAGCGTCTATCCCTCTGTCAGTGCCGCGTCTACGCCGAGGAGCGCAGCCGACACAAGAGCCCAATGTCCGGGTATGCGTCTATCCTTCTGTCAGTGCCGCGTCTACGCCGAGGAGCGCAGCCGACACAAGAGCCCAATGTCCGGGTAAGCGTCTATCCCTCTGTCAGTGCCGCGTCTATGCCGAGGAGCGCAGCCGACACAAGAGCCCAATGTCCGGGTAAGCGTCTATCCCTCTGTCAGTGCCGCGTCTACGCCGAGGAGCGCAGCCGACACATGAGCCCAATGTCCGGGTAAGCGTCTATCCCTCTGTCAGTGCCGCGTCTACGCCGAGGAGCGCAGCCGACACAATTAAGAGCCCAATGATTGGGTGAGCGTCTATCCCTCTGTCAGTGCCGCGTCTACGCCGAGGAGCGCACACGAGGCAAGAGCCCAATGTCCGGGTAAGCGTCCATCCCTCTGTCAGTGCCGCGTCTACGCCGAGGAGCGCAGCCGACACAAGAGCTCAATGTCCGGGTAAGCTTCCATCCATCTATGCCGACACAAGAGCCCAATGTCCGGAAAAGCATCCATCCCTATGTCAGTGACGCTGTCCGTTACTGTATACAGTTCATTGGGTGGCCTTCCGGGCGATGGTCTTCACTGGGAGACGGTCGTCCAGCCTTTAGGGGACGGCTTTAGCGCGGCTGTCGGGCGTCCATCCCGCTATTATGACCCAATAGTCAGGGCAGGGCTTTTTTATGTGTCGCGTCCATACTAATGGAAGTTGGCCGTCTGCTCTCATAATCTCCAACACTGTCACTTGTTCTTTCGATTCTCACGAGTTGCTTTTGTATAACTTTTGAGATTATAAACCGACTTTAACCGACCGTCTATTGGTGATTGGCCTCCGGTTTTCTTGACCACGCTTTTTTTCATTCCTGATCACCCTTGAGTATTGTTTTGCCTGTGCGATGAACCTAGACCAGGAAATAAATATAATCGACATTCCCCTCGACAGGTCGAGACAGGAGTGCGTGAAGGCGACGAGGTGTCCGTACACTATGACCCTATGATCGCGAAGCTGGTGGTGTGGGGCCGCGACCGCAACGAAGCGCTGGCGAAGACCAGAGCCAAGCTCGCTCAGTATCAGGTTCGAACTTCTCAAAATATATTGCTGTTGTATCGCACTATACGATTTTATTCTTTTTGCGACGTGGTAGATTAGCACCATCTTGTATTATTTCTCTATGGAAAACTAGACGGCGCTATTTATTTATTGATGATTTTTTTTTCATTTGTTATGCTATAAATACGCTCAGGTTTCCTTACGATGTTTTCCTTCACCGTCAGCGAGTGGTATTGCTACTACAAATTCACAAATGTATGAAACTTTGAAAGTAAACAAAGTCATAGATACATGGCCGCACCGGGAATCGAACCTAGGACCTTTACCCTCAACGCAAAAATCGCCAAACCGCATTGAGCACGCGTGGTGATTAAGCTCGAACTCTCTCTCTGAGAGAAGGCCTTTGCCCAGCTAGTGGGACATGTACAATTGTACAGGCTACATCTTACTTACTTACTTTTTATGCTATAAAAACTAGTAATCCGCAGTCATCTTGCCATAGAATTACAAGAAAAAAAAACCCTGTACCTACCTACCTAACAAGTAATGTTTTTTTTTCTCTTTAGCGGTTCATTCGAGTAAATATAAAACGAAACTAAGAAACCTTGCGATAAAAACTAAATACAACGTAAACTTACGTTTTCCATTTCGAAATGTTAGTACGTAAATTAACAGTACAGCAAGTCAAATGAGGCCTATTGAATTTTTATTACCCCTTTTTTTTTTCAGGTGGCCGGTCTCGAGACCAACGTAAACTTCCTGCTGCGTCTGAGCAGTGCTCCAGCATTCGTCGCCGGCGACGTCCACACCTCGTTCATTCCCGAGCACGAAGCCACGCTCTTCCCAGACTCTGAGATAGTGCTCGGCGAAGAGCGCGCAGTGCAAGCTGCCCTGGGCTATGTGAGTCTCTTTGGGTCTTGTTTCTTGAGTGGTAAAGTTGTTTATCGTATTTCAATGCTTCTGAAAGTAGAGCCGCCCAACGTACCTAGTTCATTCCCGAGCACGAAGCCACGCCGAGTGAGTCTCTTTGGCTCTTATTTCTTGAGTGGTAAAGTTGTTTATCGTATTTCAATGCTTCTGAAAGTAGAGCCGCCCAACGTACCTAGTTCATTCCCGAGCACGAAGCCGCGCCGAGTGAGTCTCTTTGGCTCTTGTTTCTTGAGTGGTAAAGTTGTTTATCGTAATTCAAGGCTTCTGAAAGTAGAGCCGCCCAACGTACCTAGTTCATTCCCGAGCACGAAGCCGCGCCGAGTGAGTCTCTTTGGCTCTTGTTTCTTGAGTGGTAAAGTTGTTTATCGTAATTCAAGGCTTCTGAAAGTAGAGCCGCCCAACGTACCTAGTTCATTCCCGAGCACGAAGCCGCGCCGAGTGAGTCTCTTTGGCTCTTGTTTCTTGAGTGGTAAAGTTGTTTATCGTAATTCAAGGCTTCTGAAAGTAGAGCCGCCCAACGTACCTAGTTCATTCCCGAGCACGAAGCCGCGCCGAGTGAGTCTCTTTGGCACTTTCTTGAGTGGTAAAATTGTTTATTGTATTTCAAGGCTTCTGAAAGTAGAGCCGCCCAACGTTCCTAGTTCATTCCCGAGCACAAAGCTGCGCCGAGTGAGTCTCCTTGGCTCTTGTTTCTTGAGTTGTAAAGTTGTTTATTGTATTTCAAGGCTTCTGAAAGTAGAGCCGCCCAACGTTCCTAGTTCATTCCCGAGCACGAAGCCGCGCCGAGTGAGTTTCTTTGGCTCTTGTTTCTTGAGTGGTAAAGTTGTTTATTGTATTTCAAGGCTTCTGAAAGTAGAGCCGCCCAACGTTCCTAGTTCATTCCCGAGCACAAAGCTGCGCCGAGTGAGTCTCCTTGGCTCTTGTTTCTTGAGTTGTAAAGTTGTTTATTGTATTTCAAGGCTTCTGAAAGTAGAGCCGCCCAACGTTCCTAGTTCATTTCCGAGCACGAAGCCGCGCCGAGTGAGTTTCTTTGGCTCTTGTTTCTTGAGTGGTAAAGTTGTTTATCGTATTTCAAGGCTTCTGAAAGTACAGCCGCCCAACGTACCTAATTCATTCCCGAGCACGAAGCCGCGCCGAGAAAGTCTATTTGGCTCTTGTTTCTTGAGTGGTAAAGTTGTTAATCGCATGCCAGAACATCTGAGAGTAGAGGCGATATACTTTCATATTTAGGTACTTCAGGAATACGCAATTTTGAATGTTTTTCTTCTTTTTGGCCACCTTATGGCCAACCAATGCTTCTTTGGGGAGTCACCTTGTGGAGTTAATGAAACTATTGCGTTTGTTACAGTTGCTAAGTTCACAACAGAACCAGACGGCCAATGACACATGGAAAGGAATCTCAGTGGCACCTAACGCGTGGCGACCGAACTATCAACTAAAGAAAACTGTTCCGCTGCAGTTTGGCGAAAAAGGTTTGCAGCAACTCAACCTTTATCACGAGGACACCGTCTCAGAAAAATAACCTAACACGTGCCTACTATTTTCAGATGCTCTGTTTCTTCACAATGTTTTTCCTTCCAAATGTAAACACGACGCGCATCAAACTTCAACTTGCTTTTATTAAAAGTCTTAGGTCCTAGTCTAGGCGACTGCAGTAAATATGGTTCTGCTTCCCACCCATTGTTCACAACTTAGAAACAAAGTTAAATCATTCTTCTAGCCATAGCCAAAGAAGGTAGCATGCGTGATATCAACCGTGCTACCACCGCCATACAAATTGAAGGATCTGATTTTTTGCAGGCATATCGGAGCCACCCTGCTTTATCTACTTCAAGAATAACTGCTAAATTGAAAAAATAATACCCCTGATATTTTGACTTCAAATTAGCAGATCTCATAAACCGATTTTGATAAAACATATCTAAGAACAGTCGCTAGAAAACCTGCTTTATTTTTTTTTAACACATCCTAATCGATTTTTATAAGGTTAAAAAATTCGCTCGGGACAGGATTTGAACCCGCAACCTTCTTGCATTCAGTGCAGGCCGCTCTACCAATTGAGCTACCGAGTCAAGTACTGTCTTTGCGAATTATCTAACCTTATTGAAACTCGTCTTACGGACGATGGGGCGCCATCTAGTGTAATAGTTTGCACTTATCTACACTACCCAATGCGTTCATCATTACAGACGAAATACTCATAAAATAAAAATGCTATGCTATAAAATGCATGCTTTATAAAAGTAGCACGGGTTAGTGCTTTAGAAAATACAAAAAGTGACATCCTAATCGGTTCACCCGTTTGAGAGCTACGGTGCCACTGACAGACACAGACACACACAAACACATAGCGGTCAAATTTCCCCTCTTTTTGATTCGGGAGTTAGAAATGGCGCTAGTCGAATCAGTATCAGTAATTTCCGTAAAATTGTCGCCCATAACTCATGAATCAATCAACTCATGAAACCATCCTTCAAGACGTTTATAAATTCACAGACATCACAGTGTCCGTCGAATACGGCAGCACACACAACACATACTGTGTTATATTTTTTAACACAATATTTTTTAAAACGCATCCTAATCGGTTCACCCGTTTGAGAGCTACAGTATCAGTAATTTCCGCAAAATTGTTGCCCATAACTCATGAATCAATCAACTCATTAAACCATCCTTCAAGACGTTTATAAATTCACAGACATCACAGTGTCCGTCGAATACGGCAGCACACCCAACACATACCGTGTTATATTTTTTAACACAATATTTTTTAAAACGCATCCTAATCGGTTCACCCGTTTGAGAGCTACAGTATCAGTAATTTCCGCAAAATTGTTGCCCATAACTCATGAATCAATCAACTCATGAAACCATCCTTCAAGACGTTTATAAATTCACAGACATCACAGTGTCCGTCGAATACGGCAGCACACCCAACATATACCGTGTGCAAGTCGGCGACGGCCAGTGGACTGACGTCGAAGCCTCAATGTGGACCACCGAGGAAGGGCTGAGACTGATGACCAAACTGGGCGACAAGAGAAAAACTGTTGGCATTTTGAGACACGAGCGGCAAGTGCATCTGTATGACGAGGTAATTTCGGCATGCTTTAAACCGCCGCCTTCAAAAGAAAAGGATATCTGGTATAAACTCCAACATTGTTATTAGACTGAACCTTTCCGAGCGTGCGTACAATGGCCTCGGATCGGATCAATGGTTCATGAGCGCAAATAATATGAATAAACAAACAGACAAAGAAAGAAATGTTTATTTATAAATATAATAAATATTAAATTTACTGTAGATTTCTACTTTACTTTCAAGTTAACTGTTTCTTTCAATTTAAGGGCGGACGATAGCAACGTGGCCGGAAATTCAAATTTTTCACAGTTTTTTACATTTTGTAGCTAAACTGAGCTATTTTTGTTCAGCGATTTTTCGTTCGCGGCAATAACATAGTATTATTTTCTTTATTGTAAACAACAGTACAACAATAATTCAGCCGATTATGTGTTCTGGTCTACGAAGCAGTGGCACTGCCCAAAAAACTTGTCGTAGACCAGAACACATAATCGGCTGAATTATTGTTGTACTGTTGTTTACAATCAGTTTACAATAAAGAAAATAATACTATGTTATTGCCGCGAACGAAAAATCGCTGAACAAAAATAGCTCAGTTTATCTACAAAATGTAAAAAACTGTGAAAATTTTGAATTTCCCGCCATGCTGCTATCTTCCAGCCTTAAATAAGGTACACCATGGTTTTTAGATCCAAGGCCACACCGCTCTATTTTCATAGCCGTAAGGAACCATTAGGCGGCGCATTTTGTCCTCTTTGGGTTCGAAACAAAAGGCGATCGCATTCTGGCCAATTTCCTGATTGATCCCTTGTCAGAGTGGATAACTCCACCTCTAAGGCCCGTAAAATCAATCACAGTTTAAACCAAAAAGGCTAGATTAAACCCTATCTGTCGATTAATTTTCATACAAAATGCGAGGTTTAATCTATGGTCCGAGTTTAAACTGTGATTGATCTTACCGGCCTTAATGTGTATAACTCTATTCTGAACGCACGCCAATTCGATAATCTCAAAATCGAAGCCTAATAAGTGAAATAACCTTTCTTTCGACCTCTTGTACAATATTGCAATGATATTTCAGAACGGACAAACAGTGGTAGAGCTCCCGAAGCCGAAGTTCCAAACGGCCGGCGTTGGAGAGGCCGCTGCGTCCAAAAACAGTGCCGTTTCGCCTACACCCGGCATTCTTGAGAGGATTCTTGTCAACAAAGGGGACAAGGTAGCTATGCTTTTAGATATTGTTTTTGTTTTACCTTTACTGACAAGCTACTCCTTCCTTTCGACGGCGTAATCTATAGTAAGCTGAGAGGTAAAGCTTGTCAATTCTTCTTCATCTAAATATGTGCCAGATAGGTATTGCAGCGTTGGAGTGATCATTCACCCATCTGTTATAAGTAGAGTTGCGACAGGAATCTTGGTAATGGTAATGGTAAAACGGGCTTTTTTCCGCAACTCGACGTCTCTACTTGCGCCTATTTTGCGTCAGGTGGGATTTTTCATCCTTGCCAACCCAGCTCCTCCAAGAAGTCCAGCAGTCCACGGATGTTCTGGAGCACTTCGGGGAGCGACCCCGGCGAACCGAGGTGGGTAGCCCGGTATTTTGCCAGCTCCCTGCATTCCAGCAGGACATGAGCGGCTGTTTCGTCTGTCTCCATGCAGGCTCTGCACAGAGGACTGTCGGTGACACCTATTAAAAATAGTTGTCTGTTAAAAGGACCGTGACCGGTTATTACTCCTGTCACCGACAGGAATCTTTTGCAAATTATTTATAGGAAATAGATAAAGTTTGAGAACAAAGACCGATGATAAATAGTGGTTCTAGTAGTAGTTCTATTCCTTTCTGATTATGATATTGATCAAACAAGCTGCTGTTTCTTTCTAGGTCGTGGCAGTGGCACGTCTTTTTAACCCTCGATGCAAAAGAGGGGTGTCATAAGTTTGACCGCTATGTGTGTGTGTGTGTGTGTATGTGCGTTTATGTCTGTCTGTGTGTCTGTGGCACCGTAGCTCTTAAACGGGTGAATCGATTTTAATAAAACATATCTATGAACACTCGCTAGAAAACAAGCTAAAAAGGCGTATTTTAAATTTAGTAGTAATTCGTATTGAGAAGAAGAGGTTATAGATAAGGCCGCAAATGAGCGTGTATTGAAACTCAGTAATAGCTACTATAGACAAGTTGTACGTTCAGTAGACCAGAGTACAAACGACAGCACGTCAGACTGAACACTTTTGTTGTAAAGTAACGTAACTGAGTAGAGTGCTAGCGTGTAAGGGTCGACGTGCTGTCATGTGTACACGCTTTGCTGCCTAAGTGTGAAGGTAGAGTTAGAAATTACAATGGAAAACTTAGTGGTGATTGATGACGTTTCCGTCATGAATTACTTTTCAGCATAACTCCGCGTGACGAGCGACGAGGTGACAGAATTTTGGCACTACACCTTACACTTGTATTGTTCTTTATTTAGAAAACGGAGCTGGCTACCTTCCGTACCACTTTTTAGGGCTCGACGTTACTGGAAACCCTGTATTTTGGTTGTGTAGTGTGTAACCTGTTACACACAGTTGACATTGCTAGAAAGGTTAAAATCCCATGGGCGATATAAAGGTTCTGAAATTTATATCGCCCACTTCCGAAATAAGCAGTTCAACAACGTGCATCCAGTCATTTAAAATACAATAAATTAATGTCTTATAATCTCAGCTCGAGTTTCTTTGTAAACAGGGGCCTTAGCCTGTAACGCAATGGTGCCAAAATGGGCTCCCACTTGACAGCTTCAATTACGATTTATTAATGCTGTCGATCCTTTCAATGTTTTTATAGTACAGCAAAGAATATTCAAATTATAATTCTAGAGGATTAGTTCTCTGATTGTAGGAGAAAAACGAGGAAACCCCGGTTTTATCCTTCTGCTGGGACGCCATCGACACGCCATTGCGTTACAGGCTGAGGCTCCTGATCACCAAAATTTATAAAATAAGATTTCGCACTGCAAGTTTTGCACTGATAACCAGCCCCCGCTTTGCCCCCGCCAGGTGAGCAAAGGCCAGCCGCTCTTCGTGGTGATAGCGATGAAGATGGAGTACGTGGTGCGGTCGCCGCGGGACGGCGTGGTCGCGGCCGTCAGCGGCGCGAAGGCCGGCGAGGCCGTCGGCAAGGGGGCCGAGATCGTCGGCCTGGAGCCCGAGCCAGAGGCCGAGAGTTAGTGATAGGGGTTCCCTGCGCGAGTGCTAAACTGATTGATGTAATCTTGATACAATAAGTGCCATGAAAGAAGGGACTTGCCATGGGCACTGGCGAGTTAAAGGTAACTATGAGGTCTGAGTGCGGGAAGGGACCGGGCATCATCGAGGCAGTGAAAAGAGTGCGGGAGGCGCGCTCAAGTCTCTTCTTTCGTGGCACGTATTGTAAAAAATTGCAGTTTGTCGAAGGAGTTTGAGGTTTGCAGGGCTATGAACCGCAATTCAGTGACTTGTTTGTTCATCATTAAAAAATCGGGGAAAATCTGGAATATACATCAAAATTTTAGCCATAGCACCAGAAATCCTAATTATGACCCAAATAATAAAAACTCTCACATAGATTACACGATAGATTTCTTTCATACAGTAGTGACGAATTTATCCAAAGTTCGTTGGTTTAGTGTGAAGTGTTGAACAAACAAGCTTTGCTGAAACGAGTCGTCGCTTTTATGAAGGTTGATCGAATCTATGTAATCCATGTATCAATATTCGTTAAATCAAATTTTGCACTCACGTAGAAAGCCCAATTATGATAGTGGTAGTTTGTGCATTTACAGTTGAGTTGTGTAGTAGCTAAGAGTATTGCCGATCGATGACGCTCTGGTTTGTTGGGATAAGTCAAAATGGGGAATGCTTTCCCCTTTTATCCCGTCTCACTCCAGCATTTTGATATAGTGAGATAGGGAGACGGGGATGACGTCACTACCGCAGTTTTGTGGCAACAACTTCGATCAAGGATAAAACTAGATAGGTACAACATAGAACTCTGAAATGTGTCCGGAAAAATAGATGTCCAAAATGCCTTTGGGAGCTTATTTGCTCGTAGTCTATGCAATTAAAGTAAAACTGTACACTAATGCAATAAGGTTGACATTCGAATATTAGACGTATGGTCGAAATGATGTTTCGTATTGTTCTATTGCTGATATAATTTGTTTCTGTGGGGACAAGTTTTTATTGTGATTTTATACGTAATGCGGATTCTATGGGATTTAGTTCGGTGGGCAACAAAGGTAAAGTGACGTAAAGATCTGAACGAAAATTCACCATACATTTTATTTGCATTCACGAATTAGCTCCAAATCCAGTGTTGTGAGATGCTATGGACACTTTAAGGAGAGCGTCATCCTTTGGTGATACTTTTTGAGTAGTTAGTGTATCTGTTGGTTACAGGGTAGTTGTATGCTAAAAGCCTTGCCGCAAAGGAAAATGTCCCCTCTCCTCTATTGCTAAACACTCGAATAGAACAAAAATTCATCAATAATGTAGACCTTTACAATTTTGTTTTGTGGTAGGGCGGTTAGCGTTGTCTGATTGATTTAGTACAAAAATAAAATGCTCGTTAAGGGTCCGTATAAGGCTAACTAGCGCCACCAATGTTGAAAAAATCATATCTTCCTTTAGAAGAAGTTTCTGGAAAAATCCTAAGATGAGCCTATGCGCCATGCTTTTCTAGATTTTTAAGTGTAGATACCCTCTTCGAAATTTACTTTTAACGCGGTTATCGAAAATTTTTTAGCTTAAGACTAGAAATTGAGTTGGGTACCCACACTTAAAAATCTAGAAAAGCATGGCGCATGAGCTCATCTTAGGATTTTGTCAGAAACTTCTTCTGAAGCGAGATATGATTTTTTCAACATTGGTGGCGCTAGTTAGCCTTATACGGACCCTTAAGTTTGTTCCTGTCATTAAATAAGATGTTAAAATAATTTTAAGATTGATAAGATACTTTTGTATCTTTGTTAATAGTTAAATAAAAAATAAATCTGAGCCTCTAAAGTGAAGCGCGACGTTATTTTAACACCTTCCTCGAATCCGACTAATTATCCTTTTAATGAGAAGTGGGTGTGAATGTCCTTTCTCAAAATTGCAATTATGTGAAATCCTTTGTTCCTAATTGTCTGCAAATGAGTGTGAACAACTTTCTGTGCAAACAACTACAAAGCGAGACAGTAAAGTTGATTAATATGACACGAGGAATAAAAAAATGCCGATGGCGAGTGTTCGTAAAAACAAGTTAAAATCAGTCTAAAACTTCCTTTATGAAGTGTGCGGTATCTGGGTAATACTTAATTAAGGGTGGACGATAGCAACGTGGCGGGAAATTCAAAATTTTCACAGTTTTGTACATTTTGTAGCTTAACTGAGCTATTGTTGTTCAGCGATTTTTCGTTCGCGGTAATAAAACAGTATTCTTTTCATTATTGTAAACAACAGAACAACAATAATTCAGCCGATTATGTGTTCTGGTCTACGAAGAAGTGGCACTGCCCAAAAAACTTGTCGTAGACCAGAACACATAATCGGCTGAATTATTGTTGTTCTGTTGTTTACAATAATGAAAAGAATACTATGTTATTGCCGCGAACGAAAAATCGCTGAACAAAAATAGCTCAGTTTAGCTACAAAATGTAAAAAAGTGTGAAAATTTTGAATTTCCCGCCACGCTGCTATCGGAAGCTTTATTTGTGGAAAACAGCTCGTGTATAGAAACGTTTTATGCTGCTTCCTAAACATATTGTTTTTGTACCCCTCATGTCATTCCCAGCAAATGATTTGGCTAATTAATTACAAGCTTCACATTATTTTCGAGGAGAAATACTCCATCTAACATTGATCCATTTTTTTTTTTTCTACCTAATCCTTTCTATTTACATAGCGCATGCCCTGTGTTTATTTTGGCTGCGATGCAAGCACACATTCAGCCACAGTGAGACTCAATACTTTCCCTTCCGAGAACCAAGGCCCTTAGCCTGTAACACAATGGTGCCAAAATGGGCTTCCGGTTGACGGTTTTAATTACGATTTATTAATGCTGTCGGTCCAGTGTCGGTCCTTTTAATGTTATTGTAGTACAGCAAAGAATATTATGAGTCTAATTCTAGAGGATTAGTTCGCTGGTTGTAGGAGAACAACGAAAAAATCCCGGTTTTGTCCTTCTACCTAGGACGCCATTGTGATACAGGCTAAGGCCCCAGGTTTTTGCTTCAAGCGAGTCTCAGCCCTAAAGGTTATCGGGTACTTTTCTTAGTGGCACTAATGTTGCGTGACCTCTCTAATTTTCATGCAAGTGCGTCACTCAGGTCGCTGCCAAAATGCAACGCATTCAGTTCTTTGCATCGGACATTGAGCTGTGCGTGCGTCAAAATAGTTGTACCAAAATGTATACGGGGAAACAAAAAAAACTCATTAGTGGTTTAGTTCAAATTATTGGTAACTAGCTTTTGCCCGCGACTTCGTCCGCGCTGACTTAGTTTTTTGCCCGCTATCACAATGAAACATAGCCTATAGCACTCAGCAATAACGTAGCTTCCCATTAGTGAAGGAATTTTTTAAATCGGATGAATTGTTTTGGAGATTACCCCCTACATAAGTACATACTTACAAACTTTTCCTCCTTATAATATTAGTGTAGATGGAAATAATTATAACGTCGATACATAAAGTTCACATAATACCTCATAAGCAATATTAATTTGTAGCGCTAATTAAATAATAATGATTATATTATTTCATTACGCACGCATAATGATCATAATGTTAACGAGACGTCTTTATAAAATACTAGCTTTTGCCCGCGACTACGTCCGCGTGAACTACAGAAAAAAGATATGTGGTTAACATTGCCCCTAAGTGTAATAGCGTGATAATATGTAGCCTATGTGTTATTCTGATATCTAAGCTATCTCCATTCCAAATTTCATCCAAATCCGTCAAGCCGTTTCAGCGTGAAAGACTAACAAACATCCCTCCATCTATCCATCCATCCATCCATACTTACAAACTTTCGCGTTTATAATAGTAGTAGGAAGTAGGATAACAAATTTTATTTAATACATTTACCTTATTCATTGAGATAGCATTTACACTCCATGCATGATTTTAGTCATCTTTATGATTTCTAATACAGTTTCTTATGTAGGTATATGTGCGATAAGATTGATAATTATCCTGCCGGTTATTTTATGGACACAACATTTAGATTTTATGGCACCGACCAGCCAACATGATATATTGAAGCGGAAATTCGCCGCTCAGTCGACTGCCTTGTAGATAACCATTATGATAAGGAACAGAAACCTTGGCCAAAGGCTCCGGATAGTGAAAGCAACTCGCCTTTGCATTACAAAAGTGCCCAACCGGTCGGGAATTTGGAGCACGGACTCGCTCCACCAAGCGATCGACTATTTCGCCCGGGTTGTATACAGGGGGCGTAGCTCAGATGGTAGAGCGCTCGCTTAGCATGCGAGAGGTACCGGGATCGATACCCGGCGCCTCCAATTTTTTTTTTCCGTTCTGAATCAGAGGTATAGTTTTTTGTTGTTTATAAGGGTTGACTAAGGTGGCAATAACTATTAAATCTTATTTCAAGGGTAAAAATAAATATTGGGACCTTAGAATTTTATTAAAGGGGTGTGGGATTGTATTTCAGGTAGAGACTAAAAGTTTATGGTTTTTGTTTCACTGAGTAGGTATTTCTTCCTCCCACATACCTAAATGTTATTCGTGGAAACGCAAAAGTCAGAACATAATGTACAAGGTTTATAACATTTTGTCGTGTTTGTTGCCTGGACGAGAATAGTTTGAAAAGTTCTTGAACAGGTAGCGAGCGAGTGCGGGTTCAAGATCGAAACTGATATGACGGATCACGCTCGCTGCAAGACTTGCCTTTTTACTCTTGAAACATTTACCTCCTTTTTTACTTATAAAACCCCTTTTTAGAGATGCGCGACTTGCATACAAATATGTACCAAACTAATTCGCTTAGCGCGAAAAGGCGCCCTTAGTTTCGTCTGGCTTGTTTCCACTGGTGTATTTCGTTAGCGAGAACCTTGACAAAAATAGCACAATGAGTAGCGGGTGTATCTTTGGGAACCGCACGCGGAGATAAGATGCGCGCGCAGCCGGCTGCGGGACAAACCGCGATTATTTTACAAATCACGATAATAGGCTTGATTTCGTCAGGCGACCGCGCCGCGCTGCGGTCTAGCTAGATAACGGTTCCTGCGCCGGTTTTTGTTCCACAGCCGCAACTAGAATGTTGTCCATCGACTTTTGTACAAAAATACATTTGAATAAATGAATAAAAGTATCGGTTCTTTCGGGGAGCTGTCCCAGAAACGTTGGTCTCCCGATAAGTTACTCAAACTTGTCTACAAATTACGCCGGAAAATTGTTGGTTTTCTCTCTTGACCAATCAAAGGCGGTTTAATGCGTTCTACAGAGCTAGGTATGTAGTTTATAAGGTTGAGTTTACTTTCACGGGCCCCTTCACTCGGATGGCAGGTTGGGGACGGGAAGGGGGCAGGGAGAATTCACATCAATATTATTACAGTGAGACAGGAACTCATGCTCCTTTGTTACCTGCCGGAGCCGGCCGGCGGCGCTGAGTTGTTGACGTTTTTTGTCAGCATTCCTCCAACAGCTGATCGGCATAACAAGACCACGTGACTGCCGATGCTCAGCTCCCATTGGTGCACAATCACCCCTCGCATCCCGAGGGTAAGATAAAGACCCAGCGCACGTCAATTTACAATGCTCACTTTCTATTGTATATGGTGCATTGTATTGAATAGAGTTTAAACAAGCGTTCGCTCGCTGCCAAGTTTCTGAGCCAGCCAATTAACGTTCAAGCTCGCTGTAAAATGCTCCAAGCATTTGTAAACGGCTCTACAAAATACTTTACTGGGCATTAAAAACAATAATGGTGCGTCTAATCGCGTTTTATTGTTCATATCCTCAACTAAAGTGAGACGTTCATCATCAAGTTGAAGAAGTATGGTTTACGGTAAGATAATAATTGAATTACCTCACAGCACCATGTCGCGTATTGAGGCCACTTTACTTCTGATAAATTAGAGCCTTGGTGAGCGTTTGTATTGCATTGGTGTGTGTATTGGGTGTTTGAGTTGCCCGGGCACAATCCGAGGGGATGGGCCTCGCCGGGAACTGGTTAGTGGCAAAAAAAGTAGTTGAAAAGGCCTCGGAGCACCTGGGAGTCGAGCGGTCGTCTCGCGGGCGCGCGGGACGTTGCACCCTGCTTAGCCTCCAACCAACCAACTACACACTATACTAAGACGTAGAACGACCGGATTACCTACGTCAGTGCGAAACACTATTAGCCGAATATCTTTTAAGCGAATATATGAAGACCCTATTCTTTAATAGCTCTAGCTCTAGCTTCGTGTTATCGGTTGAACCAAAGAGCATATAATACACGTTGAACGGAAAAAACATGTTTCCCACTCACGTAGTTAATCCGAACAACCGATGGGACGAAGACTTAAATGTTTTATGGCTCAATCTAAAGTGTAGGCCTCTGCTTTCTCCACAAAGTACTGAAAAATATTTGAAATTAATTATCTTATCCTTACTGTCACCAAAAATATAAGAAAAATCTGCAGTGCTTAAGAAAGTTTTTTAAAAAAACAACCATTAAAAACAGTACGGGTCTAAATAAAAGTTAAGGATCCTTGTTGAAAATATCATCTGTTCTTCTATACACCTAGTTTGTGCTTCGAATATCAGCCTGCTCTTTTCTCAGGATTATTGCTATGTTTAAGCCTTTTTAAGTAAGAAGAAGAATCAAAGTTTAAGTAGTTTTTGTTAGTTACCGTAGTAAGAAACGGTTAGATTGTTTAATTGTATGTGTCAGTAAATACTATCCCAGACCTTGGACGAACTAAAACTAAGTCCTTTATATCTGCCTAATGAGATGATTTATACAGCGTCTAGTGGCACCTTCACTCACACTAGATGGGTGAAGACACCACTCGGCGCTGTAGTGCCTGGGACATTGTTTTAGACGGACTTAGCACGCAAAATAAATATGTACTTAAAATGTACCTATGTGTCAGATAATAACAGGGAGCTCTTAACTAATCCGTGGATAAAACTGAGGATTGCTGCACGATTGCGTTAAAACTACATTCCTACGTGCTTAATTGTATTTGCATAAGAAAGTAAACGTGCCTATCTAGTGTCACGTGAACTTTCTTACAAATGCATCGAGTGATGAAATATTTAACTATCGGATGCTACTTTGCAGAGGATTTGTTTCAGCTTTGAAAGAAGTTTTTTTGCAATGTTCAAGTTCATTTACTTACCTCTTCATTCAAATATTTCTTACAAAAGAATTACCTGCTTTGAAGACCCCTAACAGGTACACGTCGGGTCTATTATCCTAACGACTTTGTATTGGAATATTGAAGAGATCTTTTTACTTTTCTTTCTCTCATAAACAGACGAATCATAAATTCATAACACTCTTAGCGCAGGTAGTGTAATAAAATTAAGACTCTTCTAAATCGTATACTTTTTATAGCTCCTGAACAATACCTACCTCTGAATCTTTTAGGTTTTAAAACAAATTGTAAACTTGAGGCTGACTCTACCTGCTATAAAGTTTACAATGTCTTTAAAATCAAAATAAATTAGTGAGTTACCGATGATCTCTATCTATGCCTTAATGTTACATATGAAAATCTTTTTGTTTCTGAAAAACTAACAATCTTGAATTTGTAACCTTATTCAGACTGAAATAGAATATTTTGTACCATCTATTATAAATATTAATCTATAGATTTTCTAAGTGCTGCGGCTCTCAATCTTCGCTCCTTAGTGTAAGTACTTATTATTTTGTTGAGTTTGATGGATGTTACACAGAGGCGCTCGCGCAGTTAGTCACCGGCCAGTAGGTGGCAGGTTATTTAGCCAGCGAGCAGCTTCCTCCGGCAAGTAATTATACAAACGCCCACTAACGACACTCCCAGTTCATCTTATGACATCGCGCCTCTGCCAAAACAAAATGTCGCGCACTTTCGACAAATAGAGGCTGACCTCTTTCCGTTGAGTCGTTTACTAACATGGCCCTACGCCGTTATACGAGCTCTGTGTGGCTTGTTTAATCTCGAATGAGCTTTTAGGCTCTCAGTAGCTCTACTGAATCAGTTATTTCGAGTGGCGCATTTATAAATAGCGAATAAAACAGTTCTAATTTCATGCTGGGTTGGGCAGCCGGGTGTGAAACTAACTATCGACTGGCTCCGTAATAAGGGAATGAAGACTCATTTAGATATCTATTGTATGTGTATTTCCTATAATGTCAACCTGAATGTTCCGGTTATGTAACTAAGCGTATTTTACAGAAGATGTAATGCTGAATTAGGTACCTATATCGGACTCATATCTGAGGAGCAGGCTAAATACCTAATATGAAAATACAAAGCATGAATCGCTCATGCTTATCTCTGTCGTCAGCACATTGATATCAACTATTTCAATGTTGATTTACACATTCTCGGCTTGCTCGTGCTGTATGACGTAGTTTCGGAGTTTGACCTAATTGTGCATTCTTTAAAAAGAGGTCATGCTGACAGAGTTGCATAAGTGAGTAGTGTATCTGCTTGACATTTTAATCGACCCCGAATCCGAATAGAAACTGTGTCACGCATTAGCCGGCAAGCGTGCACCGGCCACGGAGGCGGCGGCGGCGGCGTCGGAGCGCGTTGTGCAATCCCGTTAGCGTTGCACGTGCGAAGAGCTCGCAGGTCGGCGCGCCTCAATGTCGCCCGCAGGCCGTGGGCGCCGCCCGCCCCGCGCCCCGACGTCGCTCGAGCCGCGCCGAGCGCGCCCGAGCACGGGGCTGCGTCCCGCTCACACGCGCGCCGCTGCGACCGGCATCTCGCG